>VZSF01006733.1:279111-359817 GCA_013398295.1 Chionis minor | reverse complement strand
ATCCTGAGCTATTAATTGTTGCAGACTTTCTAGTTTTGGTGAGGTTTGTGCTCTCATGGCAGTCGGGTGGCTTTGAAAATTTTACCCAAGGTGTCCTGAGAATGTGAACTGCAGCATAGCTCCATTAAAGCCACTAGAATTCTCCAAACAACAGTATTTGGGTTCGGTTCTCCTAAATTGACTTGCGGGTGTATTCTCTTCTAGTCTGGGCTGCTGGGTGCAAACTTCTTTTGAGTCAAGATTTCCCCTTTTGCAGGGAGAGGTGGTCTCTGGCAGGCCACACAGCGATACAACGTACCATGAGAGCAATACTGCGAAGGAGAACATCTCGTAATACTCTTGCAGCAGTGTCCCACAGCAAAAGCATGTTAACAAGTAAACAAGTGCCCACAATGAACCAGTGCACACGCTCAAGTTACAACTCTGTGTCCAGCTATTACACACTGGCCATACTAACCAAAGGAGTCAGTACTAATGCATTATAGCCAGAGAGCAGGGAGTAGCCTGGACACAGTGTCCTTACTAAACAAATTTTGTGTATCTGTGTGGATGTCTGTATGGCCTGTGTCTATAGGCTGCTTTGTGTAAGAGCTCACCTGCATGAGTTGGGGTCAGACATATTTCAAAGACGGTTTCTCCCCCAGGGTTCAGCACCAGCCTAGCAAAGTTAGTGCTTTCTTCAAGCAAGAAATTCCAGTATTATAAGGCAATTATAACCCCAGAGAACACAAAAGTATGGGATTTGCAACTTATGCCAGAAAAGAAATGGGTCCAGAATTTTGAAAAGCTTGACCCGCTTCAAATCAAATCTTGAGGATAAATTAGCCGATGCCGTCAGGTGAACCAAACTCTCCAGATCATGAGTCTAAAAAATATTGATCCTCTTCCAGTTCTCCTCCTTAACACAAACTATGCAGAAATGCGTGAATGTTTGCTGTCCTAGAGAGCAGTTAAACTAAGCCATCAGAGAGCCTGTTCTCACCATGAGCAGGCAGTGTGGCTGTGAACATAATGCTGCTCATCCTTGAAATGTGGTGATGTTCAAATGCCTCAGTCTGACAGCAGCACCCTGGCAAAAGGAGAAGTCACTTGTCTGCTTTGGAAAACCCCCACAACTAAGTGCAATTAGAGATCATCACACCAAGCAACAGAAGTGAATCAGCTAATTCAGTATTCTCCCTCTTGCTGTGGTCTGTGCAGGGTGATTCAGAGGAGAGCGCACAGAAAACCACAAAGCAAATAACGAAATAACTTCTCTTTTAGGAAATTTTTGGGAGGTGTGTAATGGGTGGCAGTACCAATCAAGGAAAAAGGAGAACATTTCCATGAAATAGCAACACTAAAAATTACAATGATTCTAACTGTCCTCCCCATGTTTTTTTGCCTTAACTAAAACAAACAAACAAAAAGTAGTATGATGTTCTGCTTTTTCTTAAAATTCAGAATAAAAACCTTATAGGTAAGATCACAAACACATGCTCCTAATAATATAGCATTAGAAAAAGACAACAAAAAAAATATGTTCAAGCATAATCAACATCAGCATTAGTTAAAGTCACTTGTGTTTGTCAGTGCTTTTGTATGTATGGACACTGGGGAGCCATCTGGCTAGCTGCATTGCTTTTTCACATGTGCTAGCTACATCTGAGATAAAAAGGTAAAATGGAACATTGAGGAAAATTATGGGGCTTTCCGACACTCCCTCCAGGACTTTGGGTTTATAAAATTGCAAATGAACTACAAAGAAGCAAATGCAAAACTTTAATCTGTGAGATACCATCACGCTCGTATATCTGCTAGGCAAAGCAAGAATATGCTAATTTTAAAAACAAAAAGCAAATTGAAACAAGAATAAGCATGCCATACTGATTTATTTGTATTTAACGTGCATATGTGCAGGTCAGAGCATGATAATTAACTTTAAAAAGCAGTTTGAACTTCACAGCTGGGCTGAGTGAAATGGTTAAAGTTTTACTTTAGATGTTTTGTAATAGCATGTATTAGCTTCAAGCAAAACTCATGGAATGGAAATTACTTCTCCAAACTATGAGGTGGGGTTTCAATATTTACTGGCATGAATCAGCCCTGTGAGTGACACGAAAAGTATGCAAGACACTTGCTTTCCAGGCTGTGTATTTTGCAGGCTAACACAGGGATGAGGACAAATACGTCGGACTCTGCTTTGCAGCTGGTTTTTAATCATCCCTATATTAACACAAAGCATACAAGGTGGTGTACTATCTCCTCCTAGTTCTGATTTGGTGCATGTGGGATTTTTAACAAAGTGCCGTTACTCCAGGTTGTGTCACGTGTGTCAGGACAGAGTCAGGCCCTCTGGCTCCACATCGGGGTCGGAGCTGTTCTGACCCTCGCGGCGTGATTTGGGCAGGCCAACCCTCATGGCCAAAGCAAACAGATGCTGATTTTGTTGTATCTGTGCATGGTGTTTGCTTCTTACCCAAACAAATCCTCCTAATGGACCCAGGCCTAGCTTTAGACCTAAACACTAACTGAAGCCAGGAACAAGAAAGCCAAGAGGTTTGGCTTTTTTGTTTTGTTTCATTTTGTTTCTCCCCACTTAGATTTTAAGCTCCTGAAAAAGCGAGCAGATTATAGGAAGCAGTAGGACCAGAAGGAACAGGGTTTAAAAGAGGGAAGACAAAGCAAAGAAACTAAGATGGATGAAGATAGCAGAGAAGGAAAATGGGAACCTCCGGAGACGCAGTTGGATGGTTAAGGACAGCACAGTGGAAGAGAATCAAGTAATTTCACTGGATTGGCAACAGCTAGCCATTAAGAAGATCAACAGGGTTCATAATCAGTTTCTACTTGGAACACAAGCACAGACTTACAATTCAGACAAGATTAAATGCTAGCTATTATAAAGAAAAATATAATAAAGGCATGATAAACTGACCATCAAGTGTAATCCTTTCCTTCCTTAAAAATCAAAGGAATTGTGTATGCAGTAAGTGTCCAGATTCCAAGTTATGAGAGAAAATGCTATTGACTTCTATTTCCTCTGTCCTCATTTACGAGTGTCCAATCACCTTATAGAAATGCAACATCATTAGGTAATCCAATTAGTTCATCCTTGCTTATTTTCTTTCTTCGTGTTAGAAGAACTAGGGAAAGTGTGAAATACATCAGCAGTTTCTTGTGGGAAGGCTTATTAGGGGTTTGTTTTGAAGGTGTGCTAATATGAGTAGCAAATAATTTATATTCTTTTCCACAAAAAATAGTCCAAAGATTCAAGAGAGAGTAAGGATAAAGCTACTGGTGGTACCACTGTGATCAGAGATGGTCCTTGAACATAGTGCGCCCTCACTTGTCAATGGACTTATTTAGGTGGGTCAAATAAGAACTGCTCATGAAGAGCGAGGCTTCATCACTAAGGTTAAAATCTTATAAAACTGATGGCATGTAACTAACAATAAGTTGTCAAACCAAATTCATCCATTCACTTACGGTTCTGTGAAAGTCCATTTGCAGGAGACAGTTTGTCTTTTCACAGCTTAAGAAAAATTAGGTGCTTAGGAGCGGGATCAGTGTAGGCACATTAATGAAGCACAATTACCTGTATGGGAACAGAGGAAAACACCATGCTCTTAGTTTGATAAAACTCCAGTTGTCTCCAGTCAAATGGACCCAGCTCTGAATGGCTTTCCTGGAAGTCAGTGAGCCAGCACTTTGTAGCGACCTCTGTCGTTGAACAGGCTGTGATTTCTGTAAAGTCATCATCAAATAAGTACTTCTGTGCCTGTATAAAAGATGTAAGCTGGTTCCTGGTACGCTACCAGGCCTTCATGCCTCCTCTCTTCAGTGAGGCAGCCACGTTGCTGCTGTTTCTAGGAGAAGCACAGTCTTTTGGTCAGATTTTCCACTTTTTAGCTGGGTGACTAAATGAGGTCAGTGATATAACCAGAGTCACTGTGCTTACACAAAGCTGGGTTTGAGTTTTTAACAAATAAAACAAGTCATCGTTATTTTGCAAGTTGATTAGTAAGAATATGTAGTAGGAAGACTTGAATGAAAAGGGATGGGTCGCTGAAGCACCAAGGATGGCTTCAGGCCAGGCAAGCTGTAAGTACAAGAGATCACAAGTGCATAGAGGGTACAACGATGTGGGATCTGTGTTTTGGAAGTACTTGGAATTAAGGTCCTATGGTGCAAATGAGCTCTACAAACACGCAGGGAAGTAAAGCAGGAGCAGTTATTGGAGAAGGTTTTTATCCAAACAGACAAATAGAGATAGGAGGGTAGGGGAGGGGAGAAGATTACTGCAGAACAGAGGTGGGCAGTGACATAACCTTGGGCATCATGGCCGTTTCCAGCATGACATGCCACTCTCCAGCCGGGTGCTTGATCCATTGCTACATGGTGCTTGACCCGTTGCTACGTGCTACAGGGCTCACAGCACTCAAGGAAGTCCTCTCGCTCTGTTGGAAAGAGATTTTGGAAACGTAACTTCTTGCCAATGATTCAGCTGCTTTAGTGTTTATAGAGCATATCACCGGTTAGAAAAAATAAGAAAAAAGAAAAGAAGGCTTACGATTTTTTCCCATTCATTTTAGATTTGAAACACGCTCATAGAAGCCTGATTATGTAAAATTACCCACTCCCAGTCTGGTCCCAGATAATATAGCAGTGCAGTTCTATTTCCCACTGTCCTTCGTCTTCAAATGAAGAGTAATGACTGCATATCTTGCAATCTGATTTGCTTTCTTCTCTGTAAATACAGACTAAGCTTTACTGATAGTGTTTGTCAGCTAATTGCTCACTGCATATTGTCTGCATTCTGCAAGCTGGTACTTTGGAAGAGGAGAAGAAGGATCATTCTGCATATGCCTTGTCCTTTCCTGGACGTGTCCTGTTGGCCACTGTCCCTATTACTTTCCCCAAGGAAGTTTTTTCCCATACATAAGAAATTAAAGTTAAAGAACTTGTGTCTCCAGATGAAAGAAGAACAAAACTAGTTTAAAAGGTCATAATTTAAACCATGCATGCAAAGTCGAACATTGACTGAAACAATCTGAATAATGCCCACCGTCCTCTGGAGATGTTAGGGATCTGTGCGTATGGACCAGAAGGACACTGAGGAATGGAACAGGCACCAGAGATGTCTCCTCTCCTACTCATCAAGCCTGATCCTATTACATTACATCCTATCTATCCCTGGAGTTCAGATTTTAAATTAGACCTCCCAAGTGGCCCACTATGACCATTCTTACCTTTTCTGTAGGAAACCGAAGTAGCAGTGACAATTTTAATGTAAATCCAAAGTACTTTATAATTCCCCCAAGGTGGAAAACATTGAGAAGATATTGTTTTCAAGTCCTAATTCTTCACCATTGTATTATTTCAGTATTAAGGAAGACCTTCTTGCTTCCAGCAAAGCGTTCTTTTCCGCTTCTTAAAGAGGCTGTCATGTTGTCATCTACAAACCAAGGTTTGTCTCTGGAATCAGCATGGTACAGATGATGTACTGATGTTTTAGCTGTAATACTGATCTTTTTAGTGCTTTGTTATATAGATACCACTGTATTCTTCTAAGGTCCAAAAGAAGAAAAAATTGAAGCTCTGGTCTTTGTTGTGTTCCATGTTGTGTTCTTAATCGTGTGAACTCTCTTCTTCCTTTGTCACAGGTGTTCATACAGCGTTTCCAAATGCTCCTGGTGGGGGGACAAGTGCTCTGTTTTCCTTTTTTCACTGTCAGTGCAATAGGCGTTTTTGAAAGGCTCTTAAAAATGTTTTTTGCAGTATATTAAGTTATTATATTCGATCATCAAAACCCTTCTCGAAAGTTACCCCGTTGTATTCATTAGAACTTGTTGCATAAAAAGCATGAGCAAATGCTTGGCCAGGAGAGCGAAAACCTGTGACGTCAATATATGTTCAGTGGGGTTTAAGAGGGTCTGCTGACTTCTTTGTACATTTTTTGGGACAATCGGTATATGGGTTAATTTAAAATAACATTAAGGCATCAGCTTCAAATCAAATTTTACTAGTTAAAAAAAGATTGAGAAGCAGTCATAGAATCTGACCTACTTATTTATTGGCTATTATGGATTAAAAATATGCTTTATGCCTATTGTTGTATTCATTGCCCGCTCAAAGTTAGCACAGGCCTTGTGGAAGCACCTGATGCATGAGAAGTGCAGTATCACATAATCTAGTATTTTGAATTAAGTGTCAGAATTTTCTGTCATACTGAAAAAATTCTGTTGCTTTAACTTGGTTCTTGGCATCTTATTGAAAGAACAGCAATTTAAAGTAAGTCTACATGTAATTATTTCTTGAACAACATAAACTTTCTACTAAATATTTATCTTTTCTTATCTGGCTCTCTCCAGAACATCTGTTAATTGAATCTTTATTTTAATCTATTAGCAGTAGTGTGTTTTAAGACAAGAAAGCAAAAAAACCCCTGTAGTTTGTATGGCAGCCATAACACAGTATCTCCTCCAAAATTACATCTTTATAACGTAAAATCAATTTATTCATTGTCAGTTATTCAACGTCAATTACGAGGAAGAAAAGGCAAAAAAGAAACACGGAATAGATACAAAATATTTCTTAAGAACTTTTTTATTTGTTATTTTGGTACTGGTAACGTTCAAAACACTTAACTACTTCACACAAATTTATCTCCATGTACTTCCGAAGTAATGTGAAATTGGAGATAAACATTTTCAGTAATATTTCACTGCAGTCTTGCCTGTTTATTCCTTACAGTTTACTTATATTGCAAACACTTTCAGAAATCAGTTAAATCCTTTGTTGTCAATACCAATAAATAAGTTCACAATATATGCTTGCTCTTTGCTTTATATACACTCATTTTAATTTAGTAATTGGCAAAGAACACTCATCAAAATGTTCTAAAAATTAGTTCCTTATCCTAATTGTTAAAAAAATGCTTCTAACACTGGATTTTCCTCTCAAGTATCACAAAAGTGGAAGAAGTATAAAGAAAAAAAAGTTAGTATAGCTCATTAAGACTGTAATAATCACGCATAGCATATTTTTCTTTATCATTATTTTTTTCTTCCAGGATAAGTGTTTTTTTCTGAACATAAATTCATAATGTAAATGATCTTAGACCAGATAAAGTTTGCAGAATCCCTAAATTTTGCCATAAGAGGGCATTATTCATGCACTTAGAATAGAAAATGCATCTCAAAATAAGCACATATGTTTTAAGAAATGGCAATTCTCTACACTCGTGTACCAAAGGAGTAAAATATATTAATACTTCTGTAATTAGGAATACCTTAAATGAGTTACTGAGACAGGCATAGTTCACTATCTTGGGTTTTCTTACTGGGTAGTCTGAAAATACAAAAGAAGTCCAGAAAAAAAGCAAAGTGCTACTTTTGCAGTTTAGAAATTACCACAGAAGAAATCAGAGCCAGAAGTTGGTGGTTTGACCTATGGACGCAATTCAGAAAGTATGCCTAGGCAGAGTTAACATTGAGCACTTGTTTATCCTCTCCATGCAAATGGCAGTTAAAGGTACATTCAAGGGCTTCCCTTGAAACAAGCAGCAAGACGGCAAAAGTAAGACCCTTGAAGCTTTATTATGAAAAAAGTACTGAAGAAAAATCAGAGCATGTGTGAGACAAAGGACATGAATTCTTAAGTTCCTGCTATGAATCAAAAAAATCCTCACAAAACCCTCAACAAAAAACCCTGAGCCTCTAACATTTTTCTGAGACATGCAGATTGTGAGAATGGGAAGAATAAAGCGATGTGTCGTCTCAAAATACGGACCTGAGAAACCTTTGGGGTGGAAAAGAGTTGTCTCTTCTCCCCTCCCCACCAAAAAATTCAGAGTAGAATTTAGATTCCAAAACACAATGTAATGGCTTTTGCTAATGTCGGTGGATGTTGGATTGTTTCCCAGAAAGACAGAAAATCTTCATTCTGGAACAAGAAAAGTTGTTAACAAAAAAATATGCAGTATGTGGGGTTACTGTTACCATGTAAGCTGCAGTTCTGCTCTTCTTGAACAGAGACAGACTCGGGACAACACCCATGGGGTGTCCTGGGCAGTGATTGTCTATGTCTTACCTTGTGTGCCTGTTCCATCAGGTATTGCAAATGTCTCTAGACAAGTATTTGTTTGCATCATCCTTTTCCAGCCCAACAAGCAATGGATTCTTTTAATTCTGAGTCTCTCAGAACATAATTTTCTGACTTAATATTATTTAGCATATATTTTCTGACTTAATATTATTTAGCATATACCAGGGATGTATTTTGTTGTCCCGTTTCCTGGAATTATGTCCTTTATCACACGGTCTCTACCTCTACATCACTTTCACTAACAGCTATAGGAAAAAACAGTTTGACAGACAGAATACAAATTGCTTTCAGATATATTTTGCATATTCTCCAGCTTGTCAGGTCTTTTTCTCCATTGGCATATAACAGAAAAGCACAGAGATACAGCGGTAATCTATTATTTGCAGAAATTCGTAGTTGAAATTAAGAGCTGAACTTTGTCATCTGGGTATTTTTATGAAGAATTATTAATATTTAAAAAAATTCTGTAGGGGAAAGATTTATGGTCTTTGAATTTCAACTCACTTTGTCATTGCACGGACATTATGCGTTGCAAAGCCAGTGCTGAAGCTGGCACAAAATATATTATTCTGGTGAAGCCAGTAAGTCCATTGAGTTATGAACTGATGAATAATTTATGTTAACACCTGCATATCTTTATAAGAACTAGATACATTCCCCAAGGCAATGATACCTCAGTATCTGTAGTGGAATCCCTGTCATTAAAAATGGAAATAATTCCAATGAAATTCTGCATCTGCAACCTCAGATTTTTCACCTTCTTTCTGCTTTAGGAAGAATTCCAGGATTTTCGTTAAATTCATCAGGTAACAAACATTTGAAATAATGCACTCAGCCCAGATAAATTCCAACATACAAATTGGCAAACTTATTTTGAACAAGTTAAAATCAGACAGCTCCATGATGGGCAACTTCCAGGAGTATTTTGCTCCACTTGTGAAACCTTGACTTGTGGAACCCTTGTACAGATTCACATATATGCCTGAACAAAATCATACAATTTTTGTCAAATGTGCTGGCTACTGCTCCTCCGAATTCTACCTGTTTTTCTATAACTTTTTTTGACCCTGGTCATTATTGCTGTGATTATAATGGTTACCTACAGACTTGGAAATCTAAAGCTGTAGAAGTTTGCAGTTACATGTAAATAACTGGAAAATTATAGTCACTAATGGAGAACTATACTGATGACTGTTGGACCTTTTAGGTGCAACAAAGCCTTAGGGCTGCTGGAAAGGCAGGCACTTCCATCCAGAGAAATCTAACACATCCTTAAGACTCAGCTGGCGATGGTGTGCAGTAGTGTCTGTACATATTTCGGAGCAAGGAGCCTTCTGCCAGGCAATTTTCTCCTTTATATTACATGCAGGGTTACATTATTTTTTAATAATAATAATAATAATAATAATAATAATAATAATAAAAAGACAGTGTACCTCCTCTGTTGTTTTTGTTCTCTCTTTAGCACAAATGTTATGCATCCTGGGAACACGCTTTAGGTACAGGTCTCAAGTTTTTTCAGTATTTTACCAGTTAGGCAGTTCATTAGAATTGTTTTGAAAACAGGCAGGGTAGTTGAGTATGAAAGAGCTATCACTTTTCCTCTCTTAAAAGAAAGTAACTGTTACCACTTCAAGAGTCACTGGCTTCCATAAGCCAGCCGATATTCTTTCCTTCCACCTCTTGTGGCGTCACTCTGAAGGAAAGCTACAGCCTTTGACATGCTTCAAACTTGTCCTCAGGTGTCCCATTCTCCTTCTTCTGCCTGGTTTCTGGGACAATAGTTTTATTCAGGTTGAGCCTGGTTAAAACCAAGATGAGATTATAAAGAAGTATGTTCTATTCACTGTTGTAGGTTTTGGATTAAAAGAAAGCAAACGAACAAACAAACAACTTTTATTTTTTCCATCCAGCTAAAACCTGATATAAATACAGAACTCTCTAAGTTTGTTCCGTGATCTTGATGGTTAATTCCTGTGTGTCACAACTTGACCTCCATTCCTATGAGCATTGACTTTACCTCCTACAGAAAAGGAGACAAGGAGACTCCCTTGCCACATTCTTTCTCCAGCTTCTCTATTTGAATAAGAAACTTTACAGAAAGAGTCTGTTTCTCAATGCGTTCTTCACTTAATGCTATATTGCCTTTAGGTGGATTCTTACAGCTAATCCATCACGACTCAAAGCAAACACTGAAGAGCTTTAAGAAGCCTTCAGCAAAATCCAGTAACACCAGAACATACCTGTGTTGTTGATGTTGTACAAATCTACTTTGTTGGAGATAGTGTCACACATTTGCTGCATTTGTATGAGATATCCTTTCAAATCAAGAGTAGGCACAAAGTTAGCAGCCTTGCTAAATTTGAAAAGAGTCACTGCAGAAAAAGGAACATTTACCAAGAGTATGCGCTATCATCTTTCAAACTCTGTCTATGAGCATTCAAAGAACAATTCTGATATGCATAAAAAGTATCTTTTAAAGTGCAAATGAATATTTGTAAGCCCCCTCAAACAGCCTCAGGACTCACTCCTGCTTATCTTCATCTTTGGGTAATGACTGGTTAAAATATTTTTGAATAATGAGGGCATTATCAAAAATCAAGTGTATTCACAAAGGATGCATGAAAAGAAAATGGGGCTCAAGTTGTTGAATAATTTTTCATTCTGAACAGTTTGTCAGATTCTATTTACATCTTAGAGAGGATGTTGATTTCCTAGTTGGTTTTAAAAAGTACATTTACTTTGTAAATATTTAAAGATGCTAGTTTTCTTTTCTTATCACAGAAACTAATTTTTTACAATAATCTTTTTAAAGCATCTTTGTTAGTGAAGAGGTATTTTGGCCCTCGCTGCTGACTACTTCACACCTTGTTTGGTGGTTTACACAGGTGCAGGGTGATGGGAATTGCAATCAAAGGAGAGTGATTTAATTTTTAATTTTATTTTTATGTTTCCTTTGCACAATCACAATAAGTGGAAAACGTGATTTCCAGATATGGAGTTAGTAATTTCTTAAGACACGGGAACACAGAATTTGTACGCAGATCATCTGCTTTCACTGAGCAGATACCTCCTTGCATGCAGCCTAAATAAAAGTAATTTTTCTATAGGATGTACTAGTGTAAGGGAAACAAACAAAAAATAATTTGGGATTTTCTTTAACACTTGGATTCTTTTTGGGGGTTGTATCATCTTAGCTGGTATTCATAAAAAATAAATTGCAAGTAATAACATCAAGGGGAATTCAGAGTAAAAAGTTCACGTTGTGAAAAAAATCACAAACATAATGTCCAGTTATCATCATGAGCTCTAAAGAAGTTAGAAATAAAGTATGTTCTACTAGCACTTACAGATTTAAAAAACCACATTGAGATAAAATGGCCAATAAAATCTTTATTTTTTTAATGTTTAGTGTCAAAAGAAATTGAAATCCTTTGGTATTTAACATATGCAGGGAATCCCAGACACTAAAATGTTCCATCCTTATAATACTGTTTCATGTCCCTTTTCTTTAAAGTCTACATTTTCTTTAGAAATTTATCTCTGAAGATGAAAGAAAATCTTCCAAGCTCTCAAAGCTGATGTGCTAGGTCAGCAAACCTGGATTCTATAACAAATAGCTGAAAGTGTTTTCTGATACTGTAAATCGAAGATTTTTATCAGAGCATCTCAGAAAAATTAGGCTATCATCTGTTAAGGAAGGGGAGCTTAAATGAAAAAATTATACTATATATTATATCATCGTATTATATTAAAATATGTAATATATAATCTAATCCCACTGATCAAGAAGTGCATGGGTTTTGTTGTAAATTATATTCATGTTAGGGCAGTGTTACTCACCTGCAGTAACTCGAACTGTCTCTTGTTGACATTTTTGTCACCTGAAAAATAAATTTAACTAAAGCAGACTCACAGAACGATTTAGGTCTGAAGGGCTCTATTCTCATTCCGTCCCCTCCCAAAGCAGGACCAGCTCTGGAGTTAAACCCAACCTCGGTGTGAGATCACATTGCTCCTTACCCCGTCAGGTTTTGAAAATCTCCAAGCGCTGATGTTCTGCCACCTCCCTGAGCAGCCTGCTCCTGTCCGTAGGCTCTCTCATAGCAAAGAATTTTTCCTCCTGACTAAGTGGAGTTTCCTCACATCGGTTTTGGCTCATCCTTTCCTTGGTCACCCCCAGTCCTTCCACAGTGGTCCTGCAAGGAGAATCTGACTTTGTCTTTGCGACTCCCTTTTAGACAGTCAAGGCTGCTATTCGATCCCCCTTTTCTGGCCTATTTTCTAGTTCTGTTTGCTCTTCTTTGCCTTTAAGCCAGGAGCTGGATGTCAAACTGCAGTTGATTCTGAGCAGGAACTAGTGACCATGAGGTAAAGCTAAGGACAGGGCGTGGGGCAGGGGGAAAACAAGGTTTTCTCTTCCATGCACACACAGCAAGTGGGTATTTCTGCATCCACAACGAAGCAGGCAGGGAGCAGGAGAGAAGGAGCCAACACAGTTGCCCAATCTGTGCACAAAAGGACAGCTGCAGCAGAGAGTTACACTTTCTGAGTTTCATTTTTAAATGGAAAATTTAAGAATCGGTGCTGGTTTCAAGAACCGTTTGTACCAGATGAAACTGCTGTTTGTACCAGATGAAACATCCTTGATCTAAGCAATGATATATATTTGAATTTATAATTGAGGGCTGTAATTTATAGTAGAGGAGTATGTATGAGTAGTCTATGAATGAATACCTCACTGGCAATCTGACCAGCTTTGTGCAAGGGAGGCGAACTGATGAATCTATACCATATGTTTAGATTGTGTAAGTGGAGGCAATCCTCAGTGACTTCAGAGGAGCTGTCCTTGTTTACACCAGCTAGGAGCTCGCCTCGTGCGTATAATTTGCAGCTGAATAAATGCAGATGTTAGCATTATTCAAAGCTTACAGAGTTTCAGGTTACTTTTGTTAAACAAGGCATCTAGCCCACAAGTTTGGATTTGGCAGCATTGCACTGCAGTGCTGTCTGAGAAGAGACATAGGTTTGGAAGTGAATGTGGCATTTGTGAGCCTTTGGAAAAAAGCAAATGTTCATATATACTAACTGTACAAGAAGTCTTCCAAGGCAGAGAAAATAAGGAAATGAAGAGGAGCATATATGAACCCTAAGACAGTGAAATATGAGAGGATAATTACAGAACTTGAGTTGTGGCATCACCAGGGCAGACTAGAAGGGGAGGATGACTTCCCTCCACCTGCTGGCCACACTCCTCTTGGTGCACCCCACGATGCCACTGGCCTTCTTGGCCACAAGGGCACATTGCTGGCTCATGCGCATCCTGTTGCCCACCAGGACTCCCAGGTCCCTCTGCACAGCTGCTTTCCAGCAGGTCACCCCCAACCTGTCCTGCTGCATGGGGTTATTCCTCCCCAGGTGCAGGCCCCTACACTTCCCCTTGTTGAATTTCATAAGGTTTTTCCCTGCCCAGCTCTCCAGCCTGTCCAGGTCATAATGTGTGTACCTGGAACCTCACACTCCACACACCTGCCTTTGGCCAAAATGGACAAGCCACTGCACCACCTACAGCACTGGTATCTTAAGGATGCACTAGTTTACCAAAAGAAAGTTGAGTTTTCTTCAGGTTCACGTTCAGGGTTTTTACACCGCTCATAGACAATACTGGTCTTCCTGCAGATACTGATATTGTCTAATGCCAGATGCCCGTGATGAAATCCTGATGGGTGCTGAATGACTCCAGCAATCTCCCTGAAGTCACGGGGAGGGCTCACACAATCTAAATGCTGCACAGCAAGGGAAGAGTTGTAAGGACCAAACCTTTCATTACTTAACAGCACTGGCAAGATTTTAAAGCCCATGAGGGCATGCTAATAAGGCATGAGAGAAATAGTTGTCGTGATGATATATTTTATTCCATTAGGAAAATATACAATGTACTTGGCTGACTTTTTCATCAGTGTTTGCAAACAAATGATCTGGGGTAAACAGAAAGTGAATGATACTGCTGACAACAATCTAACCAGGAAAATGTCTTTTTGGTACACAGTAACACGTGCAAAATTTGCTGTTGCTACATCTATACTGCAGCACCCACGAGTGGTTTCCTATTTCCATGCAAAGGAAAGTTGGGTACTCGGCATAATAGGCAGACAGTGTGTGTCTGATTGTCTGCCAGCTTGAATGACTGATGGATCAGGATCCCGGGGCTCATTGTAACTTCAGGAGAAAGTAGGTGACGATACTGCCTGTATCTTTACTATCATGTATATGCTGATCAGGGTAGTATCATTGCTTGAAGACTGTATGACTCATTCTCTGCTGTTTGTTTGCTGTTTCACATGTTTATTTATCAGGAATATCTGTATATGCCATCAGTGTAATTATAAAGCTCATAAAGAATCGAAATCCAGTTTTGTTTCAATATATTGTGAGATTAAAATTGTAGTCCTGGCTTTATGAGTCTGCATACATTGATTAAACGAAAGTTAGCTTAGAAAAATCGTAATGCCCATGTCCCACAGAAGGTTAGAGTAGCTTGGCAGGGTGAATCCTCTGAGCCTTTTTTTCCTTGAATGTACTGATCTAAAAGTTTATTGTGGAGAAAATAATTATTCTGCAATGCAAGAGGCCTTGCCACCGACATGGTAACATGACTGGGGGGAAAAAAATCTTAAGCACTCAAACAGTGAACAGATTTTTCCACAATATCATGTGCTTTTCTTCACACTTTCTCCTCCCTTTTCCGTAAGGTTTGCTCAACCATTTACGCACTGGAATAAATTCACTGGGTTGGCAAGATTCACTAATGGAGATAAAGACAACCAGATCTGCAAAGCATGTTATGGTTTCTCTCTCTACTTTTCCTGCTAATAGGAGTTCACTTGCAGCCTGAGTTACAGGGTTACAGACAGATCTGAATGCCAAGGGGGGACAGGCTGTATTCATTTGTGTTTTTAAATAATTGCGCTGTGTCTCTGACTTGGTTGCCTTGACTGTAGCTTCCTGTGCCGGTAGCCAGCACACCATGCATTTGGTATAAATCCCTTTCTCTGATCTGCTGCTCAAACAGCACCTTATTCTGGCTTTCCATCTAAAGCTAACTATCCAACCTGGCATCCTTGCTCTTCCTTACAGTACTTTAAAAACAGTCACCCACGATTTAAATGCTGGCTTTAACAAGGAATATGTCAATTGCTCTTTGCAGCTATTTCATTTTTACAGCACTCTGAACATTTTCTTCCTTCATCTATGTATTTTGCCTCTTCACATTTCATATTCTCATGGCTATATTCGCTGCCCTGAATAAAAGTCTTTACATTATGCATTATAATAGTTACACAATTACTTGTAAAAGTAGAAATTGTGTCACTGATCTCCCTTCAAGCAGTCAGGTATCCATCCTGGATTCCATTAAAATCAAAGTGAATCAACAGAACCTAATGAGGAGTGATAACATTGCACAAACTATGCATAGGAACAGGAGTCCTTGCCAAAAGCTCTTGTTGGGGCTTTGGAGGAGCTGTATCAAGAGGAACTAAAAGCAGGGTAGTGAAATAGAGATAGGTCTCGTCTCCATTCTCTCTTACAGCAAGAGCAAGCATTTACCCTTTTTCCTCAATTCTAATTCATATAAGAAAGAACAAGACCAATGTCTCTGAGCAACAGCATAAAATTATGACTCCATTATAAAAAAAATTATAAATGGGAGATACTGGCAATATGGCTGCAGTTTGGTACAATGTAGTGTTGAAGTGAGGTATAGTGTTTCAGTGGTTGGTTAGAAAGTTTCTGGAATACATAAATGTTTTAACTAACAAGGAAACCAACATTTGCAGAATATAGGAAGCCAGTGATTATCAGAGTGGTTCTGCAACACCCAGAAAATGAGTCATATCAAAACATCCCATGCCTTGTTAACGTGGCAATGTGGCTGGTTTACTACAGTTTTTTAGGACAAAACCAGGCACTTGAAAATTTTTGATTGAATTCCTAAGCCTCTGCCCCAATTTTTGTCTGAGCTTTTATTTCAACAGACAACGAACCTGCAAGAATTTCAAAATCCCAAGAGTGCTGTTGTTTTCCTCAGCTATCTCAAGATAAAGAGGTAGAAATTAGCTCTAGAGACTTTTTATAGAAAATACAGCTAGGGCATTTGTAAATATGGATGCCACATAGCTGTACAAACGTGTCATAGAAACATACCATTTACCAGCTGTTACTTATAGGGAAATCTAATGCTGCCTTATCGTCTTCATAATACCACACCTGTATATAGGCAGGTGTGATTACTCCAGTATCTGAGCTGCTGTAGATGGTAACTTCTTTGTCAGCTGAATGTCTCTCTGTCATCACTGAAACATGACAGCTAAATTCAACAATGAAAGCTCTACTATACAGTCATGTAGTTATTATCAGAACTACTTAGCACACCACTACTTTGAAAAAAGTGTCAGGTTTAAAATACTGAACTAGTTCTATGATTCTTTTAACCTCACTGATACAACAGTTCTACAGAAACAGGACCTCAAGGTGTTACAGTGGTGAAAAAAGCAAATAAAATATAAAGAATTGCTAGGTTAGGAACAGAAAGAGAATCAAAATCCCATAGTTAAGCTGGTGTATGATTCCTTGTTTCATAATCCGTGTATTTTGCTATCTCAAAAGAAAGGAACATGGGCAATAAGGCTGAACAAAGATATAGAGCAGCTTTCATATACGCAACAAGTGAGTAGGTTGGACCTCCTCAGCCTACAAAAGAGAAAGCTTAGGAGTGTGATAAAGATCTGGAAAATAATGAGTGCCATAGAGAAGGTAGATAAGGATCTATTCAGGTTTTTTTCCAGTACAAGATCCATCAGATGGTCCTCCTCTACTAACATCTAGTAGCAGAGAATTTCAAAACAAACAAAGAGAAGGGATTCTTTGTGCAACAGGTTTTGTGACTGGGAAGTTCTTTGCCAAAAGACGCTTTATTTGCAAAGCATTTATATGGGTTAACTCAGAGGTTGGACAAACACTTAGAAAATAAATCCGAAAGTAGCTGGAAGCAAACAGAGTATTACGGATGAAATATCATACATGCTTGCTTTGGTCCCCTTTTTCCTTATATGTCCACAGGTGGACACTTCTGGGGACATTACTGAGCTAGATGGACTCTCAAAGCAGCATGGCTGGTTTTGTATGTGATGAAAATTATCACAAAAGATGTGTCTTAGAAGTACTTACCTACAGTGATGCTGCCATCATAGAATGTGGGTTTCCTAGTTGTCTGGAATTTAGAGAAAAAGAGGAGGTGCTAATTAGGGATAATACTTTGTGTTTAAACATGTCTGACCAGAGAGATTTCCGCACGCAAAGTCTGTAAGGAGATCACTTTTCTTGCATTTCATTTTGTTGTCTTAAAAGGACCAATTCAGTGCAGAAGTCTATCATAATATGCCCAGGGCTATTGACTCATACAGCAGACATATAGGAGCTCTGAAAATGAGGAATAATAAGTAAGTCTTCTTCAAGCTTTGTAATTAATTTGATCTTACTCTCCTCTGGTATTTTGATGGTGATCCATAAAGCTGGATGAGACATAAAGCTGATCATTTGCCATTATTAAGTACCCCATAATTTATTTAAGGTCTGGTCTTGAGAATTGAAAACACTCCTGTAACATCTGAAGACTTGCAAAATCGCAGGGCTTAGCGCTTAGCCAAATTGGTGATCAGCAGAAACAGAGATGTTAGCCCTATGGTCCCTGGCAAAATCCAAATAAGTGAAAGTGCCGTTTATAGTGGTGCCTACATTTTCCCTCTGGTTTTATATGGCTACAATATTTTTCAGATCTCCTCCCAGAGAAGTAATGTGCTGACTAAGTCAGAATGATTCATGTTTCATACCCTGTGTGTCAATGTATTCCAATAAAACAGAAATCCTGAGAATGATTGAATGAAAATACTGCAGAACTGAGCTCTACTAGATAACTATTAAGTATAATGCACTGGCTTTGTATAAAGAATTCAAACAAAAAAAAAATTTTTGTCATGTACCTAATATATAGACAGATAAAAATACTCCACTGATTGGCTTAAAATCCTAGCCTGTGACAATAGATATTGTGTATTTTGAGTATGGAAAAATAAGAACAACCTATTCTTATACAGCTCATAAAAATGCTTCATGAGCTTTTGGTGAGGAAATGCTGGAAGAAAGAGCACTTATGAACGAGGAGGAGACCTCACAGTGTAATGAAGGTCATTTATTGAACTTTCCTATAATTCAAGGAGAAAAAGAATTAAATCACTTTTTTTCCCTGTGTACTGGCAATATTTTTCTATACGCTTATAAAAGGATGTATAAAATTTGCAGGTGATGGGATATATGGCCCATATTGGCAGCTCTGAACATCTTGGCTGTAGAGCAGTCAGAAAATTCAATAGGATGATGTCAGTTTACTCCTGATGAAGTCTGGGAATGATTTTTGGAGCCTTCGTAATCTGTCTGGACTAGGGACACAGACATATATTTCACATGACATCTGGCTAACTTGAAAAGCCCTTCTGGATGAACACTGCCATGATATAGTAAAATATTAGGAGATAGCTGCAGTTATTAAACAATTTACTCTTTGTTAGAAGCCATCTCTGGAATCTTTTGACTACCGAAATAAGATCTAAGATCTTTCAGGCCAAAATCTCTCAGCAAGCCCAGATACGAGGCTAATGATTGCATCAAACAGAGGGATGAATGTGGATTTCTGCTGGTGCAGGAGAAGAGGGCTTGCCCCATGCCGGCTGCGAGAGCAGCCCAGCAGCTTTCCCCTGCCTGACTCAGCACACGTTTCCATGACAGTCTGGGCTTCAGCGTGGGGAATGCTGGGGGGTGAACAAAAAGGAGCGGTTTTACATTACCCCCTTCCTCCGCTGCTGTGACTAACTCGTACATTCCTCACTTTGCTCTGTTGGCAGCAAGTATTGATATAGATTTGAACTTTCAAGCTTGGGTTGTTTTTATTAACAAAGAGTTCCCCGTACCAGGCAGCTCTTAGGATGAGGGGGTGGAGGGGAAATTGTAATTCTACGTAGTCAATTCCCACCTCTCTGGCAGAGAGGCAGATTTCAAGATGGGTTTTTTTTCATATTTTGTGTGCTTGACGATGTGAATTCTCAAAAATATTTGGCAGCAAGCTGTGGATTGCCAAAACCCCATTCAAAACACCATTTCTGCTTGGTGGTTGTGTTTGATTCACGATATTTTAGAGCATAATGGTTGTTCATGTTTCCTGTGGTTTATTTTGCTAAGCATTTAATTCTCACCGAATTCTCCTCTATTCCAGAAATTGGTTAGTAATTCTAGTGAAGTCCCACCTAGGTAACCTATGCTTATGTCTGATTAACAGAGAACAAAATGTTATCTCTTTATACTATAGTTCTGCAGAATTTTATGGTTGTAAGCAGAGTTTGATTGCATTGGGTTGATATGAATAAATTTTGTAATACTTGAAATTCTTTTGTTGGCATTAGATTTTTATGTTCTTATATCTTTGAGATGGTAATTTCAGTATTGCCTGAGGAGAGTGACTTACATTTCTGCTTTTTTATAAATAAAATAGAAACATTTTTTTATATAAAATTATATAAATAATATATAAAAACATATTTTTATATATAACTTGGCATGGCATGGCCATTATTCTGAGTAACATTGCACAGGTGAACCTGAGGATGTACTATGAAGGTAATGGGTTTATACATGTGTAAGCAAAGTAAAAATATAAGGATAATAGAGGAAGAGAAATGTGCCTGCAGAATATTTATGAGAATTGTAATGTACAAATGATGAAGGGCACAGATTAAACATGCAGGGTGTTAGTTTAGTCTTCGGATAAGAGAGGGAGAAATAGCTGGGAAATTTGATTTGGCGACAATGAAGTCCTTCTCAAGTTAAAATAAAACAGAAATTTTAAGTAAAATATAATAATTAAAATCAAACTGAATATCTGAAGTGTTAGTATCTGTTCAGGTTAAAAAGAGTACTGATTGTTATGTCTGCAATGTATTCTAATTTGTTTGCTCCCTGTGCTTTTAACAGCATATTTACTTGCAATCAGTAGAAGTTTCCAACATAAAGGAGTGAGATTTTTGAACTTTCTTAGCTAACAAATCTGTTATTTGTATAAAGGTTGCTGTGGTTGTCTCCCCTCCCTTTCTTGTACAATAATTACATTTGTCTGAAAACTGTGCAAGACTTCAAAAAGTCACATACCAAACAAAATATAAATGGTTCCATGACCCTGTTAACCCACTTCAGCTGACGTCTGTTATTACCAGCTCTGCTTATGCTTAAGGAAAATTGTTGCTTTTTTTCCTCTGCAAACAGTTGTTACATCTTGGGTCAAGCCAGTTGTTCGAGGTCCAAATAAAGAGGAAGCCTGATTTTATGGTGTGAGTCACTGGGCTTATGATGCAAGTGGTGTCTTTTTGTTTGGGCTGAGAATTTTGAAAGGCAAATGAGTGAGCACAGCATGAAACTGTGTATCCAGTAAACACATGGGGTTACTATCCATGGCACGCACAGGAGAGACCAGTGACATCTATGCTGAAGCTTTCCACTGATAGTCCAAACTGGAAAAACACCATTCTGCTTTTTCTAGTAGAATATAGGATCATAGTAGGTTTCTGTTACTGTGTTGAAGTCTGTCACGTCAGATAAGTTTAATGAATATTAATCAGACTTGTAAAAGAATTAAAAGTGCTTCAATGTTTAGGTATTTCTATTTTGGATTTTATCAGCTTTTGGGGATATAGTGCATTAATTTGTATCCAAAACACAGATGTGAAATTCTTAGTGTCACTGCAAACTCTTAAAATTGTAATGTTCTATTTTTCATATTTCTGCTTTTTCCTTTTTCCTGTGTGAGACAGAAATTGTGGTGAGTGTAATCCTTTGTCAACTGCTGTCTTCTACTTTTGGATTGACGATTTAGCTGAGAGTTAGATTTTTCAAAAGGTATGTAGATATGCAGAGCTGCCAGTAAGGCACTTAATGGTATTTTAAAAGTTTCTGACCTACCCTGATTTTACTGGGGGATAGGACTATCCTACTAGGCATCTGTAGACCACCAGGCATTGATTTGTTTCTGCGTATCCCTGCCAAAAATGTGTTATAAACCTGGCCTTTGATCCTTACTACTGTAAGTATTTAATCTCATCATATTTATACACTGTTGCATATGAAGTCTGGATCAAATCTCTCTCTTGGGAACCTATTATTTAATTTATTCTTCATATTTCAGTATTTTTCCTCCATGTGCTTTTTCCTGGCTCACTGGTGACTGCTGAGCCTGCTAACAAGTCCAGGTGAAATCCCATAAAAATATCTTCTTTCTCTCTCTCACTTTAATTACCCTTTTGCCTTACCCTTTCCAGATAAGTGATAAGGGAGTGTGATAAAAGGGACACCTTGGGCCCTTCCCATCAGAGGAAGACCAAAAGCTAACATGCTGAGTCACCTTAACTTCATGAAAATGTAGGCAGAATTGCTCCTCTGGGCAGTTTTCAGAGGACCAAGTCAAGAAGCACTCTGTTATCTGAGGAATTGCACCTACATCTGGTGATCATGTACTGTGTAGGTGACAAAGATCTGGTCTTTCTGCCTCTTCGCTCACATACCCCCCTCCACCTACTTCACACTAGTACATCTACCACTGAACAGATTGCAAAAGAGAAGGAGTCTTCTTCAAAAGAGAGGCATGGGCTTCCACCTCCTCTCCTCCCTGCAGTTCTGCTAGTTGAGTATGTGCTCAGAAACTCTTTGAAGGTCTCTGCCCTCTCAAAGCCTGTCTGAGGGCTTCTTCACCCATGGACATATGCTGTGCTTCCCAGTACCTGCAGCTTTACATGACAAGTGCTACCACAGACGTGTAATGCCGTTCTTGTGGTAGAGGAATTTTCTTTGTATTTGCCCTTGGAGTTGTGCTCCTGCAGCCATACCCACTGCTCCAATCAAAGCTAATCCTTAGTCTTTGCAATTTCTAATTCATAAAATGCAAATATATTCTAAAGTCTACAACGTTTGCTTGAATTACTATGCTGCCTCCTTCACAGAAGATGGTTGGGTAATTAAGAGTGAGGAAAGGGTGCCGATATGGAATTTTTTCTCTTATTGTAAAGCAGCTGACAAGACAGCAGAGGTTCTTCTGGCTCTTTGGAAGTACCCAGCTGTGAGCAGCCAGTTCAGGTTCACCCAGCAGTGATCTGGGCATATTTTCTTTCTTATGGCCGTATCTCAGAAATCATAAGAACTGGAATGTGGTGTTTCTGTCACACATACAATGTGTACTAACTGTTGCTAGGCTGCTTTGAGCTACTTAGAGGCATCAATGTACCATACAAAGGAAAAAAGGGGGGTGACAGAAAGAGCCCTCTGATACAATTCATGTTTTGTTACAAGAAGTGATTTTAAAATATAACTCTGGAACTACATCCTGAAGATTCTTCACACTTTTACTGACATGCCCAGGACCCTGATTTTTCTTCGGTATTCAATATCTAATATTCTTCCTCAGCTCAGTGTTGATAAATACTAGAAAAGGGGTGTCTGCCTCCCAACGTCTTCAGTAGCAAGCTCAGTATCTCATAGGACTAAAACATAAGTCAAGCTGTCTTTCTTTGTGTGTTATTATTCAAGTGGAGGGAGCAACAAGAATAAAAAAATAGCACTGAGATGTATGCAAGTTGCAATGCACGCTGGCAGAAAGGAAAAACCCTTATGATTGAAAATAAAAACAAGAGTTCAATTATATTTGTTTTGACTTGATAGTTCTCCTCTTAATTTTATTCTTGGCTAGTTTTTACCTTTTCGCAGCAGTGTAAATACTTTTTAGTGTTCTTCTGTTCTCAGTATTTACATCAATGTGATTTGTCAATGATATGCTAATTTTCTTTAGCATTAAGACTAAGTACGAGTTGACCTAATTTCCAAGAAAAGCACTAATCAGAGACTCTGAACATTAACGTGTAGAATCTGTTACAGGGGACAGCTAATGTAAAAATACAGAACCATCCAAGCAAGGATTCCTCATTATGAAGAATTCACAGTAGAAAATAAAGTAGTTACTCTCCAACTAGATTATAAAGTCAACCCATAATAGTCCAGTAGAGTAGCTGGATCTAAATCATTCCAGACTTACTAAGTGTCTTGCAATGGTGTTGTCTTTTGTTTGTGTTGTTTAGAAAACTATTGCCAAGTCAGAGGTCTGGAGCTTATTATAATTGTGTGTATGATATATACAATAAAAAATAGCTGATTGAAATCTTAACTAAAAACAAGAAGCAAAAACTGCCTTGATGATCACAGACATAACAAGAAACAACAGGCAACTCTTTGTGTAACTTGTGTCTTTGAAAATGACTTTTTAGATTTATCATTACCCTTTTACGCAATGTTGGGAGTCACTTTTTTTTTTCCCCTTAAGAAATTGCCTTTAGAAACAGTTACTGTTCTGACAAAAAAGTCTTTCAGATATACTCTGTGCCTTTGATGGATATTTAAGCTTTTTCCTCCAGGAGTGACAAAAGAGAAATAGTGTTGATTCCACTTTTTATAAATGTTCCTTTATACAATGTGTAGTATATATAGTTCTAATGACGCATACTTGCAAACCTGGCAAGAGAACTAAGACAATGTATTTATAAAACATGGCCCAAAAACCTCAGGTTTATTTAAAAAGAAAAAAAAAATTAAAAAAAGGTTTTCACAGAAACTGTGAGAGAGGACAATTTAAAAAGCATGGGTAAAGAAAGGTGACAAAAGATTTTAAATCCCTTAGCCCTTTTTGGTTTTACCCTACTCCCAGTAATTCCTGAGATTTAAAAAGTACATTTTTTTTATTTTCAGTATTTTTCCTCAGTATTTTCAGATCTCTGTGAATAATAAATTATGTCCAGCAGTGTATGGAATTCCATTTCACTTGGAACTATTAGTGATAAATCTTGATATAATGTCTAGAAATTTTGGAAAGGTTATTTGTAAGGTATTACAATTTCAAACCCCTTCAACTTGATCAGAAAGCAGGACCCTTATTATTTGACATCAAATGGCTATATTAAACAAATTTATTACCTTGGGAATCAATCAAATGACTAACTTTTGAACCTGTAATAACCTTTTTAATGGATGCAAAGACATAGAGAATATAATGACCAATTCTTGCAGTAAATCTTTTGTACTCAGCTGTTGCACTGATTTTAATTGCCTGTTCCTGACAGTCAAGCCTGCACTGATGAGCAATAGCTGCCGTATTGAGTTAGGCCCCAGTGAGCTGCATTTGTCATAGAATCATAGAATGGTTTGGGTCGGAAAGGAGCTTTAAAGATCATTTAGTTCCAACCATGAGGGAGGGAGAGGCACCTCCCGCTAGACCAGCTTGCTCAAAGCCCCATCCAGCCTGGCCTTGAACACTTCCAGGGATGGGGCATCCACAGCTTCTCTGGACAACCTGCTCCAGTGTCTCACCACCCTCATAGTGAAAAATTTCTTTCTTATGTCCAGTCTAAATCTACCCTCTTTCAGTTTAAAACCACTGTGCCTTGATCTGCCACTGCAGAGCCTTGTCTCTCTCCATCTTTCTTATAAGCCCCTTTATATATTAAACGGCTTCATTAAGATCTCCCTGCAGCCTTCTCTTCTCCAGTGTGAACAACCCCAACTCTCTCAGCCTTTCTTCATAGGAGAGGTGTTCCAGCCCTCTGATCATTTTTTGTGGCCCTGATCTGGACCTGCTCTAGCACGTCCATGTCTTTCTTGCACTAGGAACCCCAGAACTAGATGCAGGACTCCAGGTGGGGTCTCATGAGAACAGACTGGAGGGGGGAAATCACCTCGCTTAACCTGCTGGCCATGGGGTTTTTTTGTGCAGCCCAAGATATGATTGGTTCTCTGGGCTGCAAGTGCACATTGCTGGCTCATGTCCAATTTTTTTCGCCCACCAGCAGTTCCAAGTCCTTCTTTGCAGGGCTGCTCTCAATACTTTCATCACCCATTTTGTATTGATATTGGAGATTAAACCCAACCCACATGCAGAACTTTGCACTTGGCATTGTTGAACTACATGAGACTTGCACAGGCCTGCTCCTTAAACCTGTCAAGGTCCCTCTGGATGGCATCCCTTCCCTGAAGGGTATCAACTCCATCACTCAGCTCAGCATCATCTGCAAATTTGCTGAGCGTGCACTCACTCCCACTGTCTGTGTCATTCATTAAGATATTAAACACTTTTGGTCCCAGTACAGACCCTTGAGGGACACCACTTGTTACTGATCTCCATCTGGACATAGAGCCATTGACTGCAACTCTTTGGATGTGGCCATCCAGCTAATTCCTTATCCATCTAATAGTCCATTCATCAAATCCATACCTCTGCATTTAGAAATAAGAATGTTGGGGGGGACCATATCAAAAGCCTTACAGAAATCCAGATAAATTACATCTGTAGCTCTTTGTTTGTCCATTTGACTGATGCAGTCAGCTCATTGTAGGACACTAGATTAGTCAGGCATGATTTGCCCTTTATGAAACCATGCTGGCTGACTCTAAACACCTCCCTGTGTTCCATATACTTCAACATAACTTCCAGGAGGATTAGTTCCATGATCTTACCATGCACCGAGGTGAGGCTGACTGGTCAGAAGTTCCCAGAATCCTCCTTATTTCCCTTTTGAAGTAATGGATGAAGTTATGTGTGCCGCTCGGCTAAACAGCAAGTTCTCTTCTAAATGTTTCCCAAACCTGCTGGCTCAACACAAAGATGACTCCATCTTTGTCAATCAGCCCAAGTGTCATTTTTGTCCAGTGACACTTCCAAAATGCAATGGAAAGCCAACCACTTAATTCAAGGGAGTTTTAAGTTCCTGTTTTTAGGCAAGAATGCATCCACCATTCAGAACAAAAGGGAAACAACAGTTTTATATTTAGCCTCTCTATCTTGAAAAACAGGTACTTTCTCTGAGCACCTGCAGGTGACTTCTGACCTTGCAAATCCTGGCATTTTCACACAGCTTTCTTAAGTTCTGAACTTGGGAAAAAAGTGAGATGGTTTTAGTTACAATTTTATGGACTGTGCAACTTTTCTGAGTTACAGGATTTTTTGATGGTGGTTTGGGGTTTTTTTCAGTCTTTGTGGAACAATGACACAGTTTCAAGATAGTTTTTTCCCTAAAATATTTTACTTAAAACCAGATTAAATGGGTTTGACTATGGTCATATAAAATAAAACTCTAAGGAAGAAGGAGTTCCTGTAATTTTACATTTGACCATTTTTAATCCAGGCGACTAAGGCAAATCTAATTTGTATTACTGAAAAATTATAAATGCCCATGCAAAATAAAGTACTCCTTAGTTCTGTTGCTAAATACAGTTTTTGTTCTCCAAAATGATAACTTCTGTGTTGTAAAATAGCACAATAAGTGAGGCAAAGGGCAACTAATAATATCACATACATTTTAACATATTTACCTAGATAATAAACAGTTTGCTTTAATCTTTCCAGTCACAAATGTTGCATAAGATAAAGCCTTGTTTATCTTCTTCCATACACGTACCATATATCTTAGCTGACTTCAAGAGAGTTACTATACCCTTAGAAAAGCATGTGGTTCCTAGCATGGGTTTGGCATTTGGCTCAGGCAAGCTCTGGAGGGGATTACTGGTCTCATATACCAATTTTATGAGAACATAAGGTACAAAATGCTAAATATGAAATTAGAGAAAAAACGTAAAGATTTGCTCCATATCATCTATTATTCTAATAGTTCTTCTTCCTATGTGATTATATTTGAACTGCAAAGATGCATGACAAACTTTTAGATGCTTTGATAAACATTAAGCTCTTGTAGTCATTTTCTGTCCTTCAGAAGCTGATCTTAATAAAATTGCTATGCAGTCACACTTTTTAAAGCTAGCATATTTTAACACAAGCCAAGCAAGAATAAATGAGTATGTGTTTCTTCCAAAGATATTATTTTGTTTGTCTTCTCTTGGTAATATCAGTAACATTGTTTTCCTGTGAATTTAGTTTAAATTGGCTGGAAAATGTTAAAGCTGAAACCAAGAAGTTGACTTGAAATTCATTAAAAATATATATAAAATCTGTTTATTATAAATTCTGCCATTACAGGGAATAAAATTGAATTCACAAAGATGAGGCACACAAGACTAAATTGTTAACAGATTTTCCTTCCTACCTGAAAGAAATAAAATTGTAGTGTTCATGTGGGAGAGGTATGGAGCCAGACACATATGCACATTGCCTTGCTTTTCTTTCCCCTCCCGCCAGGTATTTTCTCCTTCCTTTTACAGCTGGCTGACCTGTTGGAGGCTCAAAGGCTAATGCAGGGACCGTACCCTGAAGGATTAGCACCGGCTCTCTGCGCAGGGAAGCGCAGCTCCATACCTCTCTGACAGGCAAACTTCTTGCACAACTCTCTGCGTACTGTGTCATCAAACAAGCCCAGCCAGAGCTTCCCCCCACCCACCCCAGAATATTCAGCTTCCTTTCCTTTTTTAGGCAGTGAATGTGTAGGAAGCAGGGTGAGCTTCTGGCCTGAGCCACTCCCTTCCTCTTTTAGGCCACGCAGCTGTGCGTTTGCTTTTATGAACACGTGCAGATAGACTTGAACTTGTTTTGTCTGTACTCCAGGGCAGATGGATGTGAGCCAGCTCCAATCTGTCAGAGAGCTGGCTACGTTAGCGTAGCACTGTACCAAACCTGCTGAGCTCTGCTGAGGCTCTGCAGTTATCACTGAGGTGCCGTTACATGCTCATGCATCTTCCTAGTTGAAGAGACTCGAGAAGGCTGGGGTCTGGCCTGATCAAAATCTCCATAGAGTGTGTATGGAGGTAATTCCAATCTGTGCCTACATCTTTATCCCACTGTTGCATGACAGAAAAAAAAAAAAAAAAAAGAAAAAGAAATGAAGGGAAGCCTCCTATGCATACTTTCATTCCCCTGTTATTTAAACTTCAAGCAGTAGGGGGTTCAAGCTAGCCCTGAAATAGCTATAAGAGAAATTAAGGACCATTTGTGCTTATTTAATCAATGGAAAATTGTCTGTGTTTGATGTCATTTGACATTGGTTTTGCCTTTAACTGATAAGAACTTACAATAGACAAATTTAATCAAGCTCCTCTACATTATTCAGGATGTGTCCCATGGATATATATGGCGCTTTAGATATTTGGCGCAGACGTCAACAGCTGTGCTTTAGGTGAGTGTCTACACTGTGCTATCTCATGCTGTAATTGACTCCCCTCCTTCTGACATTAATAAGACTATAAAGAATAGGTATCAGACAAAAGCATACTGTTAGAAAGGGCAACTAATTGTACTTATATTTGTACTTGTATTTGTAATTATATCAATAGACCCTAGAAGTGCCAGATAACAGTCCGATGACACCTTGTTCAAAGACATATGTGGGGTAATATGGGGAAGAGTGTGACTTTTTATAAGATCCGTGAAGTCAGGTAGTCATTTTGTGTTACAAAAAACCCCAACAAAAGCATGCATCATCTATGTATCATCCTAAATAAAGTTGAAAGAATGAAAATGATCCACAGTCCTGGAGAAAAACAAAGTAATTCCCCCAAAGTTACGATTTGTGACAGGAAAATTAGGTAAGTCTCTAAGAGTCAGTTCATTTTCCTCTTTTATTCTGAGGAAAACACGCTTCAGGGCTGCTCCAATAAACAATGTAGATAAAACCACACCAGATTCAACTACCCGAGCAAGCCTCTATCCCTACGTGGTTCCAGCAAAGCAGCTTTAATGTCATTTCACACGCTCTTTACTCAAAAAAACCCCACACGTATAGTAACTATGTATTGAGAAAACAGAAGGAACATACGGAGACAGAAAGTTGAGTGTTGAGTGTCTTTCCAGTGCTGTAGTGTGGTTTCATCAGTGTGCTTAATTTAAGGAAAGTATTAGCATGTTCAGAAGCCTCTCTGCATCATTTGGCTTGGGGAATCAGGGACCGCTGCCTGGCAGAAGCATTTAGCACAGTGAGTACAGCAGTAGTATAATTTAAGATGCAGTTGTAAAAAACACCTTTAATTCAGGTTATTCCATTCTGGCTACCTGTATTTAGAAAGGGAAGTATAAACTTCAGAAGAACTGAATCTCTGAAATCTCATTTGGCCCAGCCAAAACCCGATGTACTATGAAGTATAGGTCTCAGGGGAAGCTGTGGTTGTCAAGCATCTGCCTAAGAAGTAGCACATTTCAGCAACTGAATGTCAAACGAAAGCTGGAAACAGTATGTAGAAGTGTGAACACACATCTGTGGATCTGTAAATACTTTATTCCTTGAAAAATGTAATGCCATTAGTCCCAAAGCTATTCAGATCCCGCGTTTACTAACTGTTTTCTTCTGGAAAAAGTCAGGGCCAGATTTGGAAGTGGGGTGATGGAGGCAGTGTGTTGCATACTTTCTCTTTTATAGTCTGGGCAAGCCATTCTTCCACAACACCCAGGTACTTCCACTCTCTTACAGAAATTTGAACAGGGATTTTCAGTCTTTCAGAAAAAAAAAAAAAATCCTGTATCCTTTATGCTGTTGACTTTCTTGAACTGGTTCTTCTTCTGCCTCTCATGTTTCAACTGCTTCATTTTGAATAGAATGCAAAGCCAAGGAAAATTGTTGGCTTAAACATTACTACATTCCCTCAAAATGGTTTATCTTTCTAAATATTTCATAATTTATACAAGATAAAATGTGTCAGAAAAAGACATTAATAACACTGAAGGTCAGAATCCCCATGATCTAGCAGTTGCAGCACTTTCCTGAAGGTAGGAAATGTAGCTCAGCACTCAAAAGAAAAAATTAGTCTGAGTCACCTCGTAAATGTAATGGAGATCCAAGTGAAATATTTATTTCAGCCCAAGCTTCCCCTACCTCCAACCCCCCCTTCAAACAAACAAAAGTAATCCTGTTTCAGACTTAATTTTAAAGGAGGGAGAGAATTGGCTTTTCAGTTGACAGAAAAAAGCAACAACTGCATAATCCATCTGAAAGGAAAGACCTTATTGAGATAGGGTGGAAATATAAATATTGGTCTGTTTTGATTTAACCCACCTAAAAATTTGGATGATTGATTTTGATACTTGCTCAAAGTCTGCTGCAACTTACTGATATTTTTTTCTTAATTGCATCTGCCAGCAATTGTTCAATTGGAATATAGTAAAAAATCACTCAGGAAAGCTATGGGTGGCATCCTCATTTCACTAAGATCAGTGAAAATATATAAATGGGATCAAGTTTCATCCAATAAAGGGAGAATACTCAAACTGAAGCTGATTTAAACAATACAGCTTGGCTGGAAATTGTTTATACATATTATACATTGCAGAGCAATGTAGAGATTTCAAAGCTTTTATTAGGTTAGTCAGCTCAGTCTTGCTGTAAGGACACAGAAGCCAACACATATGCTGGTGTCTGAGCAAGTAATGCAGATAGTCTGAATGGGATTTATCTGAACAGCTGTGCCTTCCTGCTTGACACCTGAAATACTTAACTAAGGTCTGTTTGTTATCTTCGAAGAATAAAAACTTAGGGAACAATTAATCTCCTCATAAAGTAAAAAACTAATGTAAGTCAGATGATCTGCACCCTACCTGTTTATTTCTATTGTCTGTGTACAAAAGGTGGCTAGATCAGACGTAGAAAACTATTATATAACTGCAAAGATATGTGGGATGAATATCACTGTCTTTGTCCTTCCCCTTGTCCTTGTCTCACGTGTCTGTGAGATTTGTAGCCCTTTGTTGCTTACAGCTGGGCCAAAAAATATCTCAAGCACGTCTTTCTTCAGATGGTTTTTCCATTTGTTTTCCTATGGATCTTTCAGAGGTGGAACTAGGCAAAATTATATCTATTTTAAAGGAAATTAAGATCATTCCAAGCTCTTATAAATTTTCATGAGTTTAGTTTGGAAATAGAGAAGGAAGTGGAATGGTTGGGAAGTGGATCCTTAGTTGTTTTCTCCAGATGCTTCACCACTCTGAATGAACTTGACTGCAGAACAGGAGTGTTGGTTCAGCGTAGTGACAAACGTCTCTGCAAGAGTTATTAGAAATCACAAGACTGCAAACCTTCATTAATTTTAATAAATGGGAGATTGAAAGAAAGGCAGTGCAATGACAAAAGGGAAAGGATTTCATTTCTGATTGCATCTTCCTTCTTTAAAGCAAAAAAAGATTAATAGTGTTTCCTTGTAGTTGGTAAAGTTCTTTCCAGTATGATTGGTAGGAAACAGAATTTTAAAGTTTTTTAATTTCTCAAAAAAAAGTCTCAAAGTTAAGATGGCTTTTAATACTTTATGAGAGCTCTCTGGGCCTTTTGTGTCTGCAAAAACATCCTAGAAATTTCCCAAGAGAGGACTTTATCATGTAGTTTCAAGACTTAGAAATGTTAACTGTACTGCAACTTCTGGCTAGCAATGAAAAATAGATTAAAATTAAAAAACAAAACAAAACATGATTTTTTTTAGAAATATTTTGGGGTTAGATTGGCCAATAAGGTGATTGTCATTTTAAATTATTTATTTTTCCATTACTGTTATTATTGTTCTGTTGGATTTCCAGCGACTATTTTTTACTTTCACTTCTCTGAAGGTATTTTCTGTATTTGGGATTTTGAAAATAATAACTATGTTCCCTTGCATCAATGATTTCCATACAGTTCAAGTTTAGATCCAAATTTGAATCCAGACTTGAAGAAATCCTACATCAGAGAAGTCTGAAATACTTTTACTTGGTACAAAAAACAGAGACCATAGTTGTGAGGTTGTCTCCTGCAAAACCTGTCTTGTGATGAGCAGTGTCCAAGTACTTGGTGTAGTGAATCCAGTCTAGGCTGTATCTCTTACTACAGCTTGAAGAGTCTAATTGTAAAATACCTTACTCCTGGGGCTTCCTAAATCTCTGAAGCAGTTAAAGATTAGGACTATGAGTTTTCTGTTAAATCTTTAAATGGTAGAATAAAGAGTACAGCCTTGAAGTCTGAGTTACAGATTTTCAGTTTCTTTGGACACAGCATAGTTACAGAATATCTGCTTTACTCAAAGTGTTCAAGAAGCAAAACCTAACTTTCCTTTTACCCCTTAAATATAAGAATTCATTTGAACGGATATACTACTTTTACTGTTAGAACTAAAAGCCATGGTAGATTGTCATTCTCAATTTAGATTCAAATACAGAGAATTTTGGATATAAAACCAAACTGAACTCAAACTCTATTTTTTCCAAATTTCTAGATTTTTGTCTTCCAATAAAATTAATGAAAGACATATGAAAATATGTTAAAGAAGAGTATTCATGCTGAGCTGAATATGAAAGCAGTTGGGAAACCTATAGGCTCAATGCCTGCTGAAAAATCTTCCAAATTCTATTTGAGCAACTAGAGTTTGAGACAGATATGGGACTTCCAGACCTCAAAATGTGTATTTATGCACCAGCAGATGACAGAGTTAAGAAGGTGAAGAGGAGAAAAAAATCAGTTGTTACAGGAAGAAAATGATCATTTTACACTACACATTCTTTGTTCAGTGGTCCGTACAACACCGCAGAAGCTGCCTATAGACTTGGCAGTGAGGGAGGAGACTAATACAAGTTCTCTGCTATGCTCAGAGGAAAGGAAACAATATAGACATTAAAAATAAAAAATTCCTCCAAATAGCAAAGTGCCAGGAAGTGAAGTAATAAATATTTGGTACAACTCAAGAAGAATAACAGAGTTTTAATCCATGCCAGTGTGATATGGAAAGCCTGTTTGAAACTCTGCTCAATCATGACCTCAGGCTGGAGGAGCTCATCACTGAAACAGTCTTCAGGGGTTCAATGTTTTCAAGATTATATGGGATGTTACAGTGAAACAGCAGCTCTTTTTCAGCCTTCCAAGTATGGACAATGCAGTTTCACAACAAGAATGCTTTTTTGGCAGAATAATGTAATTCACATCCACAGTAGATTATTGTAAACCATACAGACACCTTTTATGAAGTTTCAATGTCCACTTGAGAAACAAATCTGGGGTACCAATACAAAAGGTACATTTAATGTTTTTCCCCTGTATAGAACAGTGTGAAAGTAACGCACAAATGGACACTGCAAGTGAGAAGAGAGGACGGGGAAATACTTTCCGCAATAGCAGAGCTGTAAAAGTCCAGGGACGAGAAAGGTGGTTGGTTCACACAGCTAGAATCTAGACAAGGTTGGCTATAGACTCCTTTTAATGGTGTTAGGTAATGGACACACATACTATGTCTTTAACAACATAAGGGACAAATAAAGCATTGTCAGTATTGTTGATGTGGTTTTATATCATGGGGTGCTCGAATTTGAAACTTCAAGTCAGTTGCTGGAGCTTCCGTGTCTCATTCAGACTGCACAACTAAAAGGTACAGGGTTTCATAGGCCAGAGTACAGATAAGTCACAGTGTTAAGCACTGAAAAGGGGATTTTAAATAAATGAAAAAATGAAATTGCTTGGTTTTGTAGAAGTGTGCTTAGAAAACAATATTCCATCTGCAGCCTGTGGTTTGACTAGTTTGTCATACTTTGAATGATATTCTGAGTACAAGCCATAAATTTGTATTTGTAAACAGATTCACTTGTATGTAACGTGTAGTAATGGAAGAAAGACAACGTGTCCAGGCCTTTGTTTTCTCCTTTGCAGAAAACATGTTTTCCTGATCAACAACAAAGTACTTATATATCATTTTATACAACAGTAGTGGCACTTTTCTGCATAAGCATATATATATATGTAAAAATAGTTTCAAATCTGTATGTGTATATATACACATATGTATATATGCACACATATATATGCATGTGAATGTGTACATATATGTATATTTGTGTACCTGTATATATGTATGGGCATGCACACACATACATATCTATATATAAATATATTTTTATGTATAGATATGTGCATGCACACACACACACACACACACATATACACATATTTAAACCATTTTTTGCTGTTGTTCTGTGTTTCCATAATGAAAAATCTATTTCACAGTGTGTGAAACTACTATATTTGGAGAAAACAGATTGCTGTAACTAAGCTAATTCATGATTCTGTTTTGCCACTGACTTCCTGTGTGACAAGAGGGGACACTAAGGTCTCATTGAAGGTCCAATTAAACGAAAGAAAATCAATTGCAACATTTTTGTGTTGTATTGGATAGACATGAATTGGGCATGTCATTACTAAACAATTTGGGTTACTAGAAGTAAATAAAAGTTACTTTAATACAAGGGAAATTGATGCAAAAATAAATAGCTATAAACTGCAAATGAATTCAAATAGTCTGGAACGCAAAAGGTTTCTATCCACTAAAAGGATGTTTTGAAGCATCCAGTACATAGAAAAATTAGGATTATAAATGGTTTCAGGATGGCGCTGGGCAAACTTACAAAGGAGATTATATGATATGGTTTATCATATCATAAGGTTCGGACTAGGCCCAATGGGTTTTTTTCAGCACCAGTAAGCATTTGAGAATGAACTTTCTGTTTATGACTTAAATGTAATTCTCAACCTGAGAAGCCACAAAATGAAAGGTTATGGTGGCTTGTGTTCATGTTTATTTGAATCCCTTTCACCTAAAAGTTGAACTGCAAATCTTATGAGAACAGGCTCTCTTGGGCTTTCCAAGACAGTTCCTCAATCCAGTTTGAAAATTATTAAAAAATAGCTTTATCTTCATTATTTCTTCCTGTGTCAGAACTCAATAATGCAGATCAAAGCTGAAAATTATGAGAGAGAAATAAATGATAAAAGAGACTTTTATAGAAATGAAATCTCAGTTTTAGGCAGCTCAGGTTTATTGTCTGAGTTTGAGTTATTACTGTTATTTATTATTATTATTATTAATTATTATTATTATTTTAGCTTTTGTTGCTTTGTTGTTGTTGCTGTTGTTATTATTATTAACATTATTTTTCCTGCTTTAATTAAATGAGAATATTTGTAGGAATTTTCTAATAAGCATCATTAGTGCCAAATTTGGGCCCTAGTTCATATCCAGTTCTATTATGTTCCTTTGAAATTACCTATCAGTGGCAGTGGATTGAAACATGTCTTTTTCCAAATAGGTTTTTCATAAATTCTGTTTGTTTTTATACTACTGGTAAATGTGTGTGGTGCATGTTCGCATCAATTACTTGTTAAACTGCAATTTACATCAGAACCATAACTTTTTACATGAGGCTTCAGCTTCATTCTCTACTGTTCATTTTCTTATGGCATAATTGTAAAATCTAATGAGTATTTTATTAAGGGAATATGTTCCCTCCTAAAGAATTTAACAAGCAGCTCAGTTTCCTTCTGACTCTACTGTGTGACTACTAGCTATATACCTGATATAATGGTTTATAACTATGGTACCTGACATATATCATGCTAACTAGTACATGTACCTTTTTGCATTAAATATATGCAGCTTGACAAATCTAGAGGCTGTCCCACATATGGCAGCTTCAAAACAGCAAATTCTTATTGTCTATCTTCCATCTCTCTGGGCAAAACTCTCAGTCCGAAAGGTTTCAATGCCACCATTTACTACTAGTCACTGAGTTATAAACAAATTATTAAAATGAGGCATAAGTGTCATTTAAGAGAACATGAGAAGGGCAATCTGTCTTCATGCTCCTGCAAGAAGGAAAGGCTGCTTTATTTTAAAAGGAATGCAAGGCATTAGAAATCACTTGCTATTTACTAGAACTGCAGCTATAAAATATCACACAATGTTGAAAGCTAGTTTTTTAAATAATTTTAGTGGCAAACTCTGAGGTCAAGGTCTAGAGTAATTGCCCAAGTAACACAGCTAATAGCTACAATTCTTGAAACTGGGCACCTAGGTCGTAAATCATCAAAGAAGTTAGGAATAACCAATGTGGCTGAGACTAAGGCATCTCTGAAGGCTACTTACTAAGAAAGGCATCATCCTCAGCTATCCTACATGACATACTAAGAACAGAGATTTCTCTGAACTTCCCCTTCCTCTTTTAGCTTAAACATCTTTATGCAGGTCAGGTCTTAAGTGGGAAGTCTATTTCATTTTAAAAAAGCTCTAGGAAAAAAATAGAAATAGTTTGAAGATCAGGTAGCGATCCACAGATTTCTTTTCCTTCAGGCAATTGACAGAATGCCATCATTCTTCTGGATCCCTACGTCCTGCATCTCTGGTTGTATAGTGGCCCAGCTTTAACAAATCAGATGAGGGTTCTTCCCAAAGTTTCTGTACACCTTAATTTTCTGTTATCACCAAAGCTCAAATATCCTCAACAGCAAGTCTGTTAGAACACTTTTTGGAAAATATCAGGATATGTTTGAATTGAACTCAGATTTCTCATTTCTTAAAATTAATTTACTTACTACATTGTTATTATGCAAATAGTAGGAGAAATGTCACTATCACAGTGAAACAAAGTGGAAGCAATAGTTTGTGCTGAAACCTGTATTTGAAGGTACTTAAGATGAGCCATATTTCTTCATGGACATGCAGATCTGGATATTTCTTTCCCTTAGCCTTGAACTGCACTTGGATGTTCAGCAAGAGTTCTGTAGCCCACGATGCTTCTGTGCTGGCAAGGGTGGGTAGGAAATGTGGAAGATGAATTGGAAAGTGTTTGATGAGCATAGAGTGCAGAGCTAGAGTATGGATTTTATGGGTTATGGTACTGAACTGAAGACCATACCTTTTACTGAAACTCTCTCTTAGGTGTTGAATTAGGCCCTTTCAGTCCTTTCCTACAAAGCTGTCAGGTTATGCCAATAACTGCAGTTTACAGTACAGAATTTAACTCTATATCTGGTGATGAATTATTTTCCTTACAGGTAAAATCAGACTACTTTAGCAGCCTTCAGTCGTTGTATTAAAACAGTTTGATAAACTGAGACTCATTATTCTGTATTAACATATGTAAATAAACATGGTGTTCTATAGTTAAGTGGTCAGAACATATGGTGATTTGCTTTGGGCAGACTCATTTCAGCATGACAAGAAGGGTGAAGACAACCTTGATGTTTCAGTAATTTGCAGATAATTGCTTTCACAATAGCTGAAATACAGCAATGGTATAAAATAATTTTTTTATTATGCCAAGATTTCTTGGAGAGAAGAAAAGAAACCAGCAGCAAAATACTGAAACTGAGAGAAATACTTGCATCTTTAAACACCTACCTAACATAAACTTAAAGTCAAGTGCTAATATTTCTGTGAAATGGTTTTCCTTTGAATACATAGAAAGACGCTACTAAGCAGGGAAAGGTTTGCAATCGGAGATAATTTTTTACTAGACAGGGTTTCATCGCTGGGGAAAAAACCAAAAAAGTTAGGAATTATTGCTCTGGGTTTTATTTAATTATTTTATTCAATGGGATAGAAAGGCAGTTGGTACCTGTGGAGCAGAAGGGAAAGATAGCAAAGCCATTAGACTTGGCTTGTGGTACAGAAAGAGAGAGGAGAAAGTGTGAGGGAGGAAAAAGCATTTTTAAAAATTCAATGTGATTTTATTTTGCACTTGATTCTCTAAAATTTTCTCTTGGTCATTGACCACCATTCATTGCAGTGTGTGCTACACCCTATGGGAGTGAGCTGAAATCACAGCCACTGATTTCAGTGGACTTTGCTGGCGCAATTATATAATTTTCTTGTCTACCTCATGGTAACTTTTTCAGGAAGAAAGAAAATTTTGCAGCAACATATAAAAAATATTTTGGGGCAAAAAAGGTGCTCTGCATCAGTTTATTTTGGGAGTTCATAATTCCACAGGATCATGAGTGGCATTTCTCATGGTAGTTCAGTTGTAAGTGACATGAAATGAAGTAAAAACACACCAGACTGATATGACTATTTCTGTATCGAATTCCTTCCATTGTTTTTTGGTAATTCTGGTATCTTTTTATAGCTGAATCAGAAGGGTGCCTAAAGAAAAACATCAGAGACAAGCTTTTATTTTGGGAAAAATATTTCTTTTCTCCGTATCCTAATGAACCCAGTCATGTAAAACAGATTGCAGGTGCTGCTCATCCTGTTCTCTTCAAAGGTTGGACTTAACCCATGTCAAAATTTTGGGTCCAAGAAGTCAGTGAGAAAACGCTCAGCGAGTCAGCTGAGGTCAGGAAGGATTACATTAGATAATTGACACTATGCTGTCTTCCCTATTGTCTCAATAAAATACGTAAAAGATTATTCTAACTCAGATTTACAGATGCATAGTTTTCAAGCCCAAAAAGTTGTTGAATGAAAGCCGAGACATGTGTTCATTAAATATCTGTAGCATGTTTGGGATATAATTAAGTTACAGGGTGTGTACAGCAGAGAAAAACACTGTGTAGATTAATCGTTGTTGACCCTGTAAATCCTAGGCAACAGACCCCATTTTTAGAGTTTTAGAGTGAGACAGGATTTCTCAGGACTCACAAGATGAAAATCAAATAGTTAGATGACTTATAAACATGTGTTATAAACATGTACCTATAAATTGTAAGGACGGTTTTTTCAAATTTATTTGGAAAAATAAATTATCATTTACATTATCATTTGCCCTAGCATTTGCACTAAAGTAGAATGGAGATTCTAACTGTATTGGCTGCTGAACCAACCATGGATTAACCAAGCAAAGGAGGTAATAGAGACAAAGAAATGTGGCTAAAAGTCATGGGGTGTCTATGTCAGTATCATACAGACAGTCAGGAAGAAAACAGCACCAGTGCTGAGAATTAAGTGTTGTGTCCTAGAGCATATGAAGATGTAAACATACACAGAAATGAAATCTTGCACTACTGCACATTGACCCACACATTACCTATGAAGTGGTGCCATTTTTCCAAAGCAAAACTATTAGATTTTTTAGTTCAAACAACATAGATTGGCTGACGTTAAAATAAATGGGATTTTGAATATACTGACAGGTATTTAGAAGGCAGTTTTGTGACTGGGCAAATTTGAAATTATAACAAAGGATACCTGATTTGACATTAATTTATGATTCCTGTTCCTGCTTCATGTTGATGAATGATGGTTTTCAGCTACCCAGAGGTTTGGTCCCATAAGTGGACAGAGTTTTGGTGAAACTCGACAACCAAAAACCTTAATCTGAGCCATTGAAAGAATAAGATTATATTGAATGACCTTTAAGGGAAACAAAAGCAATAGAAAGATCTTTTTATGTAGAAGTTTGGAGTAAGACCATCCCCTTAGAAAAATGCAGTTTACAGAGAAAAAAGGCATAGCTAATTTCTCAAACAACAAGCAAGATAGAAAATGCAGAAATCAGATTTCTTAAAGGAATTGCTACAGGAAATCTATGCACTATCTGGGCACTAGACCAGAGCAATTTGTGTGTGGTCATCTGAATGCAAAAACACTATGCAGCTTTAATTGAAGGAAGGGGAATTTGGCCCACAGAGTCATTGTTTACCAGTCAAAACAGAGATTTAAGAAAATATAGACTTGCCTTTATTCTAATTTGTAGTTTTGGAGTAAATCAAGGAGTGCTCTGTTTAGATTAGCTTTTGCTGAATGCCCCTGTTTACTTGAACTAAGTGCTGTTCAAGAAATAGAAGAAGACATTGACCAGACCTTCTGTAATTTAAACAGTCTGATAACAGAAAACATACTGTATGTTAAGGGGAAGTGTCTGTTGATTTTGCTTTACTTTTCATTCATTTACTAATTTAAATAGATTTTAAGCCACCTGCATAAATTTTAGCATATTTGACTAAGAGTTGGCCAAAGACCAAAATAGCAGCAGAAGCAGCTCAAGAGAGGGAAAGTCCTGTTGTAGAGCTAGAAACAAGATGAACTTTGGCTGTGCAAATGAACCCATGAAGACCTGCAGACTAAGAAAAACAAAGTTCATGACACAGGAACCATTTAATCAGGAATTATATACATAAATGCTGTGCTGGATTAAAGCATAAGGCATAGGGTGCAGATGCGGCATCGACTGATAAGGCAGCATGGTGCCCTGAAGAGTGTTAGCCTGGCCCCTAAATGAGCCAAAAGCCTGACTGAAGCTCACTAACTCTCCAGTCATTGCATGGAGAGAATTGGAACTATCAGGAAGATGACAGAAAACTTGCACTTAAACAGCAAAATATTCAGTGCAGAGCTGCATCTGCACTCTTGCTTCATCTCTGGAAGATTCAGATCCAGGCTTCTTTGTCTGCTCAGCACACAGGGGCCAAAATCCTCTGACAGTTTATATGGTAAAGACATTCCTACCTGCTGAAAGTGAAAGATCAAAACATAGCCCAAGCCAGACAGCCTACGAGAAAGTGGGAGCATGTATTTGGTGTTTAAGGTGCTGAACTTGGTAGTTTAACTCAGTACAAAACTTTCGTAGTTGTGGTACTGAGCTGATCTGGGCTGTGATCCCAGATGTTGGGACGGCAGCCTGGAAAGAGACGTGCATTCCACCCGCGCCCTGTGATAGCACAAACATTAGCAGAGGGACTGTGTTTCTCCAAGGTTAATGCCTTACCACGGGAACACAATCTGTTTCCCATCTGCCTCTCTGACCTCTTCTCCCTCCACCAGTGAATCCTGGAGCAATTTCAGCAGTAGGCATGTGGAGTGTGCTTCCTTCCCCAAACCACGGAATGATTAGGGCACTCCGCTGAGAGATACGGGTTTGAATCACTATAAGCAGGTTAAAATATTATTACAGTCCTCTTTCATCCAAGTCCTGGGGTTGAAAGCCAAAAGTAACATCAGATCAGTATAATTTCCTTCCTATGATTAACAAAACTTTTAGTAGCATGATGGGTATACAGTGCTCATACAGCCCTCAGTTTGATGTTGTTGCCAGTATGGAAGATGTATGCTAATTGTAGTGAATTTGGTTGTCTGTCACTCAAAATGACTAATTTTTTGTGCGATGGAAAAAAAAAAAAAGTAATTGTCCCTCAGGAATTCTTTGCCTTGCTTCTTTTCTGAATGGATTGTATCAGAAAAAATTTTACTTAGTGTTGTCCCAAATTAGGAGACATAATCTTCCTTTTTTTTTCTGGATGCATAACAGCCTCCAGGCATTTTCCAGCCCTCTGTCCTGACCTCCTTCATTTTTGAAAAGTTTTTCTACTTGTACTGAACTCCCTGTGTTAGTACTCTGCCTGTTGCAGCACACTGGTAGAACGTACAGTCCTGTCCCACATACAAATATTTGGCACAGTGCTCCCAGCTTGGAATCGACTGTTTATGGCTTTCCTTAGCAGCACGACAGAGCTGTATGATTAAATGAATTCAGATTTCTCTCTGTCCTCCTCTAGTTTATGTTGACCAAAAATATGACATTTAAATTCACCTACTGGGAGCCTCACCAAAATGAATCATCACTATGTCGTTTGAAGTTGTGGCTCTGGGAACACGCCAATAAACTCCTAAGAAAACAAAGCTACAATGAGGTATAAATAATAGGCAAGAATCTTTCTACATACAAAATGAAGGTAAAATCTAAAAGGAGTCCATGGCTGGGCTGATATTGTGTCCATGTGCTGGGACAGAATTTTCATTTATTACCAACAAATGTAAGTGCAACAAGATTGTTCTTAAGACTTGTGTGAATTTGATCACCCTGAAGGTAATTTGCTGTAAAATATAATTTAAATTGGTTCAGCTCTATTCACAGACCGACTAACATTTCCAAATTGTTTTATACAGTAAAAGATGGAGAGAAGGAGAAAAGGGAAAGGACAGGCTAGGAAAAGAAGAAAATCCCCTTTATTCTGCAAGTCAGGCTTCAAAATGGTGGCAGTATTCCTGATTTCGTCCGAAAATATTCCCACAGATAGACAGCTTCTGTTTTCTCGGGGAAGGTCTCTGTTCACCGTGTTACAGCAGTGGAGCTGACGGTGTTTTTTGTCTTTTGTATTGACTATCTAAATACTCAGTGGAACACAGAAAGACGTAGCATAATGATTTTGTTACTTGACAGTGGTTTGGACACCGATACAGTGCATAGGAATCTGGCCTCCTTCCTTTAGTTTAAGGAACTTTGTGTGTTTCTACAAGGTATAAGTGTAGCAAAGGAAAACATTTTCAATCAATGAAAATTTTCCTGAAAAAAATGAAAATGTTTCAGTAGAGGTTGCTGTAGAAGAGTCATTAAGTGACTGTTCTTCAGCTTTGTAATGCACAGTACCACCCATAGAACAGGCTGCCCTGTAAATAAGCACCATCTGCCATCTATTCTTTTACATTAATGATAAACTTTGTAAGGACAAAGTGTGACATCATCAGGTCTCAAAATCTTGTTATGTCAATTTTGTGTGGGTTTCAGGTCAAGTTCTGGTTTATTAGGACCATTTCACTAGTCTTTTTTTCTAAAGCATTTGAGATTCAGCATTGGGAGGCAAAGGTAACAGCATAAGCATGATCTAGCAGTGAATGGCTGAAAGGCTGAAAACCAGGGCATCTAGGCTCAGATTTTAAAGGTTTATGATTTTTAGACATTCCTTCCTGGGAAACAGTACAAGGTGAGTACCCAAAAGTCAGCTGTGACACTCCTGAAAGCCTTGTCCTCGATTTCTGGTTCCAGGTTTCGTCTGACTGCTGTTAAAGTTTAATTTGAAAACATGGCCATTTGCTACTTCACTTCTCCAACGCAAATTATTGAAGTGTGACAAAAAAGCCTTAGAGAATCGTTATTTACAAAATGTTTCTTTTACTATGTCAGTTTTTGTAGAAGTAAAATACCAAACTTAATAATTAATCTACTTTTAAAATTAATATTGAAATCAGACTGATATAAAAAATAGATTTACTGTAAATCAATTAAGTAAGAAAACACCTGTAAGAAGATCCAAGAAAAAAGAACTGCTATAGCCAGGAAGCATGTTTGAAAGTCTGTACAAGTCTTGCAGTGTCTCGGGATGGAGAGGCGAAGCCTGTTTTACACTAAGACTTTCCAAGATCTAGTCTGAGGTTTCAGTTCCTGCCTGTCCTGCTCCACAGGTCAGTGTTGGTCTAGTCTGACTGGCAGAGTGACCCCAGTGAAAGGAAACAGGACCGAGGGCTGGGTTAGCATCCCCACCACCATAGAACAGGCTGCCTTGTCTCCTCTTCATCTTGAGCTGTTTCCCACATGGCAGCCCAGCAGCATCCACCATCAGTTTGGAGGGTGGGTGGCTGCTTGTAGCCCTTTCCTGGAAAGTTAAATGGGTCCTCCTGGAAAAGCTAAGAGACATTCCGGTATGTAAGAGAAGTAAAAAGAGAAGTAAAGAGAAGTAACAGAAGAAAAAAGAAAACACATCGCCTATCTTGTTGACTTCCTGGGCAAATGCTATAACCAGTAGATTGTTACACGGGTAAAGAAATTCTTTTCTCTTGATATGTTCCTGGGACAGTATTTCAGGGAAAAGACAAAAAAAACAAAAAACAAAAAACAAAAAACCCAAAACAAACCCAAAAAAACATCTGCCAGTAGGGAGAGTGAGGAAACAAGGACACCGCATTGTGGCTCTAGGATTTAAAAAATACTCATCTGTCTCTATCTTTTGTGTTTTACCTTGACCTGTCTAAATACAACACAGTGTTAAGTTGGAAATCACATGGTGCTTGCTGTTTGGCTCTCACTGTCCAGCACCAAACTCTCACACCCAGCACAAAGAAATTCTGGGCATCTAATATGAGGTTTGTTACTTCATTTCAAGGGGCTGGAGTCCTGTCTGGGCTTGACCCTTGAATTTATTTTTTTTCTTCTTTTTCCCCTAATAGAGTTTACAGAGGTAGAAATTTTGACCTGTCAAGAAGCAGGTTCTGCAGAGCAAGAGAAAGTGATACAGCTATCAACTTCATGACAAAAGACAGTGATTATGTCTTAGCAGGACATCTGTGACTAATATATGCCACCACAGGTGCACAGAAGGCAGGGGCAAGTAAGGGAAATAGGACCTGTCTCTCCATAGGGACATCCAAGGTTAATTGATTAGGGAAAGGAAAAATTACACACACTGTAATGATAATTGGGTTTTATATCAAAATAAAAAATGCTTAGTAAAATACAGGGAGGGAGGGAGGGAGGAAGGAAGGAAGGAAGAAAGGAAGGGAGGGAGGAAGGAAGGAAAAATTAAACTATAAATGAAAAATATTTTTATCTTTAAACTACCACATTGTTTCCTTGTTTAAAATGTTTTTTTAAAGGCAAAGAGGTATTTTCAGTGAAAATATTTTCTTCCATTATAATAACCAGTAGGAAAACATTGAACAGCTGTAACAGCTCTAATGTAATACACCCTGTAACAAGCAAAATATGTGCTTGAAATGAACATTGGACAGCGAGTGCAGACTGACCCCATTGAGCAGGGAACACCTATATGAATTAAGGTCAAAACTCCGCTTCCATGATTTTACAACAGGTTAGCACTATCTTCAAGAGCAAGTCTGGCTGTCTGCTTATGATCTGGAATAAGCTGATTAAATTTGCTCCGTCAATGGAAGGATGTACCCATCAAAGCAAGGGCCAAAGAGCCACACAAGCCGAGCTTCAGCAGTGGACTAGTTCTTGAGGTGAGGAGACAACATGTTTGTCTGCCTCTGACTTCTCAAGCAGGGACCTATTCATATATGGGGGTAATGTTGGGAGAATCTTTGGAATGACTCACATTTTTGGCTCTGTGGGACCTTAATGATTCTGTTGTAATGCTCCTAGGACCACCAATGCATGTTTTCTTCAGTGACTGCATAATGTTAATGAAAAAAGTGAGAAATCTGATGCCGATACTTGCTGTATTCTGGAATCCTGAAAACTAAATTTCTGATTTCATTATTTCAAATAAGCATATAGAAAAATATGCTTAATAGGAGGAGCTTCAGTATGTAAACTGTCTTGTTTAAATGCTAAATTTAAAATAGATAAATGCTGAAATATGGATTTTGTCCTATAATTTTAAAATTCTTTACACTGACTTTGTTAAAAGATGGTACAGTTTGTTTATACAGGCATTAAAAATTCAAATATTTAATATTATTGATTTAAATTACTGAAAGTTTAGTCAATGGTACTGTTACAAGGCAACCCAGCCCTGAAATTTTTGAAAAAACTTAGTTTCAGCATGGGTTTTTTTGCCTGCTGCATTAGTTTATTTATTTTTCTATAATCACTGAATTTGCTTGGAAGAATAAGAATGCTTATTTATAAATAATTTTCTTTAGCACTCCTCAGTATGTTTCCCAGATCCCTAAGCATGAATTAGAAACAGATTTCATATGCAATATGACCGTAGTGAATAGTAAAAGTAATGACAACTGTCATTGTTGATTCTTTTGGTTCTTTATTGACCAGAAAAAAAAAATAAATTAAAAAACATAATCAAAACCTAAATAAAAAAATATCTTGAGAGATCTTAGAATGGTTATCATCATTGACACATCAAAAAAGTAAGCGTCAAAAGAGCAAATTATAAAACAGAGAAATAGGGATTCAAGTTTTTGAGCTTGAAAATTCAAAAAGAACACCACAGCCATTAACATCTTTGCTCTGTCTTCAGTGAAAATGTTATTAGTTCAATGTGATTTTATTATATGTTTCTTTTTTGCATATAGGAAACTCATTTTCTTGGAGCTTCTTTTTGATGCTTTTCTATTGCCTGATTTGAGAGGTCTCTGGTTAAGGTGATTATTGATTCTTGCTCCATGACTGGCTGAGCTTCTCTGATTGAGTCAGAAAACAGGTAAAAGCTATTATTTTTTATCTCGGTAGTAGATGATCTGGTTGCAATATTGATTGTTCAGAGGTGGATGAATGCCACAGAAAAATACCTTTTTACAGAGAGGGTTCAAGGAGTTCTAGAGATGGTATTTAGGTAGATGATCTCTGTTTGAGTAACATTTCCCCCAAGGTGTGGGTGGGTCCAGGAAAGAATTTACTTTCCTGATAATAAGCCTTTGGACATTTTCCCAGATAGCGGAACTAATTCATATGATACATTTCTATGCCGTTACAATCAAGTTTTGATATATTAACCTACTTTTCAAAAAAATGTTGTGTATTAATGTTCCACTCCTAAGCCTGACTTTTCAAAAAAATGTTGTGTTTTAATGTTCCACTCCTAAGCCTGCAGTTAAAATTAATTTCATTGTCCTTTCTGCTGTGGCATGTAGAATCTCTTATCTCCAGAGTGATTTTTTCATTGCAAAAGTATTTAAAAATATAATTTGTTATAAGCTAACAAACAGAGAATAAGCAGTGTGATTTCAAATTTAATCTTCAGGTACTTTTGAAAGAAACTAAAAACAAATGCATCTCTAATACAATGTTTTCCTTATTTACATTGGAAACAGCTTTAGGTGGATGAGGTTTGCCAGTGATGAACATTTGAGAAAGTGATATTTCCCTGCGCATGGATCATGTTATACTAAACAATAAATACAACTGTGAAGATTAGAATAGCAGCTTTATAAATATACTGAATAGGTAATAGACTCACTAGCAATGATCTGCTTGTGCTTATTCAATTTTCCTGCTGGAGGGGAGAAATAAAGGAGAAAAGTCTTCTACCTGCACAGAATTGATAAATACAGCATTTATTGCATAAACACATACTCAGTTACTTCTTGACCTGGGTAGGCTGCTAGTCATAAACCACATATTTAGTTCCTTTCTTTGTCTTCTTCCTGAATTATAGGTTAACAAATCATTATTTTGGCTTGTGGACTGTATGCTATCTGCTTTCACTGTTGCCTCACTCTTCTTTCTCTGTGCTGCTTCAGCAGTCCATGTTTCAAAGACATGCTCTCCTCTGCTCCATTATTTTTCTCCAGGGTGTCTCAAAAAATAGTTCTGGTGCAAATTTTCTTGTAAAAACGTATTTACATACAAAATATTCAGTTTTTACACCAGAAATCCAGAGGAAAAATTGTTTTTGCAGTTTATGAAAAGTAAATAAAGAGTGATTGTGAAATGTCAATGCAAATTCCGAGGGTCACAACATGAATTCTGGATCAGCATGGCAAAGATCAAGAAAAAGATGCATTTAAATCAGTTTATGCTGCACCGTCATCTTCAAATCTTAGAGAAATAGAGGTAAGAAGGAGAGGAGAATAAAGGCTTTCAGGAATTACACTTGAAGAAGTTAAAAAAGAAAATTAATACCTGACAAAAATGAAAGACAGAAAGTAAAGTCTGAAATTAATGTTGGGTCACTCCTCCATTTCTGTAAAGCTTAACCTATTGATGTTTTTTTGTGTTCCTGCCAAACCTGACTTTGTATTTGGGTGTTAAAATGAGTGCTGTAAGCTCAGCTGTGAATTTGTATAGTCCACAAATTTTAAATTAGTATTCAGCCTATCCTGACGTTTGTGTTTCTTGACATTTGAAAGAGTGGACCTTGAAAACTCACTGCTCAAACTGGAGCTTTCTTAATTTGCCTGTCAGAACAAAAATTAGTTTTATTCAAGCTACAGAGCATTACTAAAGCTCTACTTCAAACTTCACATTTGCCTAAATTAGTGCAATTGAGGAGTGTGGTTGTACTTAGTGCAGTTAGGGAGAAGGGACTGCAGAGCTGAAGTTTTCTCTGCTCCTCTAAGATCAGTGAGAGTTGAATCAGCCCATATGCAGTATAAAGCAATATTCAGCGGCTGGGACTGATTTTTATTTTTTTTTTCCCCCTGGATCATACGATTTAATGAATCAGCTGTAAAAATTTGCATATTCCTCTTCCCTTTTGTTGACCATCAATTCCTTCCAACATGCACTTGATAAATACAACAGAAAGTGTTGGCTTATTGTAAACCAGATCAGGGCCAACTGAGACAACGAACATTCCCTACATTGTGAATTCCAGTTGCGTGGATCAACCGCTTTAGGGGTTCAGGGGTTATTCCTCACTGTCCAAATGATGGATGGAAGAATTCAAACAGGTGAAGTGTCTTTGTACAACGACTCAAATAGAGCATGACAAATAAATGAGTATTTTGTATTTAATATCATCTCCATTAAAAAACAGAAAAAAGAAAAAAGACGAAAAAGAAAAAAGAAAAAAGAAAAACAAAAAAGAAGAAAAAAGGAGAAATATAGCTTTGATATTTAGGGAGGTGGAAGTCAATGCTCATTGCAGCTTAATTCTTTGGGTAGTAAGTTTCTAGGATAGCTTAATGGTTTAATTAATGTTGTCTGTCATTATGGGTTGCAGTTGTTTTAAAGCACCCAGATAAATTTGGATGGACAGGTTTTATTATGGATAGAAATTGAAATAAATGGTTGCAATGCTCTGAACATAGAAATAGTGACAGGTAGTAGGGAAAAGGTGATGAGTGAAGAAAACAAAAAAGAAAGTCAGGAAACAAATGCCCCATAGAAAAAGACACAGAGATCAGAAAAGTGAAGGGAAGAACCACACAATGATAGCAAGCACTGGAACTGAGAGAATGAGCCCAAGCAAAGGGATTTGTTAATTGGTTGCTTCAGATTATTTACTTTTGAAAACAGAATGAGGTTTTTTTACTAAAATCAGCCGGTTCAGGCTTTAGCCCAGAGACTAGAGTCCATTGTGGTTTAAATTAGGACAAGTTATAGAGCAAAAGGGTAGGTGTGAAAGCTGGTGACAGGGAAATTATGGCAACTTGTTTATAGAAATATAATTGGCACAGGAAAAAAACAAATCAACAGTTAACAGGAAGCCATGTTACATTTCTTCAGTTTAGGTAAATTTAAAAAAACAGCAAGCTCAGTTAAGTTTGCATGTTTTTATGGATCCATATTCCAATAGCTATATATTTCCAGGTCAGCCTTCAGGCAGAATGAAAACAGGCAGTTCCTTAGACAAGCAGAGGTGGGAAAAACAAGGCTTTATGTTTCCCTTGTTTCTGGAAGAAGAGGCTGTCTGGGCATATCCCAGGTATAATGAAAGAGTTGCGGGTAAAGTGAGGGCAACCTGTTTTCTTCTCAGCACCTTTCTCCTGAGTGCTAAAGCTAGAGCTATGCTGGTATAGCTACAGCTATCTTATCGTAACAGATTTGGTTGCTTCCCTTCAGCTCTGGCAAGAAGGGAAGAGGCAAAGGCAAGCACTGAACTTTGCCAGGCACATGGGCAGCATGATCTCAGCTGCTTGTTACGGCAGCCAACACCTTCTCTTGGTTGCTTCGCCAAGCCACAAAATTGAATGTTAATGCCATAAGGATTAAAACAAAATCCTGTGGGACAGTAGTACATTTTTACTGATGCTGGTGAGAAACACTGAGCCAGGAATGGATCTTACAGTTAAAAGTTTATGTTACTGCTGTCAGTGGAAACAATAATGATAACATCATAATTGCTGAAGTTTCATTGAGGGAAGTGCTTGAATTTTGTTTCTTTTCCTCCAAATGGTAATAATAACAAAATGTCACAGCACAATTGCCAAATGTATATCTTTTAAAAAGCCAGCAGGAAGTGGGTTCAGAAATAAACTGCTATGTGATTAAAAAGAAAAAAATAAACCCACCCAACTGATGCAGAATAGGACAAAAAAATGTGGGTCAGGATCTGTGTAAGACTGTCTTGGCAAATAAGGGAATATTCTGGTTTCATTTTCCCCCTGAATGGATAGAGAAGAAACATTCCGAGACCCACTCTTTTGAGATATTTAGTATATATATGAACTTTTCTGTTATAGATATATATAGTGAAGTTAGATAATGGAGGCATTTGCTTTTACTTCTTGTTGATTCTACCTCCAGAAGACAATTATCCAAGTTTTAAAAAGTGAAGATGACTGGTCTTTGCCTGGGAAGAAATCGAGCCTTACAGTGCTTCCAATTCTATGAGATCCTTCTTTAAATGTTTCTATTGTGGGTTCTTCATTAAGTCTTTCTTATTTTTTTCATCCAAGATAAAAGAAAGGAGATAAGATTTTATATCTGGAAGCAGAGTTTATAGGCACCATTGCAGGGAACAAAGCCAGTAAAAATTCTAATTAGCCAACTAAAACTAAAAGGATTTCTTCTTTCTGGGTACTAAAGACCAAAAAGAAATCTGTTTTACTAAAACACAGGTATCAATAATATTGTTAAAAGAGTAACATTTAAGTGTTATTATTGAATATTTGCGATGTATTCTAAATATATAAATATTATAATATGGAAGAACTAAGACATTAGAAGAAATGAATTAGCAAAACAATGATCAAGAAAAAGGACACACATTTTCTGGCCAGTGAGTAATACCAAGGACTGTGATGTCATACTGTTTTTAACCAGAAATCAAAAAGTTTGCCCATTTCCCACCAACGACCTCTACACACATATCTACACACACAGCCAAATTTAACGTCTCTAAGGTGCACTGTCCTCCCAGCAAAGGCTGCCTGATTCTGCATCTAGAAGAGTTTTGAACCTTGGTTTTTATTTTCAGAATTTGTGGAGCATACCAACAGAGTCTGAGAGACAACTTTTCCTAAGTTATGGCATATACTTTGTGTAATCCAAGTCTGCAGAAAAAACATCCAAGTTCTGTGGCAAGAAATGGAGTGGTCTTGGTTGTTTTCTGGTGAGTTCTAGTTGATTTTGGCAGGTCCTGTACTAGTAAATCAAATGGATGAATGACTGTTCTTGCTCTGAGACCAATTGTCGTGACACAGACTGTGTTTATGTGCTGAACTCTTATTACCAGAGCCATAATGGCTTCATCAAAACTGCCTTTTTGGGCATGGACATTGGAATGAAATAATCTCCAAAACTTGCCCTTACAGTGTAAGTCATCATGCTAGTTGGTCCAGGCCAAAACCAAGTCAGGAATAATGCTAGTAAGTCAGTAATACAGATGGTGATACCACTGAGCTGTGCTTTCATGGTAAAATAGTTCTACTAAATGAAGTCAGAATCGTCTTTATTTTATTTGGCTTTAGTGATGAGAATCACCAGACTAGGGATCCTAGATGAGCAGTGCAGAGAAGCTGCCTTTTCTGGTGGATGAAGGTTGTCCTGCTGACAATGACTTGTATATGGGCACAGCAGTGATAAAACACCAATTTATTTTATTTTTTCTAAATATTAACAGTTAATTTTTTGGCACAGCCACCGTTTTCTTACTCAGTCTTTTTAACTTATTATGCCCTGGGTCTCAGTTCCTTTTGATAATGGTCCTTTAAAGGCAGCGTTAGTTAATGGGGGATAATTCTGTTTTTAAAAGATTGATGACTACACTGAATAAGGCTAATAAGGAGCAGAATTTAGTAGAGAGCAATCAAACAAATGAACACAATCAAAATAAACCTTTTCTCTCCTCCAGCAGTCTTTTATTTACCTATGTTTTATTTACCTATGTACCTTTTGTCCACCAAGATCATTGAGAGTGATGACTGAACCTATAAAGATATGTACTGTGGCCTCAGCTGGGGTAAAAATGCAAAAGTTAGATGCATGCTCTTGCACTTATCCGAGCCATGGAAAACCTCTTTTCCAAGTGTAACTGGACTAGGACAACTTTTTAATATTATTTTTAATACCGCCTCTAAAAAAAAAGACCCGTTTTCTTAGGGTACCAAACCATGAGAAAGTAGAAAGAAGAGCACAGAAACAGTAAAGGCAGCGCTCAGTGAAAGGAAAGTGTGCTGTGTGTTCCTGAATTTCACAAGAAAAAACCCTTGAAGAACTCTGTGAAATGGGTATAGCTGGTCAGGGAAGTAAACGTAAGTTCTGTTCTAAATAGTAACCTTTAAAAAGTAACTTTACATTGTGCTTCTTTTCATTGTGCAGTGCAGGTAACACAACAAAAATCACTGTCCCAGAAAATAGTGTCCTAGTCATAATAATATTGCACAGGATTTTAAAAAGAGCTTCCTGAGGAGAGGAGAGCAGAGCAGAGCAGAGCAAAGTTACTTTTTGTTTTAACTTGGTGGAAAAATTCCAGATTCATATGACAGTAAGCTGGAACAGAATTTTGGCCAGAGGTTCTCAGGAACTGTAGGACAGAAAATATTCCCTTTTAATAAAAAAAAGAAACGACATTTGTATCCCTCTGTAAGGAAATAAACAGGGATGAATTAGCACCCCAGGAAGATAACGTTAGTTAGCACCATCCCTCCCAAGGACTCAAGGTCTGCACAGATATTTCTCCACGCCCCTGTTCAATAACACCAGCTTTTCTTGAGTGAACTAATGGAGCATCTGTGTAAGCATGAAAGGCACAAATATAGGGGTTAAAAACCTCCCAAGAAACCGAAACACCCTCTCAAGACCCCAAAACCACTTCAAATGCAACCCAGCCTGGAGAGCCAGCAGATGGAGAGCCAGCACACTACAGGAGAAGGGGAAGATGCAATGACACAGAAGGAATATGGAAACTTGAAAATAGACTTGGCACCAAGTGAGTAGCTGAAATTGATGACCAAATGATGGACGGGTAATATAAAGTGACAATGAACAGAGAAAATTATTTCCCTGGGGAGCAGGCCTTTTTGGGTAAACCATAGGGATATTTGCCTATAATCTATTTTTGCATGTGATTCTGCAATTAATCATTTCATCCTCAGTCATCTGCACGAATTTTTGAGGCCTTTTCATGCAAGTGTAGGCCTTTTGATGTAGATTTCATATAACTACCTTGGGGTTTTTTTCTTCTCCTGATGTTGACACCACATTAAGAGCTAAGCCTTGCTTATTACACAGAGGTGGACAAAGGATGTCTTGCAGGTTTTGGCTTCTGTGTCTTTAAAGTTATCTATTACAAACCAAAATCACAGCCTATATATTAAAAACTTTTCAAAAAAGCTTGTTTTCTTATGTGGACTGTGTAGCTAGAGGAGGACAGAAGGGTCTAGAAAGAAAAGATTTTCCAATCAGACATTGCTTCCCTAAGTAATTTGAAGTCCAAATCTATTGTTAAAATTCAGAAACTTTTGAAAACTCTGCTTGCACTTACGACCTGAATTTTCAACCTTTGCAGAGTCTTTCATAAGACACGAGCTTTTAATATGGTTTTGTATGTGATTATTCACTCCAAAGCATTGACTTTTTGTGTTAGAAGAACTGTGTTTTTGAAAGGGACACTGCCTGGGCATAAAACTGTATGAGACAAGTGTTTTTGTGGAAGGCACAGAGAACCTGCATTATGGCCAGTTCAGAGTGGAGCAGCGCTCCGAAGGGAGGTGCTGGCTATCTGTACGTACAGGAACACATTTTTATCTAGAGTCATCTCTTTCCATTGAAGGGTATTTTGGAGCAAATACTGTCATTTGGAAAACCAATTAAGAGGTTTTAGTAGTCTCTTGGATGAAATACTTCATTTATCTCTCCTATAAAATAGATTTAATATTAACTTGGTAAATTAAAAAATATGTTGAACACATAAAATATCTGTCTGTACTAGGCCTTTTAAACCACATCAAGGATAGAGCTCAAATTATAGTAGCTGCCATAAAAAAAACTTTTGTGTAGAGATTCAGCAATTATATCCTTCTCAGAGACAAGAAGATGATAGATCAGATGCTCTTGGGTGGCATTGCTGAGAAATGCTGACTTTGTAATAGTGATTCTTCTGCATGCAGAGACGTAGTGGAATACAATTAGAAACGCTGTGCAGAATTTAAGAAGAGGGAGAAGAAGCTGACAGCCAGGCAGGACATTCTGGCCACTGGATCTGTTACCCTGAGGAACTACTTAGTGATGCCTGAACATCTGCTGTACCCTCTTGTTGCATTTTGTTATGCATTTGGTTCTAATCTCTTGGAGTTAGGTATTGCAGTTTATGTGATGTACCATGCTTTTAATCCGGAGTCAGACTTCCTACTAATTCTGCTGGAAGAAGAAATAGTGTTACTAATGCAGAGGGAAAGGGTACTGCCTCATTTCAACGGTGCTGCATGCAGGTTGCCTGGGGCAGAGTCAGCGTCCTACCTGCAAATACCTGGTAGATACAGCTTTACTGGGACTCTGGCAGCAGAAGAGCTCAGGCTTCTGGCCCCAAAGGAGGGGAGGGGATGAATTCCTGCTGTTAGCTAGATGGGGGTCCCCTCTCACCTCTGCTCCTGCCATGCTCCGGGCTCACTAATGGAAAGGCATTTTAGCAAAACTTCTTATGAGAGACATAGACTCAACCTGTAGCCGGGTCAGCAGCATAATCTTTGAAAGCTAACGAAGGTTCAATCCGTAAGAGCTACTTTTCTATATATTAAATAGTTTAATGTTAGCCAGAGGTCCAGATGAACCCATACGAGTTCAATATGATTAGGTATACAATGATATTTTTATTATTAAGCACAAAGATACAGTCTGTGGCAATGTATCGGAGCACTGTTACAGGGCCCTTTTCTTATTCCTTTATACATGTCCACTGTTTGTTAAACAAACCTTTGGCCCCATATGATACAGTTGCTCTTCCGTACTCATATAAGGTTATATAAAAGGCTAGCTGGATGATCCAACCTATTTTCTTGGCAATATGAGTTTGTTTTAGAAAGTTGTTTACTGTGTTGATACTCGTTTAAAGACAGCAGGGGCAGGGCTTTCATCCTTTTTCATAGCTATAAATTAGTCACTTAATACTTTTACTCTTCTTTTTTTTTGTCAAAAAGGCAAATAGATGGTTTTTTTCTGGTTCCTGACTTAGTAGATTCATTGCGTGCTCACATTGAACTTGTAGTGACTAGGTGGCTAAGCATCTGTCTCTCTCCCCCATCATAGCCATACATTCATTTGAAACTCCATAACTTGAAGACTTGAGAGCATGTATATAAAACTATACATACACAGCTGCAGAGAGCAGCAGGAGTAGCCATGCACTCGGGCCAACAAGGGAAAGAAGGGGAGTAAAATCTTTTTTCTCTTTATCCATGAGATTGTAGCAGTTTAACCTTCTGATGATTTGTTTAACCTCTGTTGATGGAAACTAGTTTTTATGTACGCATAAGAAAAAGGAAGAAAAATAGAAGTCCACATAGGCTTTGTGAATCCAAGAGGATAATTTTTCCTGCAGCTTTACAACTGCAGCTGGTTTCTTGCACAGAACTTTTATGCATGCTGATTTGTAGCCTTACAATTTGGGCATCACAACTTTTCTAATCTGACTGCAAAGATGCTGATGAGACGCATGTTTCTGATTGCAAACAGTATCAGGCTTGTCTTTGAAAGACCAGATAATAAAACTATAATGTTCTTTCTTGTCTATATAACAAAGGCGTGATTTATTATTTTATCTATTTCCTGTTATTCTCAAATTTTTTTTGTATAAACAAAATAAAAATTAAACATAATTATCATCTTTAAAACATTTAGGGATTGTCAAAATTTTGCAGTTATGAACAGTATTTCCAGCCAATATTTCCAGATCCTACCCTAAGTGTTGAGCAATGTAATGGTTGCTGATATGAAAAAAATCCCCACATGCTAATGTAGCAATTCTGATATGTTGCAAACAGACATAATTTTCTGCATGGGTCTGTGAAAAAAAAAAAAAAAATTGAATTAGGAGATGTTTGGAGCCCAGATTTCCAGCTCAAACATCTATCCTCCCTTGAGAGAGGGAGAGGTCATTACTCAGAAGCAGTGCTTGTAATTACATGAAGTTTTCTATGTCACAGGCTTTTAGTTAATATGAAGTCATGAGAGAAAAATGTGTATTCAGTTTTCCTGGCTTTCTCCAAGTTCTCTCTCTGTGTACAGAGCAGCAGGTGCTGCATGTAACATGCACAAAATCAGTTGTATGGCTGAATCCAAACAGCAGATTGCAGACTCAAGGAACAAAGTGATCAGGACCCGTTGTTCTCCATTTGTCAGCCAGGGTAGATGTGCATAAAGGTTTCTAGCACTGATTTTTCAACTTTAACCTTTTCAACAGCCAGAACAACAGCATATCATCCCTGATAATGTCCGAGGTGGTGAGTAACAGGTCTTAGTCTCCCTTCTTGGCCTGTGCAGTCTCAGCTATGCTAATTAAGATGCTAGTTATAAGCCTCCCAGCACCACGTGCAGTGATTAAAGCTTCAGCACTATCTGTCCCCCAAAAGGGCCTGTTCACTCTGGCATATATTGAAAGACAGTCTACCCTGCAGATTTGTTTTGCAATCTATTCAGTAATGAGTCTTTTTCTGATCATGATTTATGGAGGGCTTATAAACAATGAGCAACCTTTTCAAGAAAGATGGGCCATGGATGCATGCATATTCTTTGTGATTATACTCTGAAGTTGTCACCGATATCAATGTGAACCAAATTATTTTTCCATGAGGTTTTAGTTTTTCTTTCCAACACTGTGAGGAAATTAAAGTTCAGCATCTTGAAAAAGTGAGTTATTAATGTATTTCTTTAACTAGAAAAAAGTCATTCAAAGACATGCTGGACTTCATGTGGCCTCTATGGAAAGCCTAAAGGTCAAGCTATTCCTCACAAAAGGCATATTTTCATAATAGTCTGGCTTCAGCAGCAAAGCAAGTTTAAAATAGTCCTTTATTCGGGCTGAAGTTAGTTTTAACCTAGATCATTTAAGTAATCCAAATTACAGCACAGCCATACAAACAGTTGCATTGGCTAGATCAACAGGAAGGGTGTGATATGAAAATAGGAACAAGCATCTGGAGCTGGGAAAGAGAGGGGCTTAAATTGATTTTTGCCTCCAAAGCTACCATGAAACAATAGCCAGATATTATTAAGTGGATCTCTATTTCCCTAAAATGAGCAAGACGGACATGTTCCAACTAAGTACACAAGCACTCCAACAGTCGCTTCAAAGAAAGTGCTGGGTTCTCAAACTGTAAAGCAGTTACAGTTCAGGCCTTTGGAAATGACTGTTGAGTAGACTTGACCACACTGGATGATTTTGTTATAGGACTGTCCTGCAACTCTTATTTACACGGTGCAACTTCACACAGAGAGGTGTTTGTTCCCTTAAGATCAATGCTCAAATGGACAAGTAGTAGCTAACATTACAGTAGTAAAAAATTTTGTTTTGCAAAGACAGTGGTGTTATATGGATCCTCTTGTGCACTTCAGATGTTCATCAGTAGAGCTGGGAACCTAGAGTCACTTGAAAACACTCAGTTTTCAAGAATTTCCTTGGAGAAGAACACAAAGGAAATGATAAAAGGAAAACTGTAACAGAACATGAAAACAGATGAGGAAATAGGAACCTGTGTGACTTACAAAGGAAAAAAATATGTGGAAAAATATTTTTTTCTCTCGAAAGAGAATAAGAATCTAAGAAAATTATTTACATGGAGGCTCAGTGTACCACAAGTGTGATTTTTCTGGATAAAACCTGTCAGAGAACTTTAGTTTACCTGCTAATATAACTTGTAGTTTCTGCTGTGGAGGACATATAGTGTGCTCCAAAGACAAGCAAATCAAGTCAGTAGGGCAGAAGGCACAGAACACTACACTGTGCATCCCAGAACAGTGTCAGTTTGTACCAGAATAGTAGTACCACATGAGAGCAATGCTCTTACTCAATTAGTAAATGATGACTCCTGTTGTGGTAGAAACAGCATCACGTGTATATTACTCCATGTTTGAGAGCTGACACAATAATTTCTGGATTCCTTTCTCTTTAACACACCACTTTATGTTGTAAATACGTACATGAATTGTAAGAATAAAGGAAATCCAGTAAAATAACAAGACCTGAATTGTGAAAGAAAATTCTGGCATGCCAAAAAAATCATATAATTTTCAACCTATTTTATACATTGCTTATGATGTTACTATATTGCTTCAGAATTGCTTACTTTTTCCCCACAGCAGTCATCTGTTTTCAGCACAGGAATTTTTATTTATTTATTTTTTTTAATAACTGTGAAAAATTTGACAGAGAATAGACTGAGATAAGCATGAGGAAAAAAAAGCTCACTTAAGCTTTTCACTTTTCAAAGTACTAAAACTTGCATTGAGGTAAATAAGTAATAATTACGAAATCATCTTTTTCCAGCTTTAGGAATACAAGGGAATAGTGAGAAAAATCTCTGGAGATCTGACAAAGGAGATGTGAGAGAAATATAAATAAAAAAATAAATGAAACAGATCATTTTATAGTGTTAATGATGTGTAGCTATGAAATCCTAGGTTGAATCACCAGAACTACAACATATTTTTCCTGCTTAGCCCCTGGTGAAATATTTAAAAACGTTTTACTGGTATAAATGTGAGTCAGTAGTTTCTATGAAGTCTTGAGTACTGTTACAAAAACAGCTGAACATTCTTTCTGGGTGCCGAAGGAGTTTCAAGCTGAAGAGTTTGCAAGAAAAGAAAAACAGAAAAAGTTCAGCAAAACCAAACAAGTCTCATGCAACTAAACCAATTTCTCCCTGTACTGTGCCCTCACAGGCACAGTTGGTTGAAGTTGCATTCACCAAGTCCTTCTATTTGAGATCTGTATGTGGAAGGCATTGGGTACTCTGCTCTGTTCACTAGCTGTCAAAATATATAGGCACACTGAAGATGTTTGATGATTTAAGTGAGTTTTGGAATGTATCCTGTATTTCTGATCTTTTTAATGTATAAGAAAATTGTACCTCTTAATTCAAGCCAGAGATAACAGGAGGGCGGATATGTGGTAAATAATGTGACTAAATTTATTAATATGGACTGGGATAAAGAAGTATATGAATTATTTTAAACATTTACAATTCAGTTATCAATATCAAGTGACAGACACTCCTAAAACTGAAAATAAGCAAACTGATGAAGTCACAAATCTCAGAACTCTTAGGGCTGTCATTAGTCTCACTATATCTCTTTGGGGAGATCTTTGGGGAGCGCTTGGTCAAATGCCATTATGAACTGGCTGTCCCACTCCTCATACACTTTGTCAGCGTGGGGGTGTTTCTTGGCGAGGGAACAAAGAATATAACTTGGTGGTGGTGCAGAAGCAAAACTGTTCAAAGATAACTGTGCCGTGATAGTGAGCAGCCTGCTCGCTATTACAATGCTGCAATCCTTGGTTGCACTGCGGGACAATGCTAGTGTGCTCCACACACAAATATAATCCAGAACATGTGCAAACCAGACTAGCTAGAACTGCATTAGCTGGCATTTTGTGCTTTTATGGCACATTTTTACTGGCTGTGTGAGAATAGATGCTTCCTGGTCCAGCGCACGGCCTCCTGCTTAATCCTTCAAAATGTTTTGAACAAATCTGAACCAGCAGAATGGATTTATACTGGATCAGTGCTTTGTGGCATGTGGCCACGGAGTTTTGGATCTGATAGAAAGAGCCTCAAAGCCAAATTTTGTGTCTTGCTGAACCATAGCCCAGGTAAACATGAAAATAATTTTTGTTCCCTAATACCAGATACTGCCATGCTGAACAGCACGTATGCGGTCCCTGTAATATAGACATATGGATTTTTTCTTTAAAACAGGGTTAAAATATTGCACAAGAAAATTTGACTTTTTTTCCTCTTTTTTTTTTTTCTTTATATTTAGGTGACTAGGGAATAGTGCTAACCCCATGCTTGTTGTCTCACACCCCATTCTTATATTCGTTCAGGGACATTGCCTGTATCTGTTCTTTATGGGCAAAATTCCAGAGGGCTGCAGCACTTTCTTTCCCTGTTCCTTTCCTTGACCCTGAATACCCATCCTAGGAAAAGAAACTACCCAGAAAACAAACAAATCCAAGTCCTTATCCGCAGCAGGATGCTACTCATACTGCTTTACTTGTTCCTAAAAGCAAATTACTGCTACTTATAAAAAGCGGTGTTATTATGGAGGAACAAATGGAAACTATAGCACTCTTTCCAGCTTTCACTCTTCTTCTGAGTGAACATAACTGACTTAGGATTTCAATCTAAATGTATCCTGCATTAATAATGTATTATTACAGTTGAGTTATACTACTGGTAGCATCAAGAAACATGATTCTTTATTTTTTCCCTTCAAGAAACTCACTGTGCCTAACTTTGATGAGACTTGGGAGTCTTTTATAGGGGAATACATTAAGATAAATCTGTACACGAGACAAACAAGTTAAACATGGAATGACACATAATAAAAGAATCAAGTTCATTGCTTATACCCTAAATTAATCATATTTTAACAGAAACTGAGAACCTCAGTACACCAAGATAGGTTAATAAATACCAAGGGATGAATGAAGATTTCTGTAACACAGAAGTAGTACTAGTGCTTCAGTTAAAGAATGCCTGGTTTCTTACCATCACAAGAAAGTGCAGATTTTTCCTCAAATCTTTTCTTCTTAATCTCCAATTCACTGGAGGCAGCAATTCAGTGGGGGCCTGATCCAGTTCCACTGTAGTCAGTAGAAAAGACTCTGACTGGGATTTGGATCAAGTCCTTACTAACACTACAGGGTGGGGTTAACAATGTAAAAAGCTATCGTTTCCAGATCTGACTGTCTAAGACCAGATGTGCAAGGCAGGAAACCATATGATTAGATTCAAACAATAAATAAAAAAGGAGTTGCCCTTGTTTAGAAGCATTTTCCACTAGTGGAGATTTTCTAACCATGACAACATACTGCAGGATTCAGTATTAAGTCATTGAGTGGCCAAACCTCTATTCAGCGAAGCCTACTGAATCTTTGGGGACTCAGGATTAGCTGAAAGAACAAATGTAAGAGATCACTTCATGTCCAGTGAAAGCCAACAAAGGTTTTAATGCTGAACTTTCTTCTGGTTTTCATTTTCTGCATTTTGAGTTACTTATCTTATTTGAATCTCCTATTGCAGGATCCTTTTAACTGTTGTAGTGTGTTTCTAGTTAATAAAAGCAGGCATTGTTTGAAACAAGACATATTCCTTGAAACCAGCTTTACCTTGCCTTTCCTTCTCTCCTTCTCTCCTTCCTTGCCTCTCTCTTTCCCTCCCTCCCGCTTCCTTTTTTCTTTCCTTTCTCTTCCTCCCCACCCCCACTTCTTCTCTCCTTCTCTCTTCTAACTCTTCCATGTAGAAAACAAAAATAACAAAACCCAAAAGAAAAACTAAAAAAACCCCTCACCATGAACCAGCCCCAAGTGGTCTGCATATGACAGTCTTACATATTGCAGCAATTCCCACATCATGGTGGTTACTGAAATGAGCACACTGTGGGCCCCTTCTCTCTTTTACACCTAGTATAATAAGAGTTGCCTGTCTAAAATGAGTTGGAAATATTGTAATTCTGATTTGCAGCTTTTCTTGTAATCACTTTTGCAATTTTTTCCACTGAGACAAGTGTCTAAAGGAACTGGAGGGCAAATCTGCAATTTTTTAACTTCATGTATGCTTCACGTGTATGAAGGGAAATTGTGACTCTGTGACTTATGAGGTCATTTACCATCGCAAAACTTCCAGTCACATGTGCAGTGCAGGGAGAGAGGGGGAGTTATGAGGTTACTCATAACCAGATCAGTCCCCAGAACCTAATAAAATATTTGGGCAGCATTTTCAGGATAAAGGGCCCTGTACTAACATGTCTTTAAGACTGAAAGTTTTCACAACTGTGAGTAATTGGATTAGTGTCTGGAAGCAGCCACCATGAAGAAGGTGCCTCAGTAGGAGCTGAAGTTAGAGTCTTAGCCATACTTCAAACTCTAAATTTACCAGTCACTACTTTCCCATTTATTATCGCTGTACAAGAATGTAAGGATTTATACATTAGCACAAAGGTGGACATTGTCCTGTTTTCATTTCCATTCATTTCTCTGTCAAGGAGGAAATAACCTGCACCTGGAATGTAAACCTCCCCTGCTACACAAAGAGCGGTTAGACAGAACAAAACACAACTGTTATAAATCCCAAGGCAGATGCTGTGAAAGCTTCTCTCTCCCTTGCCACTACTATCATGTTTATTACTATAATTAAAAGATCTATATAATACAGCAAGAGTAAGTGAAGAATAAGGTTAGATGCTAATTTTTTTTTCCCTCCACAGAGGAACATATTACAGAAACATGACTTTCCTAACAAAAACCCAACAATTTATTGTGCCTGAAAAGGTAGATTTAAAAAGAAAGAAAAGTGTCAATGCTCTTAAATAATGTATGGAGTTCATATGATACAGAAGGAAGAAGATGGGTTTCTAAGCTGTAGTTCAAAACCAGCGCAGAATCTGTATGCATGGGAGGAATCAAGTCTTCAACTTGATGGAGGTCAGCCTGTTCCAGCTAAGGTCATTCTGATTAGTTTGGGCAACTACTGAGCCAGCTGGTAAACAGATGCTTTCTTATAAGTTGATAGGTTAGAATAGATTAGGCCAAATGCTTTGATTGTGGTCGATGCAAGAAGTCTGATAAATACAACCTTGTATTTTCTTTATTTTTCTGTTTGAATTTTTTAGGTAGCAAAAATATACCACTATACTTAAAAATAAGCAAGTTGACAACATATAAAAATCGTGAACTGAAAATGTGCAAAAGATTTGTCTAAGTCACACCACCCCACCATCGCTACTGTAGCCATTTTTGCAGGTCTTTGTAGCCACCCTGTGGGAAAAGAGCCCTTTGTGATTTAAATTGCAGTAATTCCCTGAGGCACTGAGCAGGTCCTGGGGGTACTCCTTCCTACCAGGTGTTACGTGTATCTGACTATGAAACAGACACACTTTTGCAGTTTTTGCAAGGACATGACAATGTCTGCTGTAAAAGCTGCTTTTGCCCTTCTGGAAAGACACAGGATGGGCTCCCATCAGGCAGAATCAGTCTCAGCATTTAGTTCAGAAGGTGCTTAACTCCACACACCAAGCTCTGTTTCAGGAAGATGGTGAAGCTATACATGTCTGGATTTTCCCTAGAGATGGACGGGCAGCAATTCTTATTCTTTTTCATTCCCTTTATCCCTCCCCACTCCTTGTTATTTGGGGGAGATGAGGTTGGGGTGGGAGGGTTGTTGTTTAATTTGTTTTTTCATGGACTGTATTCAGGCTTGGCTTTAATTAGATTGTCTCAGAAAATTTACAGTCCCTGAGAGTCGCCAGTCGTTCGCTGTTAGGCAAACACAGCCACGGATACACTGAGCTGGATTCTCCTGTCACTTCCCATATTCCCACTTTCTCCACTCACCTAGTGGCATATCACTGATTTACACCAGTGCAAATAAGATCCATCTGTTGGCTTCACTGGTTGTTTCTCTTGTTAAATGATACCTTTGTGAATTTTCATTTCTGTAGGCATCTGGTCCCAAAGTAATAAAAGCAGGGGGTGTAGTGGCAGGGAGGGACAGGACGAGGGACAGAGGAGGGGGTCTGTACAAGCACCAGGGGTCTGCAGAGCAAAACCACCTGTTGGTAGAAGTCTCAGACCTGCCCAAGTTTATGGTGAGCAGGAGTGCTGCAGTTGCTCAGTTTTAAGCTCATCAGAAGATACCGAACATGAAGATTAATGCTGGGTTTCTTTCATTTAAAAAACAGCAACCAACGCCCTATGAAACAGAAACTGTTGAGCACAACAGCATGTTGCTGATAATAAATGCATCTAGTAACTTATAGATGTTGCTGGCACATATGGCGAGCATGCCTCACAATTTTTTTACAAACTTTGGCATATGCATATGTCATGTACAGCATAAAGCCATCAGTATGCAATGTATGCAGATGTATATGACTGGGCTAAGGCACGAGTTAAATGCTGAAATGAACGTGAATGCCTACTTCATTTCATCACTTTTGGAACTACAATACAGAACAAAATTTAACTGCCTGGTCACCTGTCAGCAGATATTTTTATGCCATGGGTACTGTAAGGAAATATCAAATTTTGTCACAGAAATGTGAAGCATTTTGTGTGTAACTTAGCAGGACATAGACATTGCTTCACAACACTGTTAACCTGGGTATAGAGCAGTGCCAAAGATGCAATTACCTAGTAAAAAGTAGGCACCTGTAGTAATGGAAACTTTTTCCTAAAATTTTTCTTTAACGTGTATATTTAGAGAGTGGAGAAGAGGCAGTTAACAGAAATGTTATAAACTATGGAGAAATTCATTGCAACTGAGAAATAACTGGAAATTGAAAGCACTCTTCCAGGCTTTAGTCAGCAGATGTCCTGCCATTTGGGTTCAGCACTGTTCATGCTCTCAAATCAAAATCACATGAGGGCCTTTGAGAAACAGAGTTTTCAGTCTGTTTCCCCTTGCGATCTGTCAGAAGTTTTCCATTAAGAAATACCACCCTGGACTGCATCTTGTTAAGATCATGATTCTGATCTTAGCCCTTCTCTCTCTCTAATAAATGACCTTTCATAAGGATTTCTTCACTACTGATTGTCTGTTCTTTTCTTCCTCCAGATAATTTTTTATCCTCAGTGTCAATTTTCTTTCTGTCTGTTCCCCTAAAACAGACTTTAAAGGTGTAAGCTCCCAAGAGAATTCACCTCTTTCCGGAACCAGGATGAGATTTAGCTTCAAGGAAACTTTTTTCTCTCCACATTCCAGCCCCAAACCTGTGGGTTTTTCATTTACCAGAAGCTGTGCTTCCAAATACCTGCCGTCAGCCTCCGGATGTGCCTTCAGGGAGTGCTGCAGTAGAGCTGCCCCCTCTCCTCCTGGCGTGTCAGAGAAGCAGTGACAAAGCTGCCAATGATGCTTGGGATTGTGTGGCCCTGGGACACGCTGGCATCACCCCCAAAGCTGTGACCCCTATTCAGCTGGTTGTTCAGTCACCGGGGGAATGATGCAGTTCTGCTTTTTGACTGTCTGCCTTTTGGGAACAACTTGGGCACCACACATGTCCTTCACCGGTATCTACTTTCCACATAGAAAGGCCGTAAGTCAGGCAACACTTGCAATTTGGCTCTTCATGTGAAGGATACAGCTGGGAGCCATGCACACAGAGGAACCGAATATGGAGCCCAACCTCAGCACAGCCTTTGCTGGAGGAAGCTACATGTTCATTTTGCTTCCTGGCCTCATGTATCTCATCTGAATGACCGTGAGATTGTTAGATAAAGAACACATATACGATTTGGGTTCATGAGTGATGGAAGAGTGATTAACCCAACCATGAAAGTGCATCGTACTGTTAGAAAGCAAGAGGAAAGGCTTCAACAGTCGGTGTATGAGACTTGAGAGTCTCCCTTACAGTCATATCTGAGCTCCAGGGCTGCAAAGGCAGCAAGGACTCTGTGTGCTGCACCACCACTCTGGGAAACTCACCCCCTGGGCTAAGGCCAAAAGTCCCCATGATTTGACCTACACAACCGTGGTCTGGGGACAGGAGTGTACGGAATTTAGGGATTCTGACTGCTTTTTAAATGATTTTTCTTTTTCCTTGATAGTAGCTGTATCCCCCTGGATTACACTGTTATGCCTAGGAGTGGTTTCTGAAAGCGTCCTGAACCATGGGTAAAGATGGTTTTTTTCATTTTTTCCACTTTGCCAGTCTTCCTCACACAGACCCACCACAATGTGTCCTGCACTGTGTAATCAAACATGGAAAAGAAGATGAACGCAACACAGCCCAGCTTTGTGGTTCACCACTTACATGGCAACTCTGACTCCAAATCGCCAGCCAAAGCAAACCATGGTCGCAACCCCCGGTTTAGTGCGATGTGTGAGTTTTATCTCAGTGGGTCTGACAATTGATATGCTGAGATCTGCAGTGCCTAAATTAAAGTATTTAGATCAAGAAATCAATAAGCCTCAACCAATTACTTCAAATGAAGCTCAGGATGAGGGATAATCTCAGGACAGTAAAATAACAGAGACTGATGGGATCAAAGCAACCATCTAAACCAGCGGTGCTTAGTTTGCTTCTGTTGGTGGTTAATTTTGGCATGCTTTGGCAATCTGAAAGCTTCAGAGATACCCTTGAATCCTTACCCTGAATGGGAAAAATTGCATATCTCCACAGTTGCATTCTGATCTTGTTCTGGTTTAGATTATGTTTATTATTAAAAAATCCCTCATGCTTTGTATTATTTTCACATGTTGTTTATGAAGGGTTAACAGCTGATTATTATCTGTGATACAATGCAAGCGATGTATTGCAAATGGTTATGAGCCCATCTGCAGAAGATACAGAATGGCACAACGTACCTATTGATCTGCTTGATGTTGTGGCAATTGACTGTGGCATTTATTAAAGCAGGTATCATTACTTACCAGGAAAAAATATAGCACAGAGAGTGGACAAAGGGCAAAGAAACCCCTGCAGTTTCAAGGCCAGTGCATGAACTTTCCTGTCATCTCTCCTTATTCAGTGCAGCCTGGCTTGACTTTTCCAATGAGCCTGATGCTCTGCCCATGGTCATGCCTGCCCCACAGTTGTCTGCCTGTTTTGGAGATGTTTACCATGGTAATTCTGCGCTCTAGTGTGCAGTGGCTGTAAAGGTGAGATGTAAGGCTGAATGTCTCTTGGGTTATATTCACACACAATGTCACTGAATATAAGAGTGTTTCAGATTAATATCATCTGCCACATAAGGTTTCCAGAGCCTGACTTCTGGGAGATGGAGGGGGCTCAGCTGCACACAGTACGTGGTTCGAATACAGCTCCTCACTCAACTTCTTTTCATGTTAGAAGGACCTTGGACCTGAAAGCCCTGGAAAATTGCTCATTCATTTCTTAACTAATAGTTTAATAAAAGGTCAGAGTATGGCCCCCTCAGCCTCCATGTTGAGAAGCAAAGCACAGAAAGTAATTTATTCCTTCCTCAAATGCAAGCCCACTGAATGCTTAAGGAAAATGGAGCTATTCATGATAGAGACTGAGTCTATAATTTGAAAGGAGATTAATTTTTTGTGCTAGAATATTTCAGAAAGGAAACTAGTTAAAATAAGATCCAGGTATTCCAATAAGGAAATAATTAATTAAAGATTTTAACAAAGCTGATGATTTCTAATTCTGGATCAAATTATAACGTCCAGTATATGTCAGCCAATGAGAAAAAACTATTTTGTCATCATCATAGCTGATATATATTGTCCTCAATTGCCTACAAAATACTAATAGAAATTTTACTGTACAAAGAAGGCAGTACATAGTTTTTTGCTTTGTCATTAAATGCTTGGAATTTATAGATATAGTAGAGCCCTGCAACGAAATAAATAGAGCTATAAATACATGCATAGTCTTTGGTGAGGCAAATGAGGTCCACTGAATGTCCTGCACTTTTCAAAACTACCCAAAAGCCTTGTTATCCTCGGGGTGAGATAAACTTTAGCCATCAGTATAACGATTATAGAGGCAATAGATGCATAATACTTTTACTAGTTAAAGTACAATTTTAAAAAGTCTATTGTCCATGACAGTTTTACATACAGGAAAATGTAAGAACCCCTCTTAATATTTTAAATTCTTATTTTGCATTTGTGGGGTTTTTTTTTTGTTTTTTCCTTAGTTTCTGATGGCTTCCCAATTTTCACCTGTTGGTAAAAAGTGACAAAGCACTAGAAGATACAATCCAATCTTGCTGCTTAGTCGAATAAAGTCTATACCTTTGACTCTCAAATTATGTTTGGCTGTAAGAGTATATGCAAACCCTTAATGAGTAATGTAACATTTCAGGACCAGAGTTCCTTACATATCTTTCTTTTCACCATGCCTCCTTGGTTGCAATAAGACTTGTAAGTAGTTTGTCCAGGCTGCTTTGGATGATCAGAGCCACCTATATAAAAACAAGCGATCAAGCTGTGTGGCCTAGAACAAAGGTATACCATGCTGAATATTAAGGATTATCCTGTTCATTTTATTCCTGTGTGTGGTCCTGCATATTTCTTGCCCATTGTTTACATTATGCAGAATATTTTTTTCTGGTTACACGGAATATGATATAGATATAGTACCTCTTTCCTGTTTAACTAAGTAAGCTTTGCTCTCAGCCATAAAGTCTTCACTACTGAAGTCTGGGATCAAACTAGGAATAGGTGAATGAATGTTTCTAGTAGAAGACCCATTTAGTTTAAAATATTTGAGGGGAATGATTTGTAGTAAACATTTGTGTCTTTATATGAGGACTTGTAGTTGACGCTGATTACCCCAAGTGAAGATTTTAATGAATTTTTATTCAGGAAAGTCCATATGTTTCACTACTAGCAGAAGGAATAAAATGACACATTTCATCTATTTTAGTTAAATAAACATTCTTGCATCTCTTTTTATCTAAATTATTCTGTTCCATTTTACACGCATAGAGTTCCCTGTGAAAAAAGTAACTCCATGAGTTCTTCGTTGAAGCAGTATTCCCAGTTATTGAAAATAAAATGAGAGGCATTCCATCTGCCTACCTGTCTGTCTGTGTATATATGTATGTATGTAAGTATCTATTCTCACACTTTCAAGACTGCCTATTCCTGTACTTTTAAGCCTTTTATCAGATACTTTCCCATCCAAAAAAATGTGGGGTTTGAGTTAGGTTTCCTTTGCCCTAATTTTATATGTGGTCGCCTTCCACTACATGACTCTGGCTGCTTCTTGTTGTTTCTACTCTTTCTTCCTCCTGTATCCTCCTGTGTGTTGCTATTCAATCACAGGCAGGACCCCTCTGCCCCTGTTGAGGCCCCACCTCAAATACTGTTTTCAGTTTTGGGCCCTTCACTGCAAGAAAGGCATTGAGATTCTGGAGCAAGACCAGAAAAGGGCAAAGAAGGGGTCTAGAGAGCAAGTCTTATAAGGAGCAGCTGAGGGAACTGGGGTTGTTTAGCCTGGAGAAGAGAAGGCTCAGGAGAGACCTTATTGCTCTCCATGACTACCTGAAAGGAGGTTTTAGCGAGGNCCTTCTCGCTCTCTACAACTGCCTGAGAGGAGGGTGTAGCCAGGTGGGGGTCGGTCTCTTCTCCCAAGGAACAAGCTATGGGACAAGAGGAAATGGCCTCAAGTTGCACCAGGGGAGGTTTAGATTGGATATTAGGAAAAATTTCTTCACAGAAAGTGTTGTCAAACATTGGAACAGGCTGCCCAGGTAGTGGTGGATTCACCATTCCTGGAGATATTTCAAAGACGGGCAGACGTGGTGCTGAGGGACATGGTTTAGTGGTGTTTTTTGGCAGTGTTAAGTTGATAGTTGGACTTGATGATCTTAAAGGCCTCTTCCAACCTAGATGATTCTATTACTTCAGTTTTCAACACTCTTTTATTATTAGATATTATTATAGATATTATATATTTTGTCATAGAGTAATTGCCTTGCTCTACTTAGCAAATGCACTTCACACCATGTCATCTTGTTTTCATCTTATCTTCACTTCAGCCTAGTCTTGTTCTTTCAAGAAAAATCTTCATTGTCCACATCTGTCAGATGCCTCCAAATCCCCATTGATATCATTGTGCTGCATCTCTTCACCACCTTAAAGCTCTTAGCTGTTTAAAGAGTCTTTCTGAGGCTTTAATTTTCTTTATAGTCTTCTGCCTCAGTCCTCTATTCAAATTATGTCCTGTGCTGAAAGAAATCCTATCTGCTTCAGGTGTACTCCTGGCAAGACATAAGGCTCTTCTGCGTGTAACTGACTGGAAGCAAATCGTCTGACATGTGGTCTTGCCACACACAAACCTGAGGCCAAATCTAGCAAGGTGAGAAGAACTGCAGGGCCTCCTCATTGCAGAGTAGTGTAACGGACACAACATGTTCTTATTTTGGCCATGTCCTTGTACTCACCCTGTGGATACCTGCCCCTTGCCTATTCCTTTGATGACACCTGTGTCTTTCCCCACGAAGTTTGTTACAGGATCACAGCTTGTCTCAGAGACTCATAGCAAAAGACTTTTCGACTGAGAACTTTAAGACCTTAGCAACAAGATTCCACCCTTTTTAGCACTGCAAATGCATTTAAAATGGACCAGATGTGTTCCCAAATGTAAAAATGAGTGAGGAATAGAAGTTTGTTTGATTCTTGATACAGACATTCATTTTTAATTGAGACTAGTGATTTGTTCTAATTAAGAATCTGTAATACCATCATAATTTGTTTGGGCCACGTTGATTTTCATTATTTGACAGGATCATTTATAATAATTAAATTAAATAATTTCCAAATTAAACAGCCATGAGAGGAGCGAAAGAGTGTTAATATTTTTTCTGAAAGAAAGACTGAAATGAACCATGGCATTATCCTGATTCTAGTACAGCTGTTTCAGTTTTCAAACTTCTATTCTTTCTCTCCCTCATGGTTTAAAATACAGTGTGAAAGAAATAGAAATGAAAAGAAATGGGAAACAATATATTGCTATGAGTATTCTGTGCAAGCAAAAAAGTAACAGCAAAATACGAGGCCATTTATTTTATCTATTTGTTTGTTTCAAGCTATTTAGAAATATGGTGTCTTGCCAAAACCCTGAGTGCAAATACAAAGCCTTTTGTAATAAATCTTGGGAATTAAAGCCAACTTCCATATACTTCAGAGAAAATAAACCTCTTGTGAAAGACCTTACAGGAACAACCACTCTGCAATATTTGTCCTCAGGTGTGTATACAGCTTCCAGAGTAATCGGCAGAAGAAACATGTGAATCCCTTCTTTTATCTCACTCGATCTCTGTAGAGATTTACAAATCAACAGGACTAAAGAACAAAGTCTAAAACTTATCAAAATCCCCCAAATGTCTGCTGGTGCGAACTAGGATATTGTCTAATTTCAGATTTGTTTCTGGAAAAGCTAATATTGCCCTAATTTGTATAGGGAGGTGAATTATGTGTGTATATATGGGTGTAATGTGAAAGAGTGTCTCTTACGTTTGCTTCTTGCACGTGCCCATCCCAGGTTATTCTTTTTCAGGTTTCCTCAACCCTACAATTTGTCTTCAAGGAACTGGGCAAAAAAGATGGGCAATGAGAGGAGTCTCAACTCCATCTCAACAAACGCTCACTAGCAAAATGGAGCCAATGACTACGAGCGCTGTAATTTCTTGTTGATGTAGTTCAGGCCAGGAGTGATAACAGCAAGTTTATTTCTCTAAGGCAAAATAAGCACACAGTCCACCACTACTGCAGTGCAATGTGTGCATTACCCAGAGTCAAGGACTTCAGCTCAAGCCATGGGGAGACTATTTAGCACTGACCTAACTCCACTGAGCATTATCCTGGAAGACAGTTTGCTCACAGTGGCAAAAGTTTTGGCTGTGAGTTTTAACTTATCTCTTGAGCCCATTTAGTTTATTTCTGTTTTCATCCAGAGTTGTATTTTTACAGGGAAATGAACGTGGGTCTTCTGTAAAACAGGTGGTTTCTTGAATAGACCTTCTCATTTTTAAATATTGGGAAAGAAATAAGACTTCCGTGGCCTCCAGACAAATGAGACTTAGAGGTTGTAAGTGTTTGATTTCCAAATTGACCTTTCGTTACTGCTGAGTTGCTGTCAGCCATGCAAGACTTGACGGAACAAAAGAGGGATTAGATTTCAGAGACATTAACCATCATACTCTGTGGTCCAAACTCTTTAGTGCCTGACATGAGAAGTAATTCTAGGTTGCCGTTGCACATGGCAATTTATAGATCCTAAAATCAAGCTCATTAAAATATTTAAATAAACAAGACAACAAAGAGGAAAAAGTGGAAACAAATGAGCAGCAGCTAACAGAAGCTGGGCTTGGCAGCTACGGCCCCTTCAGAAACTGATTATATGGATGTTTCCGTCTCTTAAAAATTGTTTCACTGTAAAATAATCAAACACCATAAGAAAGAAGTGGAGTGAAGGAAATTAGTATGTATGCTTAGAAAGTAGAAAAAAGTTTAATGACTTGGGCTGTGGTTAAAAAAGACATTTCTGTAGAGATTTCACCTACTTTAATTTCCTGTTCTACCTGGGTGTGATCTGTCCTTGAGTTCTTTAGGAATGCTGGATCTGAAATCCAACATGATTTCTCATTCTCCTTTGACCACTGATTGAAATGTTTTGAAAATAAGCAAAAGCTTAACATGTTTGAGGCCTCAACTAGAAGAAATCAGTATTTTTCTTTGGTCTAGAAATCCCAGGGAAGGAGATTTCATCCACAGGCTGCAGGTATAATTCTAGGCCTCCATGTTCTCATTTTCCAGTCCTTGCTAAAGCGAAGACACAGAAATGTAAAGACACAGTGAAAAGAAAAATGAAAAAAAAAGAAGAAACTGCAGGCAAAGAAGAAAAAGGTAATCTGTTTTTTCATAAAAGCTCTACAAGAAGTAGATAGACCCAAGTAAAGATATAAATTTCTCCCTGATCTCCTGGTTATCTGGGTATGGTTATGAAAGGCTTGACATTTAAGAAAAGAGGTCTAGGCCTCAAATCTGAATTTCATATTTTGGACATACATCTAGTCAGAAGTCTACATTTGATTTTTGCCTTGGATGAAAATGTAGCTTAGCTGGATCAAGAGTATTCTCTCTTCCACTTACATATACAAGGAAAACATCATATTGCTCTATGTTTTTGCTGTATGAAACTCAGAATAAGAAAGTCTGCTTTTCCAAAGAATTAAACAGCCTCTCAAGGAAGATTAAGACAATTTTGAAGCTTCTAGTAATTGAGTGAAAGAGCTGAAGCCACACGCCACTAAGTACAGAACTTGTGCGAGTTCATACTGCTGCTTCAAATTTGTTCAAAATATTTTGATAGGGTAATTTTGTCCTGGCAGACTCAGGATCAGATCAAGTATCATCTGTTCTCCTGCAGCTACACAAATGCAGCCCAAGCAGCATATGGTGTGCTCTGGCACAGCACACATGCCGCAACTGAAACACAATCACACGCTCACACCAGACCTCGATCAGATTTCTGTTGCTTTTAGTGTGTGGATCAAGTATCAATGAATAAGGAGCCACTAATTATTTGCCATGGTTTTAAAAGAAATACCCCATCATCAGTCCCAAGTATTGGGTTTAATGCTGGGAGATGCTGTGTCCTCCTCTCCTACCTGATGTAACCGAGATTGCCTGTTGGGCTGCTGGTGAGCAGAGGAGCCGCAGAGCCGCTAAGGGACATGCTCCATTAGGGAGGTCTTAACGAGGGGACAGCTCAGCTGTGGCCACAGTGACACATCTGCTACCATGAAAAGCATACACACTTTCTGGGCCTTCAGTTAACCAAGACCTTTCAGTTGCTCTTGCAAGGTTATTATTTGCACAGATGTATGCACATGCACAGAGGACACTGCTGTTTTCTTAGAATTTTCTGGCCAATGTCCAATTAATCTTTAACTTCAAAATCTACATTTAGAAGCTGCTTTCACTGAGACCTTTCCTCAGAAAATGTATTTTGGTACTACATAAGTAGGATTCATTAAGTGTTAAATAAATAGTGCATAACTATGCTTAGAGTATTAAGCTAAGATCTTTTCTTTTGGTACTTTCTGTATCTCCTGTTCCACTTCCACATATATAAAATAGCATCTATATATATCTAGTTGCAATTTCATTCAGTTCATAAAAGGAGAATGCAGAAAAAAGGTTAAGCAAATTTTAGATCTCTATAATAAATCAGGCTTTTCCAGTTCTTTGTATCTGGTATAACTTTGGGGGAAAGGGGATGGAAAAAAAAAAAAAAAAAAAGAATTTGAGAGGTTTGTTGTCAATTTCAAAGTTTTAATTATTTTTTTTTCAGGAAATGAAACCCAGGGTTTGGGGTTTTTTGTTTTTTTTTGACATTTTTAACAAAGGAAAAGAGTTAAAGATTAATTTTAAGTATGTTAAAACATTCTGTTTTGTGAAAAACAAATGTTTTTATGTTTTGGTTTTTTTAAAAATTTCCAGTTTTTAAAAACATCTCAAATTTCTAAGGAACTAAAAGAAACTTCTCAGATAGAAAACTATTTCAAATGGATCAGTTTTTAGAACATGGAAACATCAATTTATTTCTTAAGAAGAAGAATACGTGTTTTCAAAGCACTTCTGTAATGCTGAGTGTACATTTTTTCCTAGAAAAGATTTATGCATCTGACTAATCAGTTCACACCTGTGTAAAATGAGTGTAAGCAGATGTATAATGCTTCTGTTATAATGTGGTATGGCATCCACTCACAGGGGAAATCCTGGCTCCAGCAATGTAAAAGAGAGCTTCTCAAACTCATTTCTTCACACCTAATTCATGTTTCATGTTTAAGAATCAGTGATTTCACACTAGTCTAAACGTTGCTACTCTTACTGGTACAATTGCCAGATCACTCACATTAAATATGCTGAGTATTGCAACAATTCAGATTTTTTTACTTTATCATGGGCCAAAATAATGGTTCATGCCCTAGATATTTCCTGTCTAGACTACTATATTGGTCTTCTGGACAGATTTCATGCTTTTTCCATTGTTGTTTTCAAAATGAAATGTTCAAAACTCTGTAGTTTGTTCTTTACTTGCAAGCTCTCAAGAAGATGATGGGCCTGTTTTCTTGGCTCATAGTATTAGAAAACTGTACCCCTGGTGAGGAATCAATCCTTTATTTATATTGAATTGTGACTACATGAGAAAGCAGGAAGTGATTCTGTGGGTTAATATACAATAGAGTCCCCTTTAGATCATGGCAAACTTACAGCACTGACCTCTGATGTATCCTACTTATTGCGCTCCAATGAAAGATGGTAACACCCTCCGTTCAGCAGAGACACAGACATCAAATATTCAGGTGGGTTTCGTTCATTATTTTATTCTTGTGATGGTTTCAGCTGGGATGGAGTTAACTTTCTTAGTAGCAGCTGGTGTGGGGCTATGTTTTGGATTTGGGATGAGAACAGTGTTGATGGTGCACTGATGTTTCCCGTTGTTGCTAAGCAGTCAAGGCTTTTTCTGCTTCTCACACTGCCCTGCCAGCAAGTAGGCTGGGAGTGCATAAAATGCTGGGAGGAGACACAGTCAGGACCATGCTCAGTATATAAACCTGAGGGAAGAGGAAGGGACACATTTGGAGTGATGGTGTTTGTTTTCCCGAGTACCTGTTATGTGTGATGGAGCCCTGCTTTCCTGGAGATGGCTGAACACCTGCCTGCTGATGGGAAACAGTGCAAGAATTCCTGGTTTTGCTTTGCTTGCATGCATGGCTTTTGCTCTACCTATTAAGCTGTCTTTATCTCAACCCACCGGTTTTTTCTCACTTTTATTCTTCTGCTTTTCTCTCCCATTCCAGCTGGGGGGAGTAAGCCAGCAGCTGAGTGGTCCTAGTTGCTGGCTGGGGTTAAACCACGACAGTCCAAACATAGTGAAGTTAGCTCTCCAATCTAAATTTACCGTATAATTTCCATCAGCATCTCCAGATTATTATTTATCTGAGTTATCTTAGATGCCTGTCTTAAGACATCATACATGGTCTTTTTGGGATACCTGTTTCAGTGTACTGAGGGTTCTCTGAACCTAAATAAGATGACATCAGATGCTTAACCTCTAGATCGCTAAATTAGATCTGTCCTTTTCTGCTGGATACCTTTTAATTTGTCAAGGGTGTCTAAGAATTGTGGTGACTGTCCATGGAAAGGTAAATATGGATAATTTTAGAATGGTTGAACAGGTCACTGAGTGGTTAATAAGCCATCATCTGTTATTTTTAATTGCAGTTTTATCTTAATCAAATTTATTATAACATGCAGTAACTCTAGTGTAACTATTGTTTCAATATCTTGTTCTCTAGCATTTGATTGAATGATCAGTCAGAATCCATAGCACACATTTCAATTAATCAATTTTCATTTTTCAGGTTTTTTGTACAATTTCTTCAATATGTTTGTCCATGCATGGTTTTCTATCTATCGTCTGAATGTTCTTTGAAAAATTGTGACCCAAGAGTTATTCATTGACACGATGTTGTGGTTTCTTTTGTACTTGGGGCATAGGCAGTTTCACTGCTTGTGTGATTTTGTAACCTTTGAGATTTCATCTGAGTGACTTTGTTCTTCTATAATCATGAATTTTGTTTTATTGAGTTTCGTATTTAACATGTTTTTATACAGGGAATGCTATTCATGCATGTTTCCCAACCAGTACTCCAACAAAGCTCAAGTGTTCTGTTGATCTCATTGTGAAAAGTTTTTAACAAAGATTTTTGGAAGCTTTCCAATAAAAATGCAACAGAAGCAGACAGGGAGAGGTTAGGCAAACAGTGCTGCATTATACATGGCCACATATAATACCGTGCTCAGGAAAAGCTAAAGAAATATAATTGCTCAAAGGGACCATTTATAGGGAAAATCAATAATAAACATAAGTAAATGTTTCAGAATAATCTTTACTTTGAAGAAATGATGAGGTCCAATGCCATCCCTAGTCTATAAGACTTTGTCTCATTACAAAACTTCCAGTTTTCAATGCTATGTGAACGAAGTGCTCTTTCAAAAACACTTCAAGATGCTTTTATAAATCTCCAGTTTTATCCTAAATCTTTTCAAATATCAGCAAATACAGCATGAGGGTGGTATTGACTGAGTAAGGTGTAGGCTACGTGTGTTTTATTATTCCCTGTTGTTGAAAGTAAAGAATTGTGGTTACCTTATGTTATTTCAATGAACATTGGGCAGATTATATTGTCTAAACCTCAGTTTTGTATGATGTCAACTTGTATCTTCTTTCAGAGCATATTTATTTACCATGGCCAGATCTAAAAGCCAACATTCTCCATGGTCTTTTCTCTGTGAAGATATTCTAGGCAGCTAGCCAATTCCTCATTCTCTATGTTGGGATAGACGAGAGCGTACACGGGCCTGTTTGTCATCTCACAGCTGATGCATGCTTCCTTAGACACCAGGACTGGGTAGGGCTAAAGCAGCCTCTGGACTGTGCTAACAGAAATGCAGATGGCCCTGAGGAGCTCCTGACTGATCCCAGCCTCTTTTAAAAATCTTGATGCTCAGGGGAAAAAAAGCACAAACATTTTTAATTTTTTATGGAGGATTTGTTCCTTCTCTGTCATACCACTTCCTCATGTACAAACATCAGATATTTCATCAGCTACTGAATTTTGCACAGGGAAAACCCAAAAATGCTTTCCTCCTTCCCCCCGCAAGTTACTTTACTGTGGGCTTTAGTGTGGATCCATGAGATATTGAATCTTTGTAGCATGGGTACAAGTGTCGCTGTTGCAGATGGCAGTACTCTTCTAATAAAACAAGCCTGATTAATTTTGCTAATGCTCTTGTTCTGTTAAAGACTTTCCCTTTTCTCAAAGTGAGGCATCAAAAGTTAAAACCTGGGCTAAAAGGAAATTGAGATTTTCTCCAGTGGGCTCATCACTAGTTAAATGTTAATAACTTCTGAGCTGATATGCTTTGAATATATACTAGATTTGCCTCCTTACTCTACATCATCTTTGAATCCCAAATTTCCCATGGTCATCACAACAACAAAGAACAGTTGCTCATCCGAGATTACGTTTCAAGTTTTGTTTTTCCAGCACTGGTATGCATACATTAGTAATACGTGCTATATATATTTCCCCTGTAATATTTTATTTCAAATGCATTTTTATCATCTCATCTTTTCACCCTCTCTCAATATAGAAGATCCTATAGTATTGCTTCACTCAGCTGCTCTGCTTTTTTAACACTCTTATAGACCTAAATACATGGCAGTTGTAACAAGTATGTTTATGTGCCTAATTTTAAATTTGCTGAGTGGAAATCACTAAAATTGATCCAGAAATTGATTCCAGAATTTGCAATAGCAAAACTTTACTTGCCATTGGTTAGTGGAAGTTTAATAGCACTGCGCACAAAAAAGCTATGAGGTCTTACACTTTTGCTAAAACTACTACTGAACTTTCAAAACTAGCCACTGTAAAAGAGGGGGGTTTGGTTTGGGTGTAGGTGGTGGGTTTTTTTTGTCTAGACATTGCCTAATACAATGAAGAGAGTTAAAAATTCTAAACATATTGGCAATTCATTTCAATGCTTATGAAATGAGATGATTTCATACAAGAATGAAACAAAAAGTCATTCTCTCAGCAGACATATGGAAATATAAGTGTGTGTCTATAACACACGCTTATCGCCAAGCTAGTATCAGTCTACTCTGACGGGATGCTGCACGACAGCAATGTGCTGTTGCCAGATTAGAATTGCCTCACTGGATTTAGGGTCACAGCACGCACCACCACACTCGTGCTGAAGGAGGTAGAGAAGGATGGTTAGAAACTCTGTCAGCAAGAGAGGCAAATCTGTCCTCTTCCTTTGGGATGGGAAAGCGGCAGAAGGAGGCTGAGGATGTCAGGAGAGAGGTCAGGGCTACGGGTGGCTTTTTCTTTTCTCTTTTTCTGAAATCTTGGGCTACTACCTAATTTGCCCAAAGCTGACACTTGAGGCATGTTCTCTAATTCTAGTACGGCTGAATAATTTCTCTAGTAAATTTTGTTGTTGCTGTTGCGTTTTAAGGGGTCTAACATCATCCGCAGCAGGATTAGACCTAGAGAAATAAGCTATATTCTTAAAAGCAATTTTCCACAGCTAAAAGTTTGAAATGAGAGCTTGTCTGATTACTTCATCCTTGTCTTCTGCCCCAAAACCTCACCAGACCCCCAGACTTTAAACTCAGGCCAGGATCTCTCCAAGGTCCCCTAATTTAATATGATGTCATCACAGAGTCGGAAAGGATCTCTCAACTTGACCTGATCAGCTATCCATTCAAATTACTTCCCCAGGCAAAACTGAATGCTCCCTGGGTGAATGTCTGGAGGGAAGTCTCAGACGCATGTATGATTTATATGTTTTAGCTAACCAACTCCAAAAAGCCACTCTCTTTATAGTACTTAGGGAAGCCTATGAAGCAAAATGAAACTGGGATTGGTAAAGGTACTGGAGAAGAAAGAAAGTGAAGCTCTCCAAGGACATACGAATAAGTATTACATACATCCTGAATTCCTGTATTTCATATTCTATATTTATCACAAGTATAAATAAAAAGTAAACATGCTCATTCCACAAAAACAAAACAAAACACAACTCTCTGAACTTTTCCCGATTTGAGCAACACAGGATTAATTTAACTTTCAGTAATTTTACTTTTTGATAAGGTCTCTTCTAATTCTTGGGAAAACTACACTTTTAGAAGTCTCTAGTATCTGAATTTGGGAAAATATTTACTTGATAGCCAGCTACGGTGGGTAGGTTTCAAGGTCTCAGTGCCATGTGTGGGGATGAGGAGGAACAAGACCCAGGCACTTGACCCAAGCTGGCCGACAGGATTATTTTATACCATGAATGTCACATTCATTATAAATTTGGAAGTATGCTGAGGAGGTCTCTCTCTTCCTTGATGACTGTGATCCTGAGAACTTCTTGCCTCAGTGCTAGACCCCTGGGCCCTTCCCTTCCCCCCAAAGCTGTAGCACTTATGGTGTCTGACATTTTCTGTCCATTGCTGGGAGTACACAGCTTCCTGCTGACATAATTGGCTGAGTGTAATCCTTGTATATTTTATATTGGTATCAGGATGAATATTGATTCTTTAGTATTATTAATGTTAATTATTTAGTATTGTTCTATTAAATCTGTTTATATTTCAACCCTCAGGTTTTCTTGTTTTTTCCCAGTTCCCCTTCCCAGGTGATATAATAATTGTCTAGATGACAATAAATTGCTGTGGGTTCTTCAAACCACGAAAGAACTCTTTCAGATATTTCAAGATATACACAGAAAAATGCTTCCAAAGAAGGGAAAGATGCACTTGTAATTATGCATGTTTCTGTACAATACACATTAATGTTCTGTGCATTTCTTGTTATGTAGAGCGAATTAAGATAGCTGGCCCAGGAAAAAGAGCCAGTGTTGAAAAGATGAATGGGAAGCAGTAGCTTCAGAGAGAGGGAGCTGAAGGAGAGAACAAAAATAGCATGCTGACCAAGAGTGAAAAGCATGTTCCAAGCACAAAAAGTAACAAGGCATAGGTAGCTTAGTTCAGAAACAGGCAATACTATAGACTCACATCGCTCTGTTAGCTAAATTAGACTAATCTGTTTAACAGTAGAACACATTTCCAAAAAAAAAAAAAAAATTACCAGTGTGTGCTTGCATTTTACATAGCTGCAAAGAAGTTGGTAAATTGGCCAGATACTGTGTGCTTAATAAAAGGATTCAAAATCAGAAGAGGAACCACAGAGTCTTGATTTCAACTGCTTGTGAGGTCTTTTGGGGTAACCGAAGCCAATCAATAATTAGAGTAACTGACAAAAGCTATGCATGGTGAATACAGCAGAGGCAGATATTAATGTATACTGATTGGCTGCAATTTGTGTGCAGGATGATCATTAGAATAAGGAAAATGTAGCAGTGAGACATTTGAAAAGAAAACAGCAGAGCATTTTAGCATGTTCAAAGTACACCTCCTTTAGTCAATGGAAAAAGTCAACTATGTCCAGAAAGCAATTTGCCTTACTTTAGAGAGAATGCATTGGTTTCTGGAGTATATTGCGCTCTCTCTCCTCATTTACTATTGAAACAGTCCAGCTAACTGACAGAGAATATATCCTGCATACTTTAGAGAAATTTATAATGGAGTTTAATAACTATTTTCCTAAATCTGTTCCATTCAGATAAGCATGAACACAGTTTAACACTATATAGAAAGAGTTATAATGTGTAGAACATATTTATTTTGCACACTGTTGCAAATGTTTATTCTCATTTTTTTCTGAAATAATGCAGACATCTAAGTCTGTAGTTACTCATTGGTATTTTTTTTCCAGAAGTCCTTGGACTGTAGTACTGTAGCTTTTATTACAACCTTAAAACTCCTTAGAAAAAGAGAACCTGTCTTGTGACTCCAGTATATACTCTGGTACATATGTATTGACAAATAGGTTAAAGTTTATATATATATATATATATATAAAA
>VZSF01006733.1:0-278734 GCA_013398295.1 Chionis minor | reverse complement strand
TATAAAAAAAAAAGGCTATTGAGTTTTAGTTCTAAGCTCAACATATTTGTTGGGTTTTTTCATTTTTCTGTAGACAAGGGCTTTTCTCTTTGTGCTTTTTGTTATCACTAGAAGTAACATTGTACAAAATTTTCAACAAGTCAAGCAAATCATAGGCTTTTCAAGTCCTCAAATATCCTCTGACATAGTGTACGGCAGAAAGGTAAATGTGTAATAGCTTATCCAGAAAAACTGTAAAACCATATGAGTACAATCAAACAATTCCAAATCTGTCCCAACAAGGAAGAATCACTGCAAAAAAGCAGTAGTAAAATGCAAAAAGACATAAAAGATTCACAATCTGATCAATTATGATCCCAACTGGTCTCCAAAACCAAAGCTGATTATTTTTCATCCCAAAAAAGCAAAAAAGTCAATAGAATGGGTCAGTTAAATGTTTCTTATCTCTGTATAACCTCAGAAGAACAGATGAGAATGAAAGAGCTGACAGATGCAAACCTTGTTCTAAGTAGCTCCCTGCATTTAATCCAAGGAGGTCTGCATATATCTTAGAGTATAACAAGCCTTCTGTTATTAAACAGGTTGTTTCCCTTTCCTTTTCTTATAGTTTCTGAAAAAAGGCTACTTTTAAACACTGAATTTTATTGGTATTCTTTGCTTCTTTAAAGTAAGGCTCAAATATTTCCTTAGTAAACCAAATCTATTTATGTAGATTTTTACAAGCATTTATATTGCTATCTCATTTGATTACCGTGCTGGTAGCTAGATTTAATTCTGAATTTTTTTAAAGGCAGTCCTGCTGAGAGGACTTGATATGGCATAAATTAGATAATCAGATGTTACCATTATAGAAGATGTATTCTCAACTCCCCCTACATTTTAGATGCAGATTACCGCTTGAAGGTGATCATAGAAGTGACAGGAGAACTGCACTGGTTGGTGTGTGCCTTTTTTACAGTTACAATCTCATATCTTGCATGTTACAGGCTGCAGAATCTCTCTCTGCAAGTTCCATATCAAACTCACCTGTATTTTGCTGAACAAAAGTATGTATTTTTGAAAACTATCCAGTATCAAATTAATTTTTACAAATGAAGAGGATATTTATAGAATCATAGAATCTCAGAATATCTCAAGTTGGAAGGAGCCCATAAGGATCATCAAGTTACAAAATGTAAGGGAACATGACCCATGACACTTTTTCCCACACATGAGAAAGTAGGATAAGTTACACAGTCTTGTTAAGAAATGCTTTTCAGTGAGTTGATAACACAGTCCAGGTTGTAACTCATGGATGAGGCAAGGGAAGTGACAAGGCAGTCATTTGGGAGTCTAGGTTGCTGATATTTTTCTTATTCATGTGACATAATGGTTTATGCTCCAGAGACATAGTTACAGGTCAAGTCCACTCCACAGCTTTCGTAGCTGTTTCCTGGCACTTAACATTAGGCCAGTGGATTCACTAAGTGATCCAAATAAAGAGTTCAATAACCACGAATTCTTATAGGAGAGGTACAATTGCCACAGTTAAAAATAAATAAATAAATGAACTGTTAGTTCTGATCAGACGTAGAGTTAACTTTGATTTTAGATATAGCTTTATGTTACTAGTATATTTACTACAAAAGAGCCAAGAAAAACACATTTTATGGCCACTGAAAACAGCATTGGTGAGACTGCCTCTCATAGTTTTCTGCATTCAGAAAAGCAACATAAAGTTGAAAAAGAAAAGCACAAATATATTGCATTGTTAACAACAAATTATTGAGTCTGCCTTTTCCTACAACTTCCATATACTTCTGAACAGGTAATAAAAATGGTGAAAGGGGCTCCACACTTTTTTTTTTAAGGAGACCTGTATGAATACATGCACATAAGCTTCTTCCACAGCTCATTTTAAAAAACAAGTACAGTTGTATTCTGAAAGAGTTAGGAACAATTTCTGGTATAAAATTAATGTTTGTGGTGCTTTTATTAAAATAGATAATGGAAAAAATAAGAAATGTATTCCCATTGCCTCTGAATATTCACACCCCCCCCCCCCCATTAGAGACAGAAACCAAATGACCAAATGACAATGTAAAATAGAACAATAGAAGCAAAAGACATTTAAATTATGCTATAAAATGGTGGAGAGTTTTCAAGTAAGACATTACATGTCTGCTCTTTCTGAACTTAGGATAACAGCAGTTATGTTTTGGTGTCTGATCCATTGTTTGCTGCCCTATATTTTAAGTGACTGCACTGTCTAGATTGTCAGGAAAGGAAATGAAAAAGACAATCCGAAACAGTAAAACTTTATGAGGTTTGAGTCAATTAATTGTCTTTTTATGTTCTCTGCTACTAAATTGTTTGTTTATCAGAGAGCAAAAAAGATAATGTTGGCTAATGGAATTAGAATACAATTAAACCAACAAACACATGAGATTCAATACACAAACAATAAAGAAAGCTATAATTTTTACATTGATATCTGCATGCAAAGCACACGTTAAACTGACCTAATGTGACATTTGTCATGGGTAAATACCAGCAGTGACAGCTGAGAAACCTGCCTATAAGAAGTCATAGAATCATAGAATCATAGAATGGTTAGAGTTGGAAGGGACCTTAAAGATCATCAAGTTCCAACCCCCCTGCCATGGGCAGGGACACCTCTGACTACAGCAGGTTGCTCAAAGCCCCATCCAGCCTGGCCTTAAACACTTCCAGGGATGGGGCCTCCACAACTTCCCTGGGTAACCTGTTCCAGTGCCTCACCACCCTCACAGTAAAGAACTTCTTCCTAATATCTAATCTAAATCTCCCCTCTTCCAATTTAAAACCATTACCCCTTGTCCTATCACTAGACTTCCTGACAAAGAGTCCCTCTCCAGCTCTCCTGTAGGCTCCCTTCAGATACTGAAAGGCTGCTCTCAGGTCTCCCCGGAGCCTTCTCTTCTCCAGGCTGAACAGCCCCAGCTCTCTCAGCCTATCCTCATAGGAGAGGTGCTCCAGCCCTCTAATCATCTTAGTGGCCCTTCGCTGGACCTGTTCCAACAGTTCCATGTCCTTTCTATGTTGAGGACTCCAGAGCTGGACACAGTACTCCAGGTGGGGTCTCACAAGCGCAGAGTAGAGGGGGAGAATCACCTCCCGTGCCCTGCTGGCCACGCTTCTTTTGATGCAACCCAGGATACGGTTGGCTTTCTGGGCTGCCAGCGCGCACTGCCGGCTCATGTTGAGCTTCTCATCCATGAGCACTCCCAAGTCCTTCTCCTCAGGGCTGCTCTCCAGCCATTCTCTGCCCAGCCTGTATTTATGCCTGGGATTGCCACGTCCCAGGTGTAGGACTCTGCACTTGGCTTGGTTGAACTTCATGCCATTTGCATTAGCCCACCTCTCAAGCCTGTCCAGGTCCCTCTGGATGGCATCCCTTCCCTCCAGTGTGTCAACCGCGCCACCGAGCTTGGTGTCATCGGCAAACTTGCTGAGGGTGCACTCGATCCCACTGTCCATGTCTCCAACAAAGATGTTAAATAGCACTGGTCCCAGTACTGACCCTTGCGGGACACCACTCGTCACTGGCCGCCACGTGGACATTGACCCATTAACCACAACCCTTTGAGTGCGGCCATCCAGCCAGTTCCTTATCCACCGAGTGGTCCATTCATCGAACCCGTGACTCTCCAATTTGGAGACTAGGATGTCATGCGGGACAGTGTCAAATGCTTTGCTTAAGTCCAGGTAGATGACGTCCGTTGCTCTGCCTTTGTCCACCAAGTTCGTGGCAGTATCGTAGAAGGCCATCAGGTTTGTCAGGCAGGATTTGCCCTTGGTGAAGCCATGTTGGCTGTCTCCAATCACCTCCTTATTCTCCATGTGCCTTAGCAGAGATTCCAGGAGGATCTGCTCCATGATCTTGCCAGGCACAGAGGTGAGACTGACTGGCCTATAGTTTCCTGGGTCCTCTTTTTTTCCTTTCTTGAATATCGGGGTTATGTTCCCCTTTTTCCAATCCACAGGAATTTCACCAGACTGCCACGATTTCTCAAATATGATGGAAAGTGGCTTTGCAACTTGGTCCGCCAGCTCCTTCAGGACCCGGGGATGAATTTCATCAGGTCCCATGGACTTGTGCACTTTCAGGTTGTTCAGGTGGTCTCGAACCTGATCTTCTCCTACTGTGGGCAGTAAGTAAGTCACATGATTAAAAGAAAGCTGTCAAAAAATTGCAGAAGGAAAGACCCTAATTTTCCTTCATTCAGCTGCAGACCTTTTTGGGGAGAAAAAGGGCTGGAGCTCCCATGATAAAAACTACTCTTAGTGCCGTCAGATGACTACATATCACTGCCATTCATAGCTTGGCTGCATCTTAGTCCATCACCCTCTCATGGAGGGTATTCCATCATCTTAATGAACTAGGTCCATGTTATTCGCTTTTGCAAATAGGTGTGAACAAGGAAACATAGGAATAATTGTATCAGCTCAGAAGAACTATTCACCTATCCCAGTATTCTGCCTCCAGCAACGGCCATAAGCTGAAACCTCAACTAGAGTAAGATTAAGGCTACCGTATATGAAAGCTTCTCCCTATACTTTCTCAGCTTGTAGCTGTTTTCAGCTCAGTGAATTTTCTAAGATAGATGTAGTTTAGTTATTGTCAGTGAATTTGTTTACCCTGATGTTTTCCAGTCAGCATGCATACCATCCTTTGTAGAGGAGGTCTACACATCTGCTATCCACTGAGTGAAGTTTCACCTTCTTTTTTATTTGTTTTACACTTGATCCCTCCTAACTTCATCTGTACTACCTTGTTTTTATCCTGGAAGGTGATGAAAAGTCTACCCCTAACCTCCTTTTCCCTGACATTTGTGATTGTGTAGACTTCTGCTGTACCTGCCAAGTCATCCCTTTTCCAGATGGAAAGGGTCCTAGCTTAGTTACAGAAACCATTCCACACCCCTGAACACCCTTGCTGCCCTTCTCTGCACCTTTTCCAGTCTTATTAATATCATTTTGGAGATATGCAGATTAGATACGCAGTTTTCAAGATAAATATATACAGTGTTTTCTCTTTTGTTCTCTAGTCCCTTCCCAATAATTCTAAATACTGCTTGTTTTTCACACTTCTACTGAGATTTGAGCTGAAGTTTTCATTACTCTATTGATTATAACCCCAACTTCTCAACACCTGTGTTGCAATGATCAGCTCAGGACCCATCCTTTTATATATGATTGGAATTCTTTTTCCCTGAGTACACTCTTTTATGTTTATCTATTTTGAATCCCATTTTTCACTTTACTACTATGTGGCTCAGTTTCATAAAGTCATTTTGCAAGGCTTTACAGCTGTTGCTCTTCTCTAATATATGATTAGTTAGTTTAACAACCTTTGCAAACTTTCTTCCCTCACTGATCACCCCCTGGTTCAGGTCAGTTATTCATAAGATAAACACCACAGGTCTCAGCACAACTCCCCACAGAACTGCACTGGTGTCCCTCTGTTACAAGACCTGGCCGTGTATTTTGGCCTTATGTTTTTTATCTTTTTAGCAAATCTTTGCAAGGATGCTCTTCCTTACATTTTGCTTCTTGTTTCCTTAGATGCTAATACTGAGAGGCTTTTTCAAAAGCCTTTGGAAATCCAAGCAGAACTGTATCAGCAACACATCTTTGTTCCCATGCTTTTGTTGACTTTTTTAAGGTATTCTGTTGGGTTTTAAAGACAGCACATCCTTTTGTAAAAGCCATGTTGTTGCTTCCTAAGCAGGCTGTATATAAGGGTATCCACAGATTCTTTAATTTATTAGTTTTTCTAGTAATTTGGTAAGAGCAAATGTCAGACTTGGAGGACTGTATCCTTCAGAACTGCCCTGGAGCCATTCTTAAAGTTTTTGCCACTTTCCAGTCATCATATATCATGGTAATTTTTACTAGAAGTTACACATTCCTATTAACATTTCATCTGTTTCGTCCTTTAGAGTACCCATAGAATTCTTGGGTGATTACCAAGGTCTCGTTCTGGCATTTTCTTGTTGATTTTGTTTATATATCCCATACTTTGTGGTCTGTTAAATTTTAGGCAGATGCTCTGAATAATGCCCCACAATGAAAGGTTCTGATTTAACTAGTTCCTTCCACAGTGATCCCCAATTGTTTTTCTTATGTGATTTTGCCTGATCATCATTGGCTCTACAGGCTCTCCTGATGGTTTCGTGATTTTGATGAATCTGAAAGAAAGGTGTTTTATTTTTTTTTTTTTTTTTTTTTTTTTTTTGCTAGTTTTCCTTCAATCTTTTTTCCCTGTCTTATTGTGTTTCCTTTCAAGGTAAGGTAGATATAAATTTTAGTATTATCCTAATGTAAGACAGATTATTTTTTTTCTAAATTGAATATCTCATTAAAAAATGTAATTTACAAATTATTATATATCTAAACTCAGAGATATACTGAATATGAAGTGGCATATGAGTCTGCTCTACCATATTTTGTATATGTTTTCTGACCCCTCAAAAAGAATATGTACACACATTTTAACCTGTAAGAGATGACATGCAAAGAATGAATAATGAGTATCTTCACTTGCATAAATCAACTTTATTTTGTTTACTGAAAGGTCCACTTCTAGTATTGTACGTTTAACAGTATTTAACATGTTCATGGAAAGAATAAAAGAACAGCGATATTTCCCCTAGCCATGAACCCTCTGACAGCTGCTGGTTTTGTCACTTCCTCATATGAAATTTGGCCCAGGTTTCCTAGTTCCCAGAGTCCTTGCTCCTTTGTGAATTTGTCTAATACCTCTTGGAATCCAGCTACATATTTGAACTTCATGATATCCCAAAGCAATTAGTTGCCCGATCATCTTGTTAAAGTACCTTTAAAGGGATACATGACATTAGATATTTTTATTGTTAACACCTTCTGTCATGTTTTCAGGAAAAGGGAATAAATTGTTCTGGTTCAATATGTGGCTACTCAACAAAAAAAAGCATAGCATCCGTAACATTGACTTCCATGCATAAAACTGTTGGGTTTTAATTAAGATTAACCAAAATTATCATAAAACAGTCTACAAGCAGGCATGAATAAAATTTATGTCTTTTTATTTCCTTTTTCAAATTTCCCTGACATATATTCAACTTACCTGAAGTTTAGCCAGGAGATTAGAAGAACTTTGTCTTTAGCTGAAAGAAAAAGAAAACTCATCTGACTAAAAAAATTCTGTTTTGGAAAAAGATCTAGGAACCAGCTGCTAGGATGATTACAGCCCAAAGTGAGTCCACCACCCATGAATATTTTAAATACACTGAAGAGTTTTAGTTTTTAAACACATTTTTTATTTTCGTTTCTTTTAGTCCTTGAGGCATTTGACATATTTGAAGATACCACAATAAATCATGCTCAAATTATCTAGAACTTGCTTTAAATAACTTACATATTTATATAAAATTTTATAAGAAAAAGAAATTTTAAGCCCTAGAATCACTTTTTTAATGTAAAATTTACTGCTGTACACATCATTCCTTTGTCATAATGATGGAAGTTTATCACGTTTAACACTTCTGCTGTATAATTCTCCCTCAGTAAATTTTTGGAACATTTACAATTTTGTCTTTAGATAAACAAATCTAGTTCCTAATGAAGCAAAGGACCACACTTAAAATTGGCTAAATTACCACCAAGAAAGATTTATCTGATAAACGCAGCTTTCTTTACTCTGTTCATGAGTTTCCCTCAAACAATTATTTTAAACTTGCAATTGACACAGAGACCCAAATATTGATTCTGTGAAAGTTTATTTGTAAAAGCTTTATTACTTGCAGTCTGAGTTAGCCTCTTTGATTTTTTCTTTAAGCTCCATCTGTATTGGAAAATAAAATAGTCTAGGTTTCATTCTTTGGCCCTCAGGCACCAAATGTCCGTAATGTATGTCCGTACCATTAAACTCTCTTCCTCTGTGAGACAGAGCACCTTTATACATGCTGTGTGTTGGGAGCAGCCGTATTCTCAGCATTATCTGGGAGGATAATAGTTAGCACAAGCCCAAACCATGCCACAGGGTATGTTCACCAGTACGCAGTACCACGTACCAGTGTTTGAACCTTGGGTCTTGCCCTGTTTACTCTATTAGTGTAAATGCAACCCTCAAATAACTCATGATGTATAAAGGAGTTTTATACTTCAGAGCTGAAGTGTTTTCAAACTATTTGCTTAGACTGTTACAGTTCATTATGTGGCTTGACATCAGCAAAGGACAAGCCAAACCACATGGTATTACTTATTCTCCTTGACAAGCTTTTTCTGAACAAAGAATAATGAATAGAAGAGATAGCTGGAGGAAAAAAAAAAAAAAAAAGAGTCAGTGACCTCTTCAGTTCTCTTTTCACTGGGAGAGAAATATTTTAAAATCTTTTAACCTGGTCTATTCAAATAAAAATAATTAGTGTTATGCATAACAATTTACCTCTTCACACAAGAGCTGTGTTTTTCTAATAATAAAACTCAGCCAGATTTCCATATATCAAAAGGGAGAAAAAATTCTTTGTGAAAATTGTTCATGAAGATCATATAAAATAACAAGTAGCAATGACACTGTACAGCTTGTCAAGATCTGAAGATTTTTGAAACCTAACTCTTAATGTGGAAGTTCAGAGTAGTATGAATGAAACTGGAGGTAAAGCTCTTTAAATTTGCTGTACATATGTTTGCCCATTGATGCATGTACTAATGCGCTGATTATTTTTGGAGGAATAGAGCACTCTACTCAATGAAAAAGAACAGCCACATATGAACAACACCGGGCATTTTCTGTTTCACAATACTCTGATGTGTTGCATTATCCTTCCTACGTCTAACAGCACCAACGCACGCAGGGTCAGGGCTAGTTTAGGAAAGAGGGGCACTCTATATGTTTACCGCTAAGGAGGATTTGAAATTACATTTGCTGTTACTGCAGGTCCATGGTAGCACAATGCAAGCAGGAGATAGTAGCTTCAGAGAATAAAAGGAGCCTGGTGGGAGGCTACACTCATCCTGGCTAACAGCAGGTTTCATGATAGCTTTAATTGCAATGCAGACAAGTAATAAAGGGGAAATGTCAAAGGCAGGATTCACCACGCAAAGAAAAATACCTAAATTTAAATGCATGTGTGTAGATATTTTCATGCAAATTAGATGTCTCAGCTCCCATTACAGACAGTGGGGATAACCACAGGGATGACCCAGTTGCCAGCATAGAGATGGCTACTGCCAGTGGAGGTGCCCCAAGCCTGGCTTGTTGTGCCGGGCCTCCACCTGCTGCTCCAAAGCAGCAAGGGCTGTTCCAGGGCTCCTGTGTGCCCCTCCTGTGCAGCTGTACCTGATGTTGAGAAAGAACAAAACATCACTGGCTCACAGTGACCACACATGCAAATCAAGCCCCTTGTCAATATCATCAGTCAAGGCTGGAGAGCTACACCCAGTCAGATGCAGGACTGGTTTTGGGAGAACTGAGTAGTTCTTTAGCTTCCATGGTGGGCAGACTTAGTGTCAGCTATAACATCAAAGTCATATGTAAATAAATACACCTTCCTTTGTCTGAATCTAGGCCTGAACCTGATGCTGAAGACCTTTCTCAGGTTCCCACACAGCTATCTCCTGCTGTTTGAGATGCCTTAGTAAGCTTGGGGCATCCAGGGATTGTAGTCTATGGGAAACCTCTGGCTTTTTGTAGTAGCAGTTAAAGATCAACCAAGATACCACAAAGCATCTTATATGTGAGCAATGACCTGAACCTCAAACACCTGGAGGTTAAGAAAGGTTTAAAAGAAGCTGTATGTTGTACCAAATCTTTGGCAGGTCGTGCTATCTCTGTTCTCCCCTTGGCAATGTATTTTTCTACCTGGACCCAGTGTATCCTTCCTAATCTCCATTTCTTCACATTCCCTTTGTAGGATCTGCAGACTTCCTCCTGACCCAGACCCAGTTTTGCATCACCCTGTTTTACATCAGTCTCACTCACAGCCTGAACAAGCTCCTTTAAAATGAGTTTCAGAAGAATTTTCTTTGTGGATGTGGTACACTTTGTGCAGTGGATGGCCAGCTGCACTACAGCAATGATGTGTTTCAAGACTTCTTCACATCACAGGCACCCAGGGACACATTGTCCTTCACCTCTTTTACTTCGGTCCTAAAGAAATATTTGAAATGGCAGTATCTGTAAAGTTTAATGAGATGATATGCTTCCAGAACATGCTGAGATCTCAAAATAAAATTTTGTACTGGAAAATAAACTGTTTTCTTTAAAGAAATGAAAAATAGCAGGAATCGAAATTCTACGTTGATTTCAGCCTTCAGTAAGAGTTTGTGCTCATAATTAATTTTTCTAAATCACATGCTCTCCTGGTGTACAAAGGTATAAGTTTTTCCCCCAAAAATCAATAAATAAAGTTGTGTTTTGTAAATTCAGCACTGAAAGGTAAGAAATAAGATGTTATGGACCAACTGTACACTAAAGGAAAGAAAATCCTCTTGTTCCAAAGTTGGACTAGGGGAGATTACTTATCCTTGGCAAATAAGTAATCTAGAAATAGAAACAAGATCTCCCAACTCAAACCATGATGGGAAGGTTTGAGATGCCTACAGTCAGCTTTTTTTCCTATGAAAATACAATAATCAGAAGGTTTATCATAACAATAATCCTTGAATGAAATGGTAGAGAGAAATTTATATCACCTATTCCAATTGCCCATACTACTGCTTAGTATCCTTTTTCAAGTATTCAATGGTAACAAATCTCTTCCATTTATTCTTCTTGAATCATAAATGTTAAAAATTACTTTCTAAGCGGTGAATTGAGAGAAAAGCCCTGCACTAAGAGAAAGTTAGTGTTCTACATAACTGAAAATTCTGTATAGCTATTGAAATTCAAATAAGGAAAGTAATTTCTTTACAGAAGCAAAACTTGCACAATCTGTAAATTTGGGAGCAATGATAGAATTGTATGGAATATGACAATGATTTCCAGCTGACAAATGAAAAATCATGATATAGAGTAAAAAAAGCAGCATTGCTGGAACTAGCTATATAACTGGGGAAAAAAAATCAATTCAAGGTTAAAGTATCTTATAAAACATGACTGAGTATGACTTTTGAACCTTCTGTTCTAACCTTTAAAATGTGTTTTCAGAGAGGTTGCTGATTTCTGCATTGCAAGACCTTATTTAGAAATAAAAGCAAGTACAAAACAGTTTCATATAATTAAATTCATGGGACACTGGAGCAAATCTGTTTGGTTTTTATAATCTTTATCACATTTACAGCACAAAGAAAACATTCCAGTGAGCGTATGCTCCCTTCTCCAGTTTTCTAATCTGCAGTTTTGCTGAAGCTAGATCAGGTACTATTTTGATATGGAAACGAAAATGTTAGTGAGATCTGTACTTAATGAAAAATGTGCTATAAATGGGTTGCAGTGCCTTTTCCAACTGCTAATTTAAAGGCAATTCACACAATGCAGTTTGTATTCTATGTTGTGAAAAAATATTTGGGTAAAGACAGATGCAACAGCTGTGACATTTTATGCATGTCTAGATTGTTGGGATTCTTTAGAATAGTCCTTAACAAAATGGTACTGCTGCTGCCATAATCCTTATATGACAATCCATAGTGCTGAAAGCCAGGCTGCATTCTTTGGTTTCTTTTTTAAGCTATTGGATAAAATCTTGGCCCCAATAATGTCAAGTCAAAATAAAAATTACCATAGACCTGAAATGGGCTACATGCTCTCATGAGCAAAATATAAATCCAGTTTTACTTGAACATCCACATTTGATTCAGCATTTTAGTTTTTGTTAATTACCTCCACAAATTAAAGTGCACTGTGCATTTTATCAAACTAACACATCCATTCCCTTAGGTACCTTATAGATTTTTTTCTTTTAACATTGCAGGCAGGAAAATCCTGTTGATCGATGCGATGTTAAACGTTTTGTTCTTATGTGTGTACTCACATGATGGCAGTGTTTGTTGCATTTTGTACTGCTTTAAAATAAATATTATTACTCTCATTTTATAGTAAGAGTAAAAACAGAAATTAATTTGTTTAAAGTATGGCACAATTTTGTAATTTGTAGGGATTTTGTGGGTAAAGAATCTCCATTTCTGTAGATTCTGGTTATTCTAAAACCTTACATTCAAGTTATATGCATGAGCTAATAGTTGGCACAGAATCACAATAACTGTATTAAATTATAAACATGTTCTCAATATTTTAGATTACGCATGGAAAAGTTATTGAGTCTGAGGACTGAATGCTTCAGATGTTTATTAGTTGAATATAGGTTATTTGTTTGAATCAGTTCCAAGTTAGTAAGAACGACCAAAAAGTTAATAATCCCTAATGGCTGTTTAGTAGACTTACTGGAAATCAGTTGACTGCTTCAGTCCCCACTGTAGGACAAAACTTTACCTTTCACTTTACAAAGTTGCCATCAATAGCCAGGCAATTGCCACCAAGACTGGTTACGACATTGGAAAGGTCAAGGAGGGAGCAGTTATTGAAGGTGCTGAACTACAATTCACAGTTTGTCAGTGTTGAAAAATGTTCCAAGAAAGTTTGCCCTTAAAACAACAAGAGAAATGAAAATCTTCCCTCCAGAGCAAGAATTTAATTTAGTTTTGTGATTTTTTGTTCATGTTTGGAAGAAACAAGCAATATAATAAGGATTTATCCTCCGATAACAAAATGCTTCTCAAAAGAGAGATATGTCTGGCTCCTGTAGGTAAGAGTGTTCTGCCTCAGTCCTGTAGGTGCTGAGGATGTACCTGACTAGTTGAGCACTTTTACACATACTAAGGTTTCAGAAGATGCTCATTGTCATAATTAAACAAGCATCTTACTCTTCTTTCACAAGAATTGTTTGAAAATAAGTATTTAGATTTTTTTCTAAAACCATATGCAAGTGTAATTACAATAGTAATTTCACTGGCCATGAGTGTCAGTGAGGTTTTCACCAGAATGAGTCAGTCCTGAACTCGGCTTTACATTTTGTTCACCCACGCTTAGAAGCAAATATATTTAGTGCAGAAAAATGTGTTAAGTGTAGAATACTTAGTGCACTTAGAATATTTAGTGCACAAAAATGCAAAGTGCAGGAAAATGTCAGGTGTTCTTTCCAAGAACAGATTTATTGATTTAGTCTTTAAAGTCATGCAGCTGCCCATGATCTTCCTTGGTTATTAATCTCAATATCATTTATTTACCTGACTTAACACTTACAATCAAAATAATTTACAAACTTCCCTGATTTACATAAAGTATCCTAACAAATGTTCAGGTCTGATAGGCTGTCACACACCCATCTCAATCTTCATTATGGAAGTGCACATTTATAACACCTAGAATTTTTTATTTAAACTAATTTTATATAGCGTATTTTGCCTGGGTAGGCAGAAAAAAAAAGTAGTTTTTGCCCAAAGAAAATGTGCTCAATGAATGGTACATCCAGGAATAGCATCCTGGAATTACTCGTACAGGGGATATCCATTTCGTTGCATAAATTCACTACAGAAAACGTGAATTCTGTCATTTCTGTTATGTAAACATTGCATTTAGCCAGTTATACTGCACTGATTAGGTATCTGTGGCCAAACGAACATATTCAGAAAAAAAAAAAAACATTTAAGTGTCTGATGGCATCCTGTTTTTTGTCTCTAATTCAGTCTTTGGTCTGCCAAAAATACTAGAGATAGCAATGGAATTTGGACCGCATTCTGATTATAGCTATCATGACAAATCTGAGCTATATTCATTCCAGTTCAGGGAATATAAATGCCCTTTATTTTAATGGGTTCTTTTCTATCCTAATCTCCCTGGAAAATCAAGAAGAAAAAAAAAGGAGGTTTTTTAGGAAACAAAAATCCATAGCTGTTTGTTACTGGAGTATCATCCAAATGGGTATTTGGATTGGAATTTAATTGGTCAAACTGTGTGATGGACAGACCAGTGGAAAAAGAAAGGGGGCAGGTGAAGAGCCATTGTTGGAAAAACCAGGCACTAACCCCAAAAGAAATGAAAAATCGTAAAGAAATCATATCCTACCACTGAAATCAATTACTAAGGCTATTTTTATTCATTAAATGTATAGTCCAAACCCTACTCTTTTTTTCCTGAACCTCTGTGAGAGAGAAAAATAATATCCCAATTTGACATCTCTCCAGTATTTTTTTTTCAGACATTTGTTTGAGTCTCAGAAGTTTCTCTTCTGCTTCTTTTGACGCCTGTGTAAAGGCACAGTAGTATAAGTGAATGTATGAAATCAGTGACATAGCGGAGTCCTTGAAAAAAGGCATGGAACAATCATACAAGGGCTACCAAGTAAACTCTTCCAGAGTGTTTAGTACTTCATAAAAATATGGGGTATGCTTAAAAGTAGAGACAGACAGCTCTGTTTCTTTATAATTCTATCAGCTGATTTCCTGACCTGAACGTAAAATTACATTGAGCTCCCTTGGAAAAAAATAACACTTTTCTTCTCTTGAATAGGGGGAAAAAAGCATTGTGATTACACTGGTAAATGAGAACTGTCTGTGGCCAGGATAACTTGCATTTAAATCCATACTTGTTCCAAAAGTAAATCTGCAGGAATATTTGTTTGATTGTTTCTCAGTTATTTAACCATTTCTCACAGTCTCATCCAAGCAGCAACACCATACTGAATAATTATATAAGGCATTTAGCTTATTCGGGGTCTATTATTGCACTGGTAAAGCACAGGTCTTCCTTATAAATGAGAAAAGGATGTGACAGAAAAAATGTCGGATTGTTATTATCTGTGCAAGAGCATGAGATTCCTCTTTTTCATGGCTTAGGGTTGTTTCTGATGTTTCAATGACCTTACAAATTCTCTCACTAGAGAGTTTTAAGTGTCATGGTCAGTAGCATTGTACCAGTCCCGCAGTTGCCACAGTTTAGTTGCAGTTTTCACTGCTGTAGTAAGTCAAAGTACATATAGATGTTTATGTACTGGCAAAGTACTTAAGTATAAAAATAACAGCATGCAGTAGGCAGGCAGCCATACTATAAATTTAATTTTGTACCTTCCTTTCTGCTGTCAATTTACATTTTTCTTTATTCTCTTGGCATCCTTGGCAAAATGCCATTTCTTTCTCACTTTCTTTTGTTATATGTCAGACTCGCTAAACATTGCAATCTATTCCAAGGCTTTATTGGTAAGTCAAATATAGTTGTATATCTGTATAATAATGTTAACAGAGCATTGTAGTTGTTATATGTTGTTAGAGCATTTTACAGCTATGTGGTGATGTAGTATCAAATGATTGAATCCAGCTTACTTAGCTGGTGTGCTCTGGTGATGCGGGGGTGGGTAGAGAAACATCCTTTTCAATAGATTGTTTCCTAATGTGGCTGATTATACACAATACTGATGCTTTTTGATCACTGACTGTAGCCAGGTAAACCAAGGACATAATACTGTCCCATGGAAGGCTTTGTCCAAATAACTGTATTCTTCTCTTGTACAGAAGTTAATCATCTATCCATTACAGTCCATTTCTTATAAATGCCGTATATTGTCGTTCATTATCTACATCTTCTAGACTGATCATCCCACCATTAAAGCCATTGATTTTGAATCTGGCTAATATGAAGATATTCTAATAAGGACTATTTCATAACTATGTGAACAATCAAAGACTATTCTGTTTGTTTGTTTGTTTATCTGGGCTTTGAAAGAAACATGAATTTGATTGATATCATATGGGCTTGTTGCCCTCTTGCATGAGAAGAATTTGTTCTAACAAATACTCAGCTGTAGTTTTTGGCTGTTGAGATACGCTTTGAAATACACTGATTGCCAAAATAAAAGCAAATAAAGCAGACTCTTACAAAACAAGTTCTGGTCCATTCTCAGACTGGGAACTTCTTTTATAATGAAATTGCTTTAGAAAAAGAACCACCACAAACCACAAAGTTTTGCTAAAATAGATTGTAATTATACTTTTAGTGAATCAATATATATTGGCAGTTTGAGTCTTAGCAAGGAGAAATGTCTGAACTTCTGAAAAAAATTGCGTAAAGATCCTATATAGAAATATACGTTTGACTCTGCATCCCTTTTTTTCCTTTCCAAGTACTCCGGTTGAATAAAATCCTTAAAATTAATGCATAGACACTTTGCAAATCTTCTGATAGACTATATATTTTCTTTACAGAAAAAAAATCCTCGGTTGATTACTCCAATAGAGCATAAAATTATATCATAACTAGGGGTTTTTTGTCACACTTTTTTGCTGTTTGTGGAACTAGAGTGATTGTAGGTGCCCATCTAAGTGTGATTTAATTTGAAGGTGAGACAGTGCTCTGTGGTTGAACTCCTTTATCCTGTGGATGGTACTAGTATCCCATTTCTAGCTAGTGTAAGTGACATAAGTAGCACATAACATTTGGAAAGTGGCGCAGTTCTGATCAGTCATATTTTTAAGGGGAGATTCTTGCTTCATTTGAGGAGGATTGCCAGGTGATAATCTCAAATGGGTAAAGACGGTTTCCTAAAGCCTTTAATGAAGCATCTCAAGCTCAAAGTGGATTTTTCAGCTCCTTGCCCTCAGGCATTCCCAACTCAGAAAAAACCCTATTTCATATCTTATTTTTGTGGCACCTAGTTTTGCCCCTTAGGTTCCTACCATCTCCACCAAGAGCTCTGACCTGGAAGTTAGACATTACACTGCTTAATTCTGAGTGCTGGATTTTTTTATCAAATGTAACATCTAACACATGTAGTTACTGTAACTTCCCAAGAAGAATGGGCTACATTTCAGTGTCTGCTGTGTGGCACTGCCGCAGAGATGTGCATGTGAAACAGGAATAGAAAGCATATTCTCCAAAGCTCATCCAATGCTTGACATCTTTCAACCCTAAGTGATGGCTTGTTGAGTGGGCAGCACTTGCCCTATTACACATTGTTAGCACAAGAAACATCCCCAGGGATTGATATTCTCTTTTCCTTTACCTGCTGGATTCTTTTTAGGCCTGTTCTATTAAAAAGTACACCATATGGCAGGGAAGAACATGGTCTCCTAACTGCTAAAATGCTTCTTGATGTTCAGCCTAGGCTTTCCTTTGCTCATTTTCATAAGTAACAAGAGTGCACTTTGGCTTTAAAGTATGAGAACTACTACTACGAAAGGAAAGTGGGGCACACAGGGAGCATAAAATGACACTTGTTAGTGTTTTTTTATATCAGTGACATTAATTGGACTCAAGAGTCCATGTGATGACTGTATTCCTTAAATAGCCACAGCCTTCTTTATTAGCCAGGATTTTTTTTTTTAATTCCAGGATTTTTTAAAAAAAGAAATATTCAGATTCAGTAAACATTTTTTTCTTTTATTAAGCCTAAAATTTTTTTTAGACAGTGGCCATTGTTTCTTGGATCTCAGCTGTGGACATTATCTTACTTTCTTTTAAGACTTTACCTTGAAAGGAAATAAAATCAAGTTCCAGAAACTGGAACAGAATGGAATAGTTAAGGCGATAATGACCATGAAGATGAAAAGATATGATCCGGGGAACAGTTCCACTACAGTAAACCCAGGGCAGTTTCCACTTTCCACTCTATTTTATCATATAATCAATTTGTAGTAACAATAATGGAACTCAGCCCAGTGTATTAGTGACAAAATCGCACTGTAAATAGGCTAGAGAAGCACATGTCTTCTTCAATCTTGTCTCCTTGGTCCATTGGGTCTTGCATTCCTTTCCTTCTTCAATTACTTCCATAAGTCATGCAGGGACCTTAACTGTTGCTTACTCATTTCTTGCTGAATTTGCTAAACAAGCAGCTTTATCATATAAAAGAGAGACCATGGTGGTGGCAATCTCGTTTATTACATTTATCCTATACATTACTATTCTTTATGTATACTTAGAAATTTTGGTTTGATTTAATTCAAATGACACAATGAAAAATAATATTACATCTTCCCAGATGATGTTTTTATAGCATGAGATTAGGATTAAATGTTGCAGTCTGTTGGAAGAAGACCTCACACTGAACTGCACTGAGACCTGCATCCAGATTTTCTCAAAAAGTGAGCTAGCTAGTCTACCCCCAAAAAAAACCCTTAGCAAATAACTAACATTTATGAAATGCTGATGATCAAAAGTGAATACAGAATTAATATTTTGATATTTTTGGGGGAAACTACATATAGTATCCTCATCTTGAATAACTTTCTGAAAAAGATATGAACCTTTCCAAAGCAAAGTTAAAAGAGAAGGGACAAGTATCATAGGATTTCCACTTAAGGATTTCAGCTTCAGGATTTCTCTTAAGGACAAACCTCTATCCTGGTGCCATAGACTAGAGCATAGAGGAAGTAGTAGTAAACTCAGTATTTGTCACAAGCAACACGATTGTCATAGATTTTATAACAACTCTACCTTTCTTTGGTTAGTTGACAGAACAGCAGGAATTTGTATTGACTGAAAGAAAAGCTGCCTCCCTTGACTTCCATCACACTGGACTGGGACCAAGGCTCAGAATCTGGCAGCTGGACAAATCAAGCACCTAGAAAAACTCATTCTGTTAAGAGAGATCAAAACTTTGTTTATCTCAGCTCCAAGAATTACTCTTTGGCCAAGTCTCCAGGATGTGCTATAAAGGCTTGCTTCAGTTGTGGCTGGACTTTTTGTGGAGGAAATATAATGTGATACACCCTAAAAGTCAGGAACCATCAGATCTTTGAGGACATTGTTACAGATTGCATACATTGTCTTATTATATATTGAGAGAGTAAATAATATATATTACCTATGCTGTTATATAAAGCTGGACTTTATGTAAAGTTAACCACATTGTTGGCTTTGTATAAAGTAGTGTGAGTATGCATTATAACTTGCTGTACGTAATACAGACCGTAAGCATACTATGTGGGTCAGACATACCAAAGTATCAGTGATATTCCTCATTTCTGTGATACGTTACAGTGCAGATGTGTTATACCTGCAAAACAAGGACACAGTAGAAACTGTAGATCAGCTAGGAATCAGTTACCAGCTGGTTGCACTTTTGGTTTTTTGCTGGATTCCTTAGATCATTAATGATTCATCTGCTCTGGTCAACAAAGCTTGACCGTGGATGGAACTGTTGGCAATAGTTTTAATGGGTTTCAGCTATTCGAGCCAGTTAGCCAGAACTGTTATTAAATGTTTTCAGACTACTCATCTATTCACAGGAGATAAAATATTTAACCTTCTCCCTTGTAAATACAAGCCCATTATGGAGATGAAATACATACTACTGTCTGTTTTTATGGTACTGCATAAGATTTTGCAACCTATTTTCTATAGGTCTGCTTTTCTTCTAATTATTAAGTTGCAGAAATCATCCAGAATATTTCTGGAAAGAGATAAGTGGACTAGGTGAAGAAATAATCTGAACCAAGCCAAATGCCGTAAAAATTTATCTTGAATGAAACAATCTGGAGAAAATCGAAAAGAGAAAATTATGTTCAAATGATTATCAATGGCTACAAAAGCACTGACCTTAAGACTGGAATTCCAAAGCTGACCTGTTGAGGAAGCAATATAAATACCTCCAAGACTAGGTTTGGAAAATATTTTGTAGTTCCACAAAATCCCTTTATCACGCTAAAACAGGCACATCACTTGGGACTTAGCTTACTTGTCTGTACCTGAATTACACCTAGCCTATCTCAGCCTATGTCACCCTACTGCTCATGAATTCCATACAAGACATGGAGACTGAACAGAAACACACCAAATTGTGTTTCAACATGATTTTTTCAAAAGATTATGTAACCAAAGTTTTATCAGTTCTTAACAAAATAGCTTTATTGTCTGCATTTGTACAAATATAATTGCAAAATGTAGCATTTTCAGGGCTGACAGATGTGTTTTCCTTAATGGCAGTCTTCAAAATGTTTAAACAATAAAAGGTCATAAAAGCAGCACTCATAACCTGCAAGCATAGGCCAACTTTCAGAACTTTGCCTTTTTTATTTGTTATTTATAATAGCTGAGAAACATCTATAAATAAAAGAACAGCTAGGAGATGTTTCCTTTAACAAGCTGCACTTTAAACAACTGTATCTGTTACAAGAGATTGAGAGAAAAATAGCTATTTTTAATCAATAACATAGATAACCAGAATGTAGGTTGTTTAGTTAGGCTTAGGTGCAGGATGTTGAGACCTATTATTCAGTTTACACTACTTCGTCTCATGCAGCAGAAAGTTTTCCTCTATCCACAGAAGCACTACCAGAAATAAGGATTATTAAAATCCTATTTGAACTTCACATTGAAAATTTAAATGACACTAAAATATACATTTTGCAAGTGTCTGTCCTGACTAAATGAAGTCTAATAAGCTTTATTTTATCAACACACTCCTACCATTGCTGTAGTATTGAACTAACTTTCTGGCTTTTCTTTTCTGGCTTTCTCCTTCTGCAGTTCATCTGCTTGGTGTTCACATGTGCATCTGGTGGTGGCCAAAAAAAGAGTCCCTCTCAGTGCTAGAGCTGAGGTGACCTTATGTTCTGCTCAAACCGACAAAGCCCAAAAATGAAAGTGGCAATGCCTTTTTGGTCCACACTCAAAGTACTGCTTTATGCTCAGGAAAAATGGCAGGAGAGAGCTCAGTGGTAACACCAGGAATTAAAGGGTAGTGATAACATAATGAAAAGAGGAGGGAATTTAGGCAAGGCCAGTCATGTATGGCTGAGCATAAAGAGTAAAGGAGTTGAGTCATTGAGCTCACAAGCAACTCACTGAAAATGATTCAGGTTTTGCTGTTTGTATGCTTCTTGCGTACACTTCCTGAATAATGATCCTAGGACATTTAGGCCTCATTGATACACAGTGAGGGCATTGGCTTAGTCAGAGTGCAACTGAGCCAAATTATAAATGTTAGTCACAAAGGGAAACGCTCCTTCCCTTGTGTAATGGCACCCAAGTCTCAAGGGATGTACCAGTGGCTGATATGAGCAGTGAAAAGTCATTCTATTTAGAGCTGTAGTCAGTCTGCCTTCCTCACATAGAGCGCCATCATTTGAAAAAATGTTTGCTTTAAATTTAATTAGTTAAGAAAAATGGTACTTCGTATGAGTAAAAATGGCAGGATTCACTCCACAATTATTACCAATACTCGGCTTGATTTCTTTGCCTTCATTATTTTTTTTATTGTTATTATTTTATGAATTTAAAAGAACTAGTTACTAAAAATCCTGGACACTTATTTCTTGTTTTGTATTTACTCCCTTAAAGATACTTCAAAATACCAGTTTTCATAGACTTAATATGTAGTAAATCCAAAAAGAAAGATCAATGAATGTAATTACTCTTCCTCAGAAGCTCAGTTTTTATTCTCATTCATGAAGTGAACAGGTGGCCTACAAAACGTGATATCATTAACTAATTTTCTATTTCAAAAATTTTAGCCTAATGATTTGATACAGTAAATGATGTTTTTAACAGATTTACTGGACCAGAGACAATAAATAAATGAGAAGGCCTCAGGTCATCTAGCTGTGTGCCAAAGACTGATTGCTTCTTGCAGTATATGTTGGATTCTCTAGGAAAAAGGGAGAGAACAGAAAGATTCAAATAGAAGCATAAAGATATTAGCCAGTCAGGACATTGTTTCTCAAGGCTGCTGAACAGGACATTGTAATAACATATACACAGTCTGTAAAAAGAGTTTGCATCCTTTTTTATTATAATGAACTGAAGGGAAAGACTGTAATTCAAAGACATTATGAAGTGGGAAATTGGAAAGCAAGTAAATAAAAAGTTGTAGTTTGGTCATACGGAGGCTGGCCAGACAGACAGATTGATGGCAAGAATAAAAAGCTTCCCCCTATTATTGACCTATGACATTGTATGCTGTACGTTTACAGTTTCACTTTTATCGAGGGAATTAATTTTATGCATCATTTCCTCACAAGCCGAATAAAATGCAACAAGAACAAATTAATTATTACTATTATTTAGTAAGCTTCCTAGAATACTAATAAAACAAAAGGTTAGATTAAGAATGAGAATTTCAAACATGTTTTAAAAACTTGAGGATTTAGATAACACTATGAGTTTCAAACTCAATTTTTCCTATTTGCAACAATAAAAAAGAATACATTTTAATAGAAGAGAAATCCGCTTTATTGAGCACAGATTATAAAGTGAGCTTCCAAACTGCACTCGTGCTTTCAGGTTCCTTTATTTATATGCGTTACACAAGTCCTATTGATATCATGCATGAGGACCTCAGATTCTCACTATTTACTTGATTTATTATTTAGATGATATCTGGGGCATTGACTTTCTATACGATTAAATTTTCCGGTTCAGTTTACACTGTCCACATTATTGTGCCAAATTTTATCTTTAAAATGTAGGTGAGTGGTTTCAGCAGGAGACACTTGAATGAGTCAAGGGATTTCTTCCCAAATAAGGAAGTGCTTTTTTCTTAAACCTTCCTTCATGAAATAAATAACTAAATATTATAATCGACTAGTACAACTATCTTTATAAGTTCAGATCTGGAGAAATTTTTTTTTTCTAACAGAAGTCATCTTAAAGAAAAAATGCCATCATTTGATTTGACTAGTTTTGATAAATGCTTCAGCATAGCCCTTTCTTGAAAGCAAGTGCTCTGCTGAGACATACACATTTCAAAGCATTTCTCAGATTATGTTAGAAGTGTTATGACATGACGTGAAATCAGAGTCTCTGGGAGAGATTAAAATTACATCTACACATTCATAAAAGAATGAGTTCCTCCATGTTTCCATTTAGCAGTATTTCCCATTAGTTAAATCTTGTTTCCTCAGTAGGTGAACCAGAAAACAGAGTTCTTTTTCTCTAGCTAGTGAAAACACACAGATGGGGAAAACACACAGTTGATGCACGCTCACCCATGTTTGAAATATGATGAAGTTTGTAACAGAAACCCTCAAACTTCCATCAAACAAACCAAGGTAACAGATACACCAACTATGTTGATACTGAAATGGGTGAAACATCATAATACTTTTTATAGGTCTCATGGCTTGAAATCTACCAAAAGTAAACATCAAATCTATCTTGAGTAGGTTTCCTCAGCTGCCTCCCTGTAAAAGAGGAGCCATTAGATCCTCCTTTAATGTTTGCAGAACTTGAGAACATGTAACAGAATTCCCTGCTGTCTAACAACTGCCCTCCACGATTTCTCCAATTTCTTCAAGAATTTTTAATAGAATTTTTCTCTTCAGATGTTGAATGTGCTCATTGAGTTTGAAGGATTGACCTACTCACCTTTGGCCATTTTAGGTGTAAGAAAACTTCTGTAGGCCAAATCTATAAAAGGATCTGAAGCAAAGTAACAGTTAAATTTATTTTGCAAACAAGACTTTGCTGAAGATATTGGGCAAGAGCTGTTGGAATTTTTCTTTCCTTTGTATGTCAAATTCAGTTTATTAGACACAAAAAATAAAAGCAATAAGAAAACCAGAAAAGTTTGGGGGTTTTTTTGTTTGCTTGTTTGTTTTTTTGCTCATTGGTGTTTATATATACATATGCCATATATATATAGGGTATAAATGCCTATATTTTGGTAACAGGACAAGGGAAGGGCTGCAAGGGTTGCAGCGTTTAAATGTTTGTCTTCCTTCTCCTCCTATATCTGCACCAGTAATTAAATGTTTAGGTTATGCTAATTGGCAATAAATTAACTTAAATTCTTCAAGTCAAGTCTGTTTTGCTTGTGACAGTAATTGGTGGGTGATTTCGCTGTCTTTATTTTGACTTACAAGTATTCTCTCTCTTCTTCTCTCCCCCAACCCACTGAGGGGGTGGAATGAGCAAGTTGCTGTGTGGGTGTTCAGCCGCTTGCTGGGGTCAGCCCATCACAGCCTTTTAAGTTATTCAATTTTTTATCATTTAATATCAATTTTCCATCTTAATTTCTGTCAACCAGCTTACTTTGTCTCCCGCATCATACAGCAGCATTTTTATTGGACACAAAGACAAAAAGTTTATTACTAGATCTTATCAAAACTATTTTAAACTTTACTAATCCTGACTTTGATCTATGGTCTTTTTTTTTGTTTGTTTTTTGGCTCTCTTTTAATATGACTAAAGAAACACTTGTCATTGGTTTTTATTCCCCTGTAATGAATCGTTTCAGTGTACTTCCTGATCTCTCATGTGTGGCATTCTTTACTCACTCCTAATATCCTTCCTGAGATGATTCATGGAGTTATGCCTGCAGTCTCCTCTCAGTTCTGTGTACCTTGCTTGCAGTGGTAACTCCAGACTCTTTCTGCATGTTTGCTTTAGAGAAATTACAAACCTTCTCCACACTTAAATCTTTGAGCGTCTTCATCCAGTTTACTTACCTTACTGGCTTTCTAGTTTATTAGAGCTTTAAACCTCATTTGATAATATTACCTGATATTTTTTTTTAATCTTTCCTTTACACTTAAGTTTGAATTACATCTGAAATCCCTTATTAGTAAGTTACTGATTATAAGCTATTTTAAGCTGAAATCAGTTTATTTTGTACATTATGTTTGTTTTTATTTTGAAAGAATCCCATGCTTTATGGGGAAAAAACTAAACCCAGAGCATTATCTGATGCAGAAATCTCATCAGCACAATTAAAGTATACCAAGGAATAAACTGTATCAGTAACAATTTCTTCTCCAACCCATTGCTTGAATTAAAGTCTCCTGTAATTAAGAAATTCCCCATAGCACTAATTATTAATCATATTAAGGAGTGTTCCACTAACCAGACCATACTAGCAGTCAGACCAGCATTCTCTTTCTAAGGAATCTACTTAAATATTGTGATTCGAATTCAAAGATCCAGATATCCTAGTCAACACAGTGCAATATAACATGCTATTTTCTTTCATTTATTATTTTTCTATCTCTTGATACACTTGAAGAAACAGTGAAATGTTTAGAAAGATTGGAAAAGGTCTTAAAAGTTTGGGAATTGTATCCCTCCACTATGTGGAAACAGCGGTTGTATGATATCTCAGATGAAGTAAAAGAAGATGTGACTGCTCAGCTATTTTCTCCTGATAAAGTGGCAACAGAAGTTTCACTTCTAGGAATAAATGTCTGATTTATTCAGCAAGTGATTTTAGTGGGTAAATAGCAACAAACCTGCATTTTATTTCTTTATGTCATCAGCTGAATTTCAATTCTTATCAATATCAGATATACCTTTCCATCCAGTTGTGGATGGTAATTCACAGTGTCTGATTTTTCAGATCTGCCCACAGTGTAGCTTAGTGCAGTGCAATGTAGTATTGAATGGCAGATAAGACAGTTTTGTCATAATATATTTCACTACATATATACAACATGTGGTAGAATTAATGAGATACTGAATAAACAGTACCCTACGTCTGCAAAAAATAAAAGAGGTGAATCAATCATAGACTGAACATGTCTAATATGGAGCTTGTATGTGTATGAAAATCCAACGGCTGATTTTAAACAAGTCTTCATTGAAGCATAACAGATACAATTTTCCAAAAGAATCGTCAAAACTCCTGAAACCATGCGTGTTTTCAATGAACAGTTGGAACATAATTATTCTAAAATAAGTATCCCATTAAAGTTCGAGTTATATTTAATAACAGTTGTTGCATAGATAATAAAGACTAAAACAAATAGCTAGTGTAAATAGATTTGCCAAATATCAACGGCTATGAAGGAGATACATATACTATATATATGAATTCATGTTTATATAGATATAAATTACTTTATACATACATCTGTATAAGCTGAATATTTCCTCCATGCTTTCACTTTTCTATCCATTTCTTTTCTCATACATGCATAAATTTAGACCATGCAATGTTTCAATCAAATTTTTAAAGTACATGCTTTTAAAGTAAAATTTCTATATTAATTTGCCTTTAAAATCCAGATCTACTTCATTTTTCAGACATCACATCTGTAACACAGATATGACATCAAGAACAGTACATTAGACACACAGGGTAAAATAATTTTGCTGTAGACTATATAAGTTTTTCTACTAACTATAGACAGTTGCAGTTAGATGAATGTAAATGTCTTCTTTTGATCATAGTTCCCTAAGATCTCTTTGTGTTCTGTGGTGAAAAATAAATACTTTTGGGGCATTTCAGTTGAGCCAGCTTGGTATTCAGCAGACTGTTTCTACAAACTACTTATTGAGCTCCACTGACTAGAAAAGGAACCTACAGTAACTAGTTCAGATGTAAATATACATATTAAAAGCCCACGACTTAGATTCTTAACTCCTATGGTCAGGAAATAGGAAATCATATATTTAATGTGTTTCTGTCTGCACTGTTAATCTATTTTTACAGAATAGTCACAAAATCAATTGCTTTTTTTAGTTCTGTAGGGGGGAAAAAAAAAAACCAAAGCTTTATACCAAAACAGATACCAATCTATCTCCAACACATCCTGAGAATAATGTATTTTACATTCAGTTACATTATTTTTTATAATCTGAAAGATTGCATTCTGATTGTGAATTTACAGCAAATAGTGATACAATAAAATATAAAAAAAGTCAGTCATTTTGAAACAATCTGCAAAGTAAATTAAAATATAAACCACGTTATTATTAATCTTATTTTTTGTCAAATGTATTTTTATCATATATACTTGTCTTGATGAGAGAAGACTTTGTCAAACTGGTGTTTCCTCAAAAGAAAATCCTGGATAATTTCCAACCAATGCTTTTTCCAGAGTAAAACACTCCTTATTATTTTAGTTTGGAAGTTAGGTTAGACCTCATTTTGCATCACAAGGAATAGATTTATGATATTTCAAAAGTTTATCAGTCCAATAATGCAACTTTGATTTTATTAAATTTGTGCTCTAAACACTGTATGCTGAGCACTGGCGTGTTTCGATCTTACTTGATATGAAACTTTATTGACACAATAGCCTTATTATTTTTAGTGACATTACATGCAATGAGGTGCCATGATTTGTCTACTGGAAAACACCGGGAGATGGTTTGATGTGGAATATTTATGGAAGCACAGACTGCTACAAGTCTAGATGGACTATCCTGGCTGAGGTATAATCATTTCCCTGAAGTGAACCCTGACCATAAATCTGGCAGACATGCCAGTATCTTCTTACTCATCTCAAATTCCCAGCAGGACCTACACCAAGTTTATCTGGCTCTACAGTTTCAGGCCAGCGTGAAGTAAACAGTCAAAGTCAGAAAGAATGTAGAACTGAATGTGATCTGACTGAATCAAGTTTAAAAAAAACTTATTGCCAGCACTGAACTAAAAAAAAAAAAAAAAAAAAAAAAAAAAAAAAGAAAAAAGGAAAAAAAAAAAAGACACCAATGACTGAAATCTGCTGTATAGCAGGGTCTACCTGGAAGATAACTTAAGTCCCAGGACCTGGGAGAGTTCTACTGGAGGACCAAGATTCAGGATCAAGACAGGAACAAGATCAAGGGTGAAAAAAACCCCAAAACAAGCAAAACCCCGTCTTGCTCGGGAAGAAGATTCTGATTTTGTCTTTGTCCCCCATGTTGAATCTAAACCTAGTTTCTCCTCAATTTTTAGCCCTTTGCTGTTGCAGAACTGCATTCTTTTGTGGGAAAAAAGTTGAGACACAACTTAATATGAGATTATTCAAGCCTTCTAATAACTAGGAGTTATCCTGCTAAGAAAAAGCATGTTAGACCAAATAAGATTGTAAGGGTACACAGAGATTTTAAACAAACAATTAACACCCCCTAAGCCCCATCACATTTACCATAAAAGGGAACCTTTAAAATCACTGAAAAAGTCTGTCAATTTGACAATGTGAGCTTTAGGTTAAGGGACAGCTAAATGTATTAGTCACTCTACAGATTCCACAGAATATTTAATGCGCATTGTAAGAGGGTTGGTACTCAAATTATAAAGGTATGGCTTTATAAGGTAATTTCTTTAAAGATTAATACATACGCTACTAGTGGTGTGCTCTAGATTGTGCAAATAGATTGTCCTAGTGGATCATTGAGCTCTGTGGTATGATGCTACATACCGTAACAGGCGCATGGTTTTTGGAGAGCTGTTCAGAAAAGTGAAAAAGACCAGCCATGCTTCATGAATCTTGGAAAAAATAGACATATTCCATTGCCACACCTGAATTATTTCTACAAGTTTCCTTATGCTCAATGTTGTTGTATAACCTTTTTAGTTTCTTTCAAACTAATTACAAAATTAAAGAGGTATGCAGAGAGTTACTGCCAGGTACTGCTTGAAAGAATTCCCCCAGGTCTCGCCACACAGTCAAAAGTAATTGCATCTTAATGAGTTACCACTCATCAGCTGTGCAATAGGAGCTGACTGTGCATATTCTTAGCTCACCTGAGGTGTGAAATAATGTTTGTTTAATCTCAGCTATGCTCGTTACAGCTTCAAGTTAATGTGTTTTACTTTGCAATTTGGAAAGCCTGTAAACATAAACAGTCAATACATGAGAAAATACTAAAAAGATTCATGATGTCCAGCATCAAATTTTTTTTTAAAAAAAGCCCTGAACTGCACAAAAAGGCTAGGAAGGTTTCCTTTATAAAGTTTATATAATTGTCCTTTACTGAATAATAATGCAAAATATGGTCATGATTAATTTATACAAGGTTCTGTAAAATTGCCTTCTGCAATTCTAATTACCTCCCTTCTGGAGAAGAAAAATAATAGGACACAGAGGACAGTTCATTAATTTTCAGGGTAATACATTTGTCTTGAAAGGGTTAAACATTGAAAGAGGCATTTATTAAAATCACTCTTACTAAAATAAAATTTCTGTATGCCTGAAGATTGACATGATCCTAATAACATGAAAAGTGAATAGAAAATATGACAAGGGGAAACTATACTTTAGTACTAAAATGGAGAAATATAGGGGCTGAGAACCTTAACTTTCAAGAAATGCTGGAATTTCAGAGTAGCTTTTCTGCTTTAAAGGTTCAGAAAGACATTGAGATGCTGGAGCGTGTCCAGAGAAGGGAAACAAAGCTGGTGAAGGGCCTAGAGCACAAGTCTTATGAAGAGCAGCTGAGGGAACTGGGGTTGTTTAGCCTGGAGAAAAGGAGGCTGAGGGGAGAACTTATTGCTCTCTACAACTACCTGAGAAGAGGTTGTATAGAGGTCAGTGTTGATCTCTTCTCCCAAGTAACAAGCAATAGGACAAGAGGAAATGGCCTCAAATTGCACCAGAGAAGGTTTAGATTGCATATTAGAGAAAATTTTCATCACCAAAAGGATTATCAAGCATTGGAACAGTCTGCCAGGTAGGTGGTGGAATTGGATTCAATACCTCCAGGAATCCCTGGAGGTATTGAAAAGACAGGTAGATGTAGTGCTGAGGGACATGGTTTAGGGGTGGTTTTGGCAGTGCTGGGTTTATGGTTGGACTTGATGGTCTTAAAGGTCTCTATGAGCTCTTGTATATTCAAACTTGTACTTTCTATTGATTGTGACCTGAATCATTGCATACACTATTTCTAGCCTGATTATAAGATCCAAACTTAGATTTAATTAGTATCATTAATTATTTGAATTTCCCTTAAAAACTGTAGAAAAGTAAATTATGGTGTCATATTTCAGCAAAAATATGCAGGTGTTTCAATACTTCGGCTGGTTTTCATACAAAAACACCAAAATGGGTTTAGATATTCATGGAACATTGTTATTTGGTTATTTTAGAATTCTGTTTGTGAGAAAATCCCAGAAAAAAATTGTTTTTGAAAATCTTAATTACTGTTAAATTATTTTTTTAACCAGCTCTATGACACATGCAAAATGAGATAAACTTCAGGTACACTATGATGATGTGAAGGGGCAGACTGTATACTTTCATACCTTTAAGATTTAAATGGTGTTACGCTTTTTGGAATTAACATACTTTAAGGAACTTTTATGGCTTCAAACAACAGGCTTCTGATTTTGTAAAACAGTTTTTCCTCTTACTTGTGATAAAATCCTCCCACGCTAAATAAAACCTGAGCTCTATTATGGATGCAAACATGGGCACCTGTAATATAATACTAGTAGAAATTCCACTATTGAGGAAATTCACATACACCAGTCAGGGCTTTCAGGAGGTTTCTTACCATTCAAATCTTTTAAAATTGAAACCTGAGCATTAAAAATCATTACAGTCATAACCCAGGCATGATCAACTGGGAAGAATGTTTGTACTTTTTTATTTAGTTTGGTTTTTATTCAAAATCTCACTTGAAAAGTTTTTCAAAGCCAAAATAAATGTTAAATACGGAAAGAAATATGGCTTCCAGTTACTTTGAAGGATTCTGTGGTTTTTCTTTTCTCCACTTATGCCAGCCTCCATATAAGTTATCTGATGTGTTGTGTCCAGGCACCATCACTCTTTGATTGGCCATGAAAGTAATTTTCAACTATGTAATAAATCTTCATTTATACAACTTGGCAGTGATAATAATAATAATAAAAAGCACTCTCTGTTTTTTGGTTTTTTTATTTATTTCTGAGTTTTGTATATGCGTATCAGAATCATTATCAGTAAATTATGATTATGACTAAGTCTTGAGCCGAGCAGGTCACCACCTGTTCTGGAGTTTCTATTTGTTCCTAAAGAGGTTCCGCTACCTCCCCACCATTCTTGGATGTTGAAAGCAAAGAATTAGAAGACAAAATCTGCAAATTAGTACAGAACTTCAGTTGATGAATTCAGACCATAATCCCAGGTTAAAAGACGCACGAGCATGCTCAGGTCTAGAGGCTCTGCATCTTCATCCTTCTTTTCCCCATGTGACCCCCAGTTTATGACCCTCTTTATCTGTTCTTTGACACACATCTAACTTCCTCACTTGCCTCCTCTTGGTTGGCCATGTCCAGTTGTCACTTGGCCATCATCACTAAATCCAGCAGAGAGCATGGTTAGTCTGCAATAAATGGAGAAAATCCAGTGGAGATTGACAAGAAGAATATTTGAAAAGTACAACCAAAACTTGACTCATAAGAAAAGGCTGAAAGCAGAGAGAATTTTTAGACCAAAGTACCAAATAAGACAACCATCAGTAAATCTCTATGCCTATTTTGAGTAGGGCAAGAAATAGTAATTTACTCCTTAGCAGGGAAAGATTACACTGTATCTTAACGAAACTTTTTTCTCGTAGAGAGATAGATAAGCACAGAAACACATTCTCTAGGAAGCCATGTAATCCCTGAAATAGGAAGGGTTTAAGAAGTTAGACCAATGGGGGTGGTCTACATGTATCAGATCTCAGGAAAGAGAGAGGTGGCTTGCTGTATTTCTAGGACTTTATGACAATACAATTCATTTGTTCTACTAAATTCTGTGGAAGTCGATTTTCCTGAAACTGGCATAAATAAGAAAAGAATTATAAGATTGTTTATGGTTACTAAGCTGATATTTGCATAAAAATAGATAGATGACATCATAAATACCAATATCTGCTATATTCTGTTTTCTCCTCTTATGAACTTGTGAAAGCACAGAATCCCTTAAGAAAACAGAGTGTTTGCCCTTTTGATTTCCAACATATGCAAAAGAATTGTTTATCATTTACATATAAGAATTCCTAATACAAATGTTGAACTTTGATAGATGATGTATTTATGATCCAAATTCATTTTAGCTTGCCTATCTATTAATTCAGATGGTTTAATTTTGATATGAGAATGACCATGCCCCTGGAAAAAAGCAAAGTATTATGTATTGTTTAATGCTTGTAAGGAATTGAGAGCATGATAAATTCCATTCCTATGTGTCTGTTTTAACAACTGTTGATAATGCAGATAACAAATGTAATAACTTTGGGAAACTGGAAAACGGAGAGGAGAGAGAAAAAAAAGTAAACCAGGCTTTTCTCAAAGTGCTTTAGCAGGTGCTTTTATTCAGACATGACGGCATTTACTTTCCCTTTAAAGAAGCCGATCTGCTTTCAAACTTACGCATACGCTTTGGTGGATATTGGGTCCATGATACATTCTGTTCAATTGACTTAAAATATAAAAAAGTAGGATGACATGAAACTTCTAAGACTCCGGCATTTTTGTTAATCGATGTTCTTCCCATAGCAAGATCTAGTTACCCTTATGTAGAGGGAAATCACTCTTCAGTTGACCTCAAAGTATCAAGGCATGACCTCTAAAGAGAAATGGTGATAATTAATTTCAGGTCAGCCACTTATGTCAGGGCTTTTCAGTAAAACTAAACCTCAGGCCCGGCGACTTCTGAATACTCACTACATAGAAATATGTAAATATTCTTGTAAAAACCACATTTTGCCACTACACACTTGTTGGGGGTTTTTTTGCACCACAATTTCAATAGTTTGCTCTGCCTCTCCAGTCCAGCTCTCCTATGCAATCTCCTAATCAGTCTGGATCTAGTCAAGTATACTATCTCTTCCTTATTGGTAAGCTTTCATTTTCATCTCGTCCCGTTGGTCAACTCGATATCCCCTTTGAACACTTGTCTTCCCTGCTTTCCTTAGGTCTTTCTCATTTTCTTGTTCCAGGTTTTCATTCTTTGTATTGTGTAATTTGGAAGGCAGAACACCACGTTCCTCAACTCTTTCTCATTGTTCTAGGCCATGGCAGGTACCTCGATGCTGCTACATTATCCTCTTCATGAGATGTTCCTGATGGGTTGTATCTGGGCTCTGATGTAGCCTCCATGTTTTGTTGAGCACTACTGTGATTAAGATTATACTTGTGACTATCTAATGGGTCTTAAAGGACCCTTGATTTTTATGGAAAACATTCAATATGAAATCATAACACATACAGATGATTCAAAAATGTGATGCATTTATGATCTATAAAATATTAATAAAAATATTTGTGTTGGTATTCTACTTCTTGTGCCACTAGGTTTCCAGATAAATTTTTTTCAGGTCAGTGTTTGATCTATGAATCTGCATACTGAAGCAATCAGAAAATGTTTCTCTTAAAACTTAATATACCTGTTCATAATCATTTACAGCTGAATATGTTAGTGACAAAAATGAGCTTTTGGTTTGCAGTGAAACATTGGAGAGCCAAATGGCTATGGAAAAATGAGTCATATTTTGTTTTAGCTCCCACATCATCAGTGGATCTGAACAAAGCTGTCCTCAGTTTTATACTTCCCTGCTTAAATAAGTTTAAACTAGAGGCTGAAATCGAAGACAAGGTGTTCCCAGTAGACTTTCTTTGACAGGGCTCTTAATACTTGTGTTAATGTCTAAGTCAGAAAGAAATCAAAGCAGCTCTCATAGTTTCCAGGACTGACACACTTAGGAAATACCTAGGAAAACTTTCTCTACAGTTCCTGAGTGACAATAAATGCAGAGGTTCATAATGGAGATTTTACAGAGCTGTTTTCTGAGTAGGAGCATGCTGGGGTTTTGCCTTTACAGCAGGGCAGGGATCTCTTTATTTGTCAGTAGTTTACTTGCCAGCAATACAGTCAAACCATTCATGAATATAAAACCCCCCTATTTGGATGGACTTCTTTTTTGTCAAGAGGAGCAAAAAACACTAACATTTATGTATTCCTCAAAAAGAGTTCTAGTACTGTTGTATTAAAGCAGTACGTCACTTACCTATGATGTTGGAGATGCATACTTTTTCCTTAGTTTAAGGAAAGTCATATCCATCTATCTTCCACTATGCAGGAAAAAGAATTCAGACTGTACATGACAAGCTATCTCAGAAAAAGGATGTTACATTGCACATGAATATCTTAACGATTGAGCACAGAAATCAGTCCTACTTTCTGATTAAAATATCAAATGAATTATTTGACATACATATATATAAAAGGGAGATTTTCTACTTTATTGGTATTGACAATCAATACATTTTTGCCAAGCAAACAGGATATACTCTGCTGGATTTAGAACAACGGTCTGAATTAAACTGTCAATAGCTGTTCAAGTATGTGATGCAATGGTGACAAGAAGGATTCATTGCATTTTTGTAGTCTGGGGAATGTCTGTGGAATGTCTTCTACAAAGGAATAGAACTGAACTCTAGTTTTCCACAGTCTTTGCAAGTACGCTGCTCAGGAAACAGGAAAAGGACAATCACAGTCCCACTGTTTTTGTGATAAGAGGAAATGCTCTACTTTCATTTTGTCTGTTTTTCTTTGAGAAGATTCTTTTTTCTTTTTTCCCCCCTGAAGGTAAGAAACATTTAATTGCATTAAAATATACATATATATATACACATATATAAAAATGTACATATATATATAACATATACCAGGATAAAATCTGGTTTACAAAGGACAATGAATTAATAACATAAGGTGAATCAAAACAATCAGAGTGCCATTGGTCTGTACACCAATCTTCTGTCCCAGGACAAAGAAGTTAATTTATAAACACATTCAGTGTAAAACATTCTTTGTGATACAGGTGTCCATACATTATGTGATGAACACTTTATTTCCTAGACTAAACCTACATTTTATATACTAAGTATACTAAACTACATTTATTTAGTGAACAAAGAAAGTATCTTGTAGCTGTAGCATGTGTTTTTATTTATCTATAAGGATATCTGCAGGGAAACAGAAAGCGGAATTATAGTATTTGCCTCAGAAATGTTTTTTATCCTTGTATGAAATCCAGCTTAGTAGTTTTTCTGCACCTCAGTTCCCTAAGATGACTGCAAAACCCACTTTCACAAAAGTATTATGTGTGTCCCGGAACTTGCTTAAAATAACATCTTTTTCAAGTCACCATGTACAGGATCAACAAAAATTATTTAATGGGCAGAATTCAGGCTTTGTCAAAACATTCAGCGAATGCAGTTGTTGGGAATAAAAAAAGCCTTCTAAAGATGAACTGCATGCAAATATAAACGTCATCTGAGATGACACCTGGGATTCAATCATGTTCCTTCACAGGTGGACACTGAGCAATTACATTTTGAAATAAGTCTTCTTAATAGGTATTGCAGTATACTTATATGCAGATCAGGCACAGAGCAAGCAATGCGGCACATTGATTTTGCATATGTATGAGTGTAGTATTGTCTTTCAGTCTAGTCATAGAATCATATAATAGTTTGGGTGGGAAGGGACCTTTAAAGTTTAACTTGTCCAACCCCCCTGCAATGAGCAGGGACATCTCCAACTAGATCAGGTTGCTCAGAGCCCCATACAACCTGACCTTGAATGTTTCCAGGGATGGGGCATCCACCACCTCTCTGGGCAACATGTTCCAGTGTCTCACCACCCTCATTGTAAAAAACTTCTTCCTTATATCAAGCCTAAATCTACCCTCTTTTACCTTGAAACCATTACCCCTTGTCCTATTGCAACACACCCTGCTATAAAGTTTGTTGCTGTCTTTCTTGTAAGCCCCCTTTTAAGTACAGAAAGGATGCAATATGGTCTTTCTGGAGCTTTCTCTTCTCTGAGCTGAACAACCCCAGCTCTCTCAGCCCTGTCTTTATAGGAGGGGTACTCCGGCCCTCTGATCATTTTTGTGGCCCTCCTCTGGACCAGCTCTAACAGGTCCACATCCTTCTTATGTTGGTGGGGTCCAGAGCTGGACACAGTACTGCAGGTGGGGTCTCACGAGAGCAGAGTAGATGGGCAGAATCACCTACCTTGACCTGCTGACCATGCTCCTTGTGATGCATCCCAAGGTATGGTTGGCTTGCTGGGCTACAAGTGCACATTGCTGGCTCATGTCCAGCTTTTTCTCCTTCTGACTTACATGTGGATGTCACAGTTATGAAATCTCTTCCCCTCTAACAATTAACATGCTAACATGTATTATTAAAATATTTTTCAAGAAGAGCTGGAATATTCTTTGTGTGCCCATAACTGCTTATTTTGCTTTGGTATATTATGAACTCAGACATAGCATACATGGCTGTAACATAGCACTACCTGAAATTCAGTATTACTTCTCCCAGATTGGACTAGGTTTATGCATTAAAAAAAAAAAAAAAAAGTCTAATTCAGCTAATTAATTATCTATGAGGTAAATATATTCAAATTAGCTTTACCTCTCAGTTGAGCCCAAATTGCAAGATAATAGTTGGATTAAAAACTTTAATCCATAACTGCATTAAACATTTCTAGCTCCAGAGAACAGCCTAGATAATTTTGGTCATCAAGCTACCCTCCATGCTCGTCAAGAAGTGGAGGATGTCTAAGAGCATTCATTTGAAAAGAAACTGCAGTGATCCTATTACAGGAGACCATGCTGGTAGATGGAGTGAACAATAGTTTTTTCTCCATCTCACAATGTGAATATCATAAATAAGTCTAGATGAAGAAATCACTCAAACCTACATAAAAGCAATTTCCACACAATTTTTGTGCGGACATCTTTACAGATGACCTTCTTTTCTCAAGCAATGATGATGATGAATTTTCAAGACAAGCTTTTAAACCTGTGCTTTCTTGCTTCTCTTCACCTGGACTTCTCCCACTGACTTAATAAACCCATCAAACTTAATGCAGTGCCAAATGATCTATCTTGTAAAAATCTTGAGTTACCTTAATGATAGCTAATGAACAGCCACTTAAGTGAAATAGTCACCTTTCCATTTAAAATCCTCATACTTTTCAAAAATTGTGCAGTACACAAAAGTGGTAAATCACCAATTATTTCTTTGGGCATGCTATTCCTTAAGGACAAAACTTTCTTATTTGACCATTTTAAGCACAGAATAAGAGAAGTTCCATAAGAAATACTACAGCGCTTGATAGAGTAAGAAAAAGATAGAAACCAGAGATGAAAAGGGGTATTAGATCACAATTTTTATTTATTTATTTTATTAATCCAAGATCGTTATTTATGGATACAAAACCTTGGAAAGAAGGGGGTACTCAGTGGAATCTGAGGTATTTTCAGCTTGATAAATTTCAGTATCTGTCTCAACATAAACTATGTAATGCAATGCTTTTTTTCTAGTTGCATGTTGATTCTGAGCATAAATCAGCTTTTTTATAATCATTTGAAGATATACATACAGTGATAAACACCACAAACTACAGTTTCACATTTCCTAAAATAATTATTATCACTCATACAAAATACATCTAGAAGACATTTTGTGGAAGCTGTATAGTGTACCTCTAATAACAGCTGAGGAAGTGTAGCAATGTAATTAGCGCAGGTAGACACTGTATGTGCCAGTGTACATTTGTGTGCTAATAGCACCTGTATGAAAGTAGCAAATTATTGTAAAAAGGTTTTGTTTGCAGTTTTGTTAGCCCTTCAGATCTATGGCAGCACATCGATTGCCAGATACTAAGCATGACTTTTTTAATCTGTATTTGACTAGAAGCTCAAAACTTTTGGTGGTTTTCCAGTGTGGATCCTGAGGCCACCCAGTTCATTGGAGACTGAACGCAGTCTATAACGCAGTCAATTTGATATTGCCTCTTATGCCATTCTGTCAACCTCACACATTATTGGAGTTGCGGGGACTCCCAGATTATAGATAGGAGTGATCATCATGGCAGATATATCATTAACAAGTCATTAGATACAATAAAACCATAATGGTGTAGGCCTTACATACTTGCAGAGTTGGGTTTTTCACTTGTCTGTCTGTTTTTTATTCTATCAGTACATCAGAGCAAGAAGCGTTGGCCTTAGGATTCTTGTCACCATTTTGTGTTCCCTCAAGCCTTTCCAGGGGCAGGGATAGCAGAGAATCAATAGAGAGAGGAGAAATGGTAATGGGAAGTCATCAATTCTGAGAAGTTATTGGCAGCATTTTCTTTTGGACATTAGTTAACTCCATCAGTTTCACGTTGCTATTACAATTGCATCCATGTTTCCAGAGCTCCAGACGGAGCCGCCTTTTCTCCACCCGTTGCCATGGAGTTCTGCTTGTTTTACTCCATTGTTTGCAAAAGGGAAATCAGGCCCAGGAGTTCTAAAAATCTTCAAGAGATTTCTAACACACAGGAAAGTGCTTTCTTACCTCTATAAGAGCTCATATTTTGACAGAAAGTAAAACATGTTGCCAGCAAGTAAACATATAATTTGGCAAGTCTGAATAGGACAGTCTACCCATGGAGTGCTCACAGACCAGCCAAATCCCAAACTTGTAAGGTTCAAATAGGCTAGACAATATTTATGGCAAGTTACACAGTTCAATTTCAAGTAAAACAAGCCATTACTTTCACTATGATCCCATATATATGTATATCTCACCCTCAGGCAAAAATGACAAATTGCATTAGTTTTCTTATCACTGAGAAGCTCAGTGCATCTTTTATGAGCATTTAATTTTCAACCTATAATCCAGAAGCTAACAAGACACTTCAGCTGTTTAAGATAACATGTTCATTGCATTCAGCCTCCAAAAATTATCTTTCATTATTTCTGAAGGTATTCTCTTAGACTGGTCTGGCTTCTTGTTTAGAACCTAGCTGTTTCTGGATAGATTAATCTGGCAGCAAACATCCTGATCTCCTTCCAGCCTACACAATAGCCTTTTATCATAGCTGGTATAGGCTAAGTTTGTACCTATCTATTGGAAATTAGGTCTTCTACCCCTGTATGCTTCTGTGATTGTTACAGCATAACCTGTATGTAAACCATATTATTTACCTCTACATATGTTTAAAATGTATGACCTTTTTTCCTTTTTAAATGGGAATTATTTTCTTCAAATGTTCCAAACCAAGTTGCTTTTGTGAGCTACTTAATAAGATCAGACCTTCAGGCTACGGCCACTACACAAAATTTAGGTGTAGTGGAATACCTTTATGTTCAACAGAAAGATTTTAAAGTCCCCTTGGAAAACAAAATGCTTTGTATGTTGTTTAGAATATAATTTCTAAAGATTTCTGCCTAGACATTTGAGGCATCAACAGATTGCTACATGATCCTAGGAGCTTTTTTCATAAACTTTTTTTTATAAAAAAACTTTTTTCATAAAATATGATCACATAGGTCAACTTTTTATGAGAGTAACAACAGGCATCTTGGTGTCAAAAAGGTATTAGATGTGAACTACTCTAGAAGAATGTTCTGAGTATTGATAAGCACAGTTTTATGAGCATGGCAGGTCAGGTGGGCCAGGGCAGAAGTGTAATGCTATGAGGCCTTGTCAGTTTTTCCTGTGAGATTTAACAGTCTAATTTATAAGGATTGTTGAGGAATACTTATTTTACATCTGCAGTGCATGAAAGCATCACCAATGAAGGTATAACACTGACTACCAAAACCTGTTAAAGCATACCTAGAAGATAATGCAGCAAATTAGATTCTGCCTTCTTTATCCATGTAGTTGAAAATACTGTTTTTTCAAAGGCTGGCATAAAGGCAAAGGTCAAAGGGCTGCACAAACTGGAAGAGCCCGCAGGCAACTGATTTACTGGGTACCAGCTTGGAAGGCTGGTAAGTATCTTACAAGCTGAAAAAGTGCAGTCTGTTTAAGGGGTTCTGAGGTAGGGTTTTCTTCTAAATATGTGATATTTAACTGAAAGGAAGCTGTATGGCAAAGGGAGCAGAGTGAAGGGCTTGAAGTTAAACTAGATCTGTTTAGAAAATGATCCTAGGTAACAGCTTTAGTAAAGATCTGTCTGATTCTGTACTAAGCCAGGTAATACCTAATAGCCAGAAACTTGAGCGGGGTGCACTCAGGGAAGAAAGGAAAATAGGTGAAATTTGCCCAGTAACTGTGAGTTCAAGCACTGAAGCATAGGTAAAAAAACATGAGCTTTTTTTGTTAAATCCTGTTCTGAGGGCTGTGACAAAGTTATCTGTGTTTTATTTTGTCACATAAGATGTAAATCAAGCATCCAAAACTGTATTATGCAAAAAACCAAAAGTGTCACGAGGAGCACTGCACGCGGGAGGGCCGCAAAAGGTCCCTGCCTGCAAAAAACCCAGCCCAAGCCCAACACCCCTCCAGAATTTGGCAATGACTGTTGCATTGCCTTGCAGCTGGGACCAGGAGACAAAAAAAACCCCAGCCAATGAAAACAAAAAAACCCACTGGCTTGAGTTGTTGTTGTTTTTTTTTTCCCTCTAGTTCTTTGCCATACCTGCCTGGAAAAACCTGATGGCTCAGAGGCCTATCACAGTACTCCTCATTCCTCTACGCCTCTACGCTTTTTAAACACTTGCAACTCATTACCTGCAAGAACAATTTGAAAACTCTCTGCATTACTGTTGTACCGCATGTTAGCTCACAATCCAGTTGTCATCCCCTCAATAACTGCTCACGTGCAGGGAGGCAAATGCACTTTAACCATCTAGACTGCCTATACAATACCATTCAACGCACACATAGAGCCACGTAACACACAAACACATCAAACAAAGTGACACGCACTTTCATTACCACCAGGACAACACACAATACAGGGCAGTCCAATGCAAGACAATCTCAGATGGCAGTCGCTCAAATTAGACTACTACCATGCAATACAAAGTACAATACAGTCCACTACAACACAAAACAAGCTCAGATGGCAGTGAAGACAGTTAGATAGCGGTACAATGCAAGACAAAGCACAATCACAATATTTTTTAAGAGTAAAGGCAATTTCCCACTGACAGCGCATGTTCTGGGACTTTGAAGAATCTCCGTCACTTTCCCATCTAGAATTAAAACTGGATTTCTTTCTAATAGATATCTCAGACTGCAGTTGTAGATCTTGAACAAATTATTATTTGAGTTTTTTCAGACGTGATCTGATCAGACCTAAAGGCCCCCAGTGCCTTAAAACTCCATGAATCTTTTCTGCATTAATCATAGAATCATAGAATCATCATAGAACGGTTAAAGTTGGAAGGGACCTTAAAGATCATCAAGTTCCAACCCCCCTGCCATGGGCAGGGACACCTCTCACTAGAGCAGGTTGCTCAAAGCCCCATCCAGCCTGGCCTTGAACACTTCCAGGGATGGGACATCCACAACTTCTCTGGGCAACCGATTGATATATAGACGTACTTAAAATGAATTGAACAAACTCTTGCAATAAGAGTAAAGCATAAAAAAGGTAGCTGGCTGATGTATGTGATGTATTTTCCATCTAAAACTTTTTTTTCATTCACCAGGGGTATGTAAATGACAAGAGTTAATTTTGTTGATGTGGCATCATAGCTTACTGGAAGGCTGTCTAATTAAAAAATAATGGAGGAATCAATTAAAATTTCAGCTATTTAGCACAGTAGTCAATACATAATTCCTGGCAAAAAAAGCACTGCTGGCTGGAAAATTTGTCTTAGACATGTCAGCTCCCATTTCTTGTAAAGACAGATGACTTCTGTCATTTACAGTCTAGTAATAACAAACTTCATTGTTTGTTCTGGAAAACTCTGAGCATAAGTAAACCTACAGTAACTACTTGATACATAATCTTGTTCCACTGGGTTCCATGGTTAATTATACATTTATTTAGGCACAATTGTTACTTAAATAGTTAACAATGACCCTTCATCAACCAGGATGCTGCAATTTGCACAGTGTTTATTTTTTGAAGGTATGTACCGAAACACACAAACCAGTCTCCTCTCAGCTGGAATGAGATGGTTTTTTCTATTTGATTCCTGAGGGAATGATAATGTCACACTGTTGCGTGGCTCTCACAAGAGCAAAATCAGAGAACATGTAAATCACCAGCACTCAAAAATATTTTGATTTGCTGGGACTACAGTAGGACTTACAGACTTTGCTGTCATAGACTATAGCAGGGTAATATTCAATTATAATACATGACAGGTAGACACATGCATATAAACATAGACTGAAATTTTGATAGATATGGACTAGATTTATACATGGCATGTTGGCTATTGATCACAGAGTTCAAGTAATTGGTTTCAATCTGTTTAATGAAGTTAACTTTAAAGAAGTTACTCCTAATTATAGGTATAACTGAGAGAAGTATCTGTTTTACTGATTGCTGTTTTTAAGACCTCAGAGGTTACATAAAATATTGAAGTTAAATAAGTGTGGAATTCCCAAATAATTTGACATTCCCCCTCACACGCCCCCCCAAACTGTAAGCCAGTCCAGAATGCGTAAAAGATTGGCATATAGTACCCTCCATGGTTTGTGAATATTTCCAGTAGCATGCTGAAAGTCGAGGCTGAAAAACTCAAACAAGGTGAGACACAATGCACATATATATCACAAAAAGATATTCTGCTGAACATAATTTCTACACCTTAAAACCCCCCTCAATAGGAGTTACAAAAGAAATAAAAATAAGTGAAAATAAATACACAGCATATTTTATGGTCCTACAGTATTATCTGCTTCACTGCTTTTTATTGGAGGCATCTCTTGAGCAAGGATGATTTTGTTGTGCTGCTGAAGTCACAGGTATGCCCTAATGGTCCCCTGACAGAGGGAACATTGAAGAGCAGTGCTTGCACAGCAGGTCTGCAAAGGACCAGCAACACAGTTTATTATTGAAGATCAAGAACCAGGTTTATAGCCTTTCTAGTAATCATCAAAATATACCAGCTTTTCCCTGATAAAGTGTGCATGTAGCTATATTTTCAGTCATGAAGCTCACATAAGTGCATGGAATAATATCTCCATATGTTCTCCCTCATCCAGATCAGTATGAATTCCAGGAGAAATTCCAAGAAATCTGGAAACTGTATAGGGCCACTGTAAACCAAGAACTTTAGGTGCCAAGAAGCTTCAATCTTGTCCAGATCCTTACCACACCCTACATATGGGTTGTGTCTAAATACTACAATGTAGGCCTAAATATACTTCTTAAGGAGTTGCATATGTCCTTTGGAACAGAACATTCTATTATCTATTCCTACATCCCTGCCGTGCTGACCAATAGCTGTTGATGGTATGAAAAGAGAAAAGAATAAATTCAAAGAAGAGTTCTCTATTTTTACAAGCAAATCAAGAAAAGTCATCACATCTTAGTAACAAAGAAAAAAGTGTTCTTCACATACTTCTGCTTCAAACTATTCATTATTCATTTTAATTCAAACCATCAGCAATATCTTACTGGTTCAGCATCATGACTTATTTTTCAGAATTATCCCGTACGGCTTATTCTACACTGTATAACGACATGCAAATTCTGATACTACTAAGAATCAAGGGCAAGATAAACAGCAGTCTGATAGTTTACTGTAGAAAAGGGACATGAGGGGCACATCTAATATTCTCATTTTAATGAGAATCAGTAGTATATTTTTGAAGAATGTCTCCTGGCTGTCTCAGTTATAGTGCTGCGGTTGGCAACATAGTTCTCTTGAAGCATGAAAACTGAATTGCTTTCAGAGAAAATGAATCTAGAAGATGCCTTAAAAGATTCCTTAAAGATGCCCCATGTGCTCCATCCAATCAGTGTGTTGAGTGAATGAGACCAGACAAGAGGTCTTCTGAAATATAACCCTTGAAACACATGTGGTGTGGACACAATATTCTGTATATCCCCAACAATATTCTGTAAAACCAGTTGAATGTTGAACAGTTCTACTCTCTAATGTAGGTCTAGCCACATGGACAAAAATAAATTCCATGATTTGTTATCTAAATTGCATGGAACGTGCAACGCAGGACTTGATATCCTGTTCATCTGGTCATCCAGAGTAGGGAACTGGCCACCTGACTACATGAATCCTTTCTTCCACTGTCCCTATTCCTATGAAGTCATTCTATGGAGGTCTCCCCAGGTCTCACCCAAAATAGACTACTCCATAAAGCGGTAGCAAGACACCCTCTGGAGAAAAGCAGTTCTCAGTGGAATAAGTGTAGAAAGGACTACTAGCTTGATATGGAGATCTGGTTCTATCAGTTAAATCTGGAATATTTTATTCACCTTCTGAAATTGAAAGCTGAGTGAAGACATGATTTATAAAAGGACTAAGAGTATAATTCAGTAAAACCTGTCTGTGAATAAATATAGCTCGATAGCAGTAGACAAGGTCTACATGTCAGAAGAATGTGCCCCCAGGAATGTTCTTTTTACAGCAGACATAATAAGCTAACTAATGTTTACCTAAGTTTATGCTGAAGTTCAGTATCGGTTTATACACACACTTACGTGATATTATCAATAAGACAAGTATTGAGAATCCACATTCCTAGTTTGTATGTACCTAAATATAAATTTGTATCATCATTTTGTCTTTAAGTACCACCACAGATACTCTACATAGGCTGGCATATAATTCTTCAAAACATTCATTTCTTTAATCAATGAAATAGCCTATGTGACAGCATTGAGTGTCTAATGTCTGTTTATGAAGTGCAAAGAATCCAAACACATTTCCAGAGTCTGACCATTTGTATCACATTCTAAAGTGATTTTGTCTATCGCTATTTTTAGATCTCAAATATTTCCACATACATTTAATGTCAAATATGTAAGTGTCCCTTTTGAAACCAAGCATATATACTATTAGTGAGAACAAGACCCGAATTGTTTATAAGACAAAGATGCCTGGCTGATGTAAATCAACATAACTACAGTGGTTTCAGTGTAAAACCCTGTTAGCCAATACTAAGATTGCTTGAATGAAAAGTAATTTCTTTCAATTCTACATATTTTCCTGCAATCTAACTAAGCTTATTTGAAGTAAGCAAAAAATTTCAATCCAATTTCTATAAATAAGTAAGTATGCAAACAAAAACTATGGAGATATTTTAATGTTTTCCAAAAATGTGTTGTTCAATGGAAAAATTCCTTGGTAATTGACATATAGAACTGGATGATTTTATGACATATTCCTTCAATCTTTTATATCTTTTCTTTTGTTAATGTCTAAAATGTGTTTTAAAAGATTTTATACAGAAGAGATCAATCATGGTCAGTGAGCGTGAAAAAAGTAGTCTAATATTTTATTTCTGGCTGTAGATCTTTGATTTAAAACTGGGAAGTGGCCTTTCTGAAGCTAATTCTTTTTTATTTCACTTAGTCAACAAACTCATAAAAACTCCTGGGGCCTGTACTGTTCTTATACCCTATGCAACCTCATTGAAGTCAATTGCCCATGGACTTTTAAAAAATATTTGCTTATCACGATGAGGCATATGTACATCCCAAATGTACTGGCAATGTGGTTTAAAATCTGTGTTGCGTTAGGAAGAATCTAAATGTTTTACATTACATATCACACTTGCATCCTATTAATAGGCGCTATAGGTTCAGATGTATTTTTAGATTAAGAGTTTTTGGCACAGAGTTTGTCAGAGTGAACAGCTCATTGCATCTGAAATTGATTCCTAACATAATGTGAAGAAGGATAAGAAAAAGCTGAGACAGACTAGAGCGGATGAAATTCTCTGCTATCTTGTGGCTACTTAGGCCCAAGTTTTGTTGAACAATATGGACGTCTTTACTCAATATCAATGTTTTAAGACACCAAATTACTAAATATAGAACAGTATTTGATGCTGTATGAAGCACAATGTACTCTTTTTATATTTATTTGCTTGAATATATATTTCTTACAATTCCTAGATCTAATATAACCAGCTGAAAGGTTACTATAAAATCTAGTAACATTTATACAATTTCATAAAATAATTCTCATCTTAAAAGGTGCCTAAAATAGAATAGGAACTTCACGTTGCTAACATTTCTTCTTCCTGGAGTTGATACAAATACATATAAACTAAGTCCTTTTTTGAAAATCTCCCCTGCTAATGATAAAGAAATTTGATAAAAGATCTACAGAAACATATTATGACATACAAATACAAAAAGCAAAGAAACTAAGTCCGACAAACTGAATAAATACAGTTGAAAGTGAAAGTTTGTCATTTAAGATATCCTACAAGTTTTATATGTTCATAAATGTCAATCAGAACTAGAACATCTTGTTCAGACATATTTTAGAAATATTTTCTCTGAAATAGAAAGTTCAGATAATTCCTGCCTTGTTTGTGTGCTTGTATTGTGGTAGCACTCAAAAGTAAACAGTTTTCTGCACAAGCAGAAAATTTGGGAAGACTTGGTCCTGCACAGTAGTGTTTAGATCTCAAGACAGAAACCTGGGAAACTACTCATGATTGCAGCAACAGGAAAAGACTAAAAGGAGCACAGGAGAAAAAAGAACCATGTTCTGAGCATAAATACTGTTTTGACACCCATCATCAGGTTATTCTGATCTTTCCTAAATGTCATAGAATATTTCATTTCGTAATTCAGGTAGTGTTTCCCCCTTCACTTACCATCATCATGCTAACCAGACCCATCATCTTTTGGTAAGATCTTTTGGAATAAGTAAGAAAAAAGCTTTTTGAAGCATGGAAGAAAGTGTGAGAAAGCATACTTCTCATCTAAATTATTAGAATTTTCCTTAATTCTAATTAGACATTCTGTTTAGCTGGCACTGATTCTATGGATACATTTATCTCTGAAGCCCAAGGCACTTCCCAAACACATCATCTCACCTTCAGATTTCTCATGTGAGTAGACTAGGTCCACAGAGTCCATCATTATTTGCAGGATGAGATATTAGAGATCAGGCAGGAAAGACTTGCACCTAGTCTTACGCTTTTGCTTTTAAGGGTACAAAAAAGCTGTGAAATATTTAAGGGCAACAAAACAGTGCCAAAGTTGCCAAAGCTAATCACAGACTTACAGAACGCTGGGGGTTGGAAGGGACCTCAAGAGATCATCTAGTATTTGAGCATGCTCTAGACAGGATAAGAGAAAGTATGTGACATGGGTAGAGTCCACAGGCCATCCAACAGTTAAATAGCATGGCATTTGCAGAAAATGTGGTTTTTAAGGTGCCCTGACACTTGTCCTGCACAGAACTGCAGACAGAGGCAAACTGTTTTGCAACTCAATATATATAAAGTCATTTTATGCATCAAGAAATGGAATTTCTTTTGTGCTCAAAAGAAAATTAGTCAGACTTGATGGTCTATATGAACATTAGTGGGATACAGAAAGGCAAAGGATAGGAAAATTATTGGCAGTAATAACAATGACAACACTGATGATAATTGTAATGATAATGATAGTACAAATTTAAACAAAATTGGAGACAGGCACAGTGAGTATTATCACTAGTACTTCTTTTGCAAATTCCCATGGAGGTTGTAAATGTGGCGTACATCCCGGCACAAATTTTTATTCATGTCTTTTCTCTGTTGTGAGCGGTACTTTCTGATATAGAAAGGAGAGATGAGTAGGGAATTACTCAGGAGCAAATGTGTCAATGGAAAGGAAACTATTTTGAAACAGAAAGATTACATGTCAAACGGAAATGTGCCAATCTGCAAATAAATACAGAGGGAAGTCCAACAGGTGCCATGACCCTAAATCATTTTATGTTTCTTATCTACATGAATGATACAAACAGGGAAACCAGCTGCAAATGTTAAGTTTATTGAAACAAAATACTTGAGGGAGTACTAAATACCAGGCAGTTATCAAGGATACAGAAGAAGGATTTTGGATTGTTTTTGTAGAGTAATTGTACAATGCATGTTAAATCAACATATGGTTCAAACAGAGGGTGAGATAAACAAAAAGGTTTTAAAAGCAGACTTAGGAAAAGAGAAGAAATATAACTTAAATATGTCAAAGCTTTATACAGGAAAAAAAAAATTCCACAAAAAGAAACAAAGAGAAAAAAGGGAATTACTGGCTCCAGAAGTAGATTGCATGATCAAGGAAATTCCAACAGTGATTGGAGAAACCTTATTCACATTTATTCATATGACTATATTGTGGACATCTGAGTAGGAGAATTTCTTAATTTGTAGAATAAGATAATGAGGACTGTTTGTAGAAACTGTTTAAGGAAGCTGAATTTGCAGATCGCTGAGAGGCTCACTAAGTTAATGAATCTACTCTCCTTTCCTCACAATCTTACAGATAAAAGATAAAAAATGTAAAATAGGAATTTTTGGTTAGCCAATAGGTACTGATAAGAATGGGTTCTAATCCAGTAATTTCAGCAGGAGATTTTGCCTACAATAATTTTTCAACTTTTCAATACACTTTTGTAAATCCCATTGAAAAATAATAATGGAATTGCTCGTCCAAAAAGAAAAATACCTGCGTGTGCACACACACACACACACACACACACACAAAGGAATTGGTGGGTTTATTCTGCTTATATCTGTATTCACAGCACGTAACAGTAATTAGTTAATTTCCCATTTCTATTTCATAAGTATGAAGCACATACTCTTTATGTATCATTTCATGCTATAGTTATTAGACTTTTCCATCTATATGAGAATAAGGTTTTAATATTTTTTTAAAAGCTGAAGAAAGAAATAATTGTAGCTATGTTCCAAACATAATACGATAACAAAGTTTTTGTTGTACTTTTTTTTAAACTTACTCTCTGAAAATGGATTAACGGTCTATATCCATAGTTTGTAAATTCAGTTACTCATTTAACATAGATGACCCTAGGCTGTGCTTTGTTATGGAAAAGCTCATGTTCAAACTTTACTACTGCCATCTATTGAAGAAGTGGGAGCTATAATAGAAAAAATAAAATTTAATCATAAGAAAGCACTTAAATTTTTATTGCAAATTGAAAAAATATGATTGTAATGATACCCTCTTTTAGTAAATGGAACTGATTAGTGACACATCAAAGATAAATTAAACTAAATAATAATCACAAAGAAATCCAGCTTGGAACATATTTCTGTAGGTCATCTGGTCCAAGCCCACTTCTCCCCCTCAAAGATGTACCAGCTTCAAAGTTGGATCCAACTTCAACATTAGATCGGGTTGCTCTGGGTCCTGTCCAAATGAGTTTTGAATTCTATTATATCCACAAGGATACAAATTTTCACAGCTGTTCTGGGCAACCTGTTCCCATATTTGAGCAGTCTTATTGTGAAGTTTTCCTCATTTTTAGTCAGAATTTCTCTTACTGCAGCTTGTGCCTATTTCCCCTTGTTGTCTGAAGTAAAAATATCCAGGACCCTTTTCTCTGTTCAAATCTCCCCCAAAAATCCCAAACAAAAAGCTTGTTTTCCACATATATTTTTAGAGGGATCCACTATACCTAAGTCATAGTAATTTCTGTCACTGAAGATTTCTCACCAAAGAGTGGCATAATACGGGAACCGTCCTTGCCACAAACGAGGCATGCATCTGCCACAAACTGGAAAATCCTAAATATTCTTGATAGACAGTTGTTAAGGAAGATAGAACATGACAAGATCAAAACTAACTACAGTAAGCTTATCTCTACATTCAAGAAGATGTCTCAGGGAAAGAAGAAGATAGTGAAACTTCAGTAAGTCTGAATGAAGAGAATAAAGATTTAATAAGGAGAGGAAATCTTGGAGCTTTTCACACTGGTGATTGGAATTTGATTAAGATTCTGTTTGTGAGGAGATGAATAGCAGAAGGCATGGAGACAAGCAGTCCTAAATAGCTTCATAATTAATAATATTCTTGTAGCAAATCACTGATCATCCCAATCATTCAGCTGTTCAAATATGTCAATCTTCCAAATGTTCATACAGTTCAGACTATTATTGCAGATAATTGACATTTTCCTCACTATAAAAGTTCAGCTTTTCTCTGAAGAACAGAAAAAAAAGGAAATAATCTTTCTTATTTATGGGGAATCCCACAGAAAATATTCACTAACAAAAAGTCAGATTTCTACTAAGAAACAGTGCAAATCTTTTGGGTGAACAATTTTTAACCAGTCTCATCAGCATTACCGTTATCATGTATGTTCTCTGTCTACATACATCTTGAACTGGACAGGAAGCTAGGCTCATTTCTTGTTTAAACAGTTAATTCTTTCCTAATGTCACTGTGTTTTATTGCTATCACCCCTTAGTTATTCTCTTTAGATCTTTGGATATATTACTTTAATATGCAGAATGTGAAATATTTTGGAACAGATATTATTTACAGTTAGACTGGTCAGAAACTCCAGATGTTCATAAACAACAAAAATGAATTTAGTTCGATGTCTCCTTCATTCCCTGTTATAACTGAGAAATGATTAAACTAATCCAGATGTGTCTAGATCTTTAATTCCATTTGTGTCACAGTCAGTAAAGCTGTGGTTGTCAATGAATTATTGCATATTAATCTTCAGAGCCTTTGATGTTCCAGTTAGTCTGATACTCTGTTAAAATACACATTTGTTCTCAATCCATGGAGTAAATCCTGAGAATTTCACTAAGCGTTTCTTAAACAGTCATTAGTAAGGGGAGTTTTTTCCTGTTGCTGCAGGAGTGTTAATTATAGGAAAATATTCCAAAAATTGAGTTGAAGAAGCTATGAATTTCAGTCCCAAAGGCATTGTAGCAAGAGAAATAAATAAAATCTTTATAACATCTTGGAGACTTGAACTATATGCTTTTTGCTACTCCTATTTGCTACTCCTTTTTGCTAAGAATGTATAGAGATGGTCTACTGTTATCTTTATAATCTCTAATTCTAAAGACCCAGAATGTTGCTGGTGATCTGTAAACTAGGCTTTGTTTTATCTTTTGGGGCTTTTTTCCCTGTGAAAATTATTTTCTTTAAAGGAAAATGTATCACTGTTTGTTTTATTTTACTTGTTTTAAGTTGCCATTTCTTAGATGAATGTGTTTGTATTCACTGCAGTAAGATGTTACGTGCACACAGCACATGAACTGTACACTGTGGTTACCTACAGCTGTTTAGATTTTACTGGAATAAAATCTAGTGAGAGAGGAGCAAGCAGAGTTAATTACTTATTTTTATTCTTTCTGAATCAGTCAGAGAAATGGACAAGGACTTAGCAGAACTCAGCTGTAACATTATTCAGTACACAGCACAGCCTAATCAAAATACTCCAACTAGTGTAGATGGAAATTGCAAGAAATCAGTAAATCTACAGGTTATTCCCATAAGCATGTTTGAAGCAGTGCAAGTAGGTGCCACTTCTTGCTGTGAGATGAATCCTTAGATCAATTTTTTATCACAGGTGAATGACAAAATCTCCAAAGAGAATAATATTACACAACAATATATAATTCTGCAACTTTCTGAATAATAAAAGTTACTCATTTAGAACAACATACTCTTCTATAAGGTTAATAAGGAGTGATGAAACCTTGGTAGCTCAGCCTGATTCAAAAGTGCTAAAGATTCCCCATGCTCCCACTGCTCCTTATGCTCAGCAGAGTTTTGGGCCTTCAGCTTTTGAATCTGATTTATGTAGGGAAACCACCGAGTTTTCCAAGTGTTAGTTATATTTGCATTCCTTCCCTGAGAGACAAATCTTAATGAATTTAGAAGACTTTTATGTTCCAGTGCCCTTATATCTGTGCTGGAAGATATTTTAACTACTGACAGACTGGTTAAAGAACATGGACCAAAAAGGCAGCAGACATATTCCATATTGAAAGGACTGAGTCCAATCATCTGTCCTCACAAAAAGTGTGTATTAAAGAAATACATTAAGTTAGCCAGCACAACAGTCATATCAATCAAAAAAAAAATGACCATCATCTTTACAAAATTCAGCTTCAGTTAAGACTTTCTGATAAAGACAACATGAATCGATATGAATATTGCACATTAGTATACGTATTAGCTAACCAAATATTCTCTTGTTTGAAATCAAACAAATTTTCAGTTCCACTTTCTAACAGTAATGATACACTGATTATTTCTGCAACATTGTTGAAGATGTACTGGCCAAAATCTGTCACTGAGAATAAGAAGGGGCAAAAGAAATAGGTGATGAAATATACTTCTACAAATTGATAAATACATGAATTTGGAAAAAGTTAAGATAAAAAACATCAGCAAATTAGATGATTGTCAGTAAATTTAATATTTGCAGTAGGAACCTGTATGGTAGACTTATGAGCTAAAATTTTCTTCCTGTATTTATTTGTAATGCAAGACATCTACTTTAAAAGTAGAGGTAGTGAAAGAAACCATGTTTTGCATGGAAAGCAAAGAGTAATTCTAATTCTTTGATCCTTGGCCTCTGCCACAATAGGTCAACTAGGAAACCGATTAATGCATTGTGAAGTAGTTTTTTGGGATATGATCATAAGTAGGGAACTTCTTTCGATAACGCCTTTTGGGGTCACCAGCTATCTGTAAGATAACAAATCTCTATTTCTTGTGATCCAGTGAAACTTCACCTTGCTCCATTCCTAAATCATGCTACCATCCAATCACTTTTACTTATGTATTTTACCTTTCTTTTGCTCAAGCATCCCCTCACTTTCCTTGCTCTAACTAGGACATGGATTTCTGAATCAACCAATAAACTGATTAATTTTATATGATTACCAATTAATCAGTCAGCAGTTTGAGGGAAGGGCACTACAGAACTAAGAGACTTCCCAGAAAACATTGACTCAAAAGATCAGGCATGGGTTATAATTTACTACAATACTTCTCACCATGTATGAAAACATTTTCCATTGTGAAATATAACTTTATTGGGCCCACACAGTGAGGCCCTTGACAAAAAGTAAATTTTACAAATCAGGCCACACTACCCACCAGGGACTTCTTGATCCCTTGAAATATTTTTTAAAAGGGAAATAAAATTATTGTGTACTTCAGTCCTTATTTCTGTAGACAGCATACATTAAGTGCAGTCCAAATATATCAGGGAAGTCAAGTTTTATTAGAATCATAGACTCATACAATCATAGAGGGATTTGGCTTGGAAGGTACCTCAAAGATCATCTAGTTCCAACCCTCCTGCCATGGGCAAGGACACCTCCCACTAGACCAGGTTATTCAAAGCCCCATCCAACCTGGCCTTGAACACATCCAGGCATGGGACATCCACTACTTCTCTGGGTACCCGGTTCCAATATGTCACCACCCTCACAGTAAAAAATTTCTTCCTAATATCTAATCTAAATCTACCTTCTTTCTGTTTAAAACCGTTACCCCTCATTTTATCACTACACTCCCCGATTATGAGTTCCTCCCCATCGTTCTCTTTGACTGGGAGGACTGATGAAAAAACTACCTGCACTCCAGAGTCCCTTACTGCTGCTTCCTGGGTTCTTTAATCCTTGATACTCCTCAGACTGCTCCTGGTGGTACCAGTGATGCCCATGTTAAACAACAGCAGCAGATAATAGGTCAGATCAAGTCAGGCATAAGGTAGGAACTAAGTTTTGTGTTGTTCTTCCCTGCTATACCCATCTAAAACTATTTACAGTCCATCCAGATAAATGTACTCAGAAATTTTATTCAGGATAAGGCAGATGATTATTAAAAAAAAGACAGAGAAAGTAAAGACAGGCTAAATTCTGTCTTGGTCCTTCAAGGCACCTAAGAAATAAAATGTTCTATTTCGCATAAGAAACACAATTTAAAAAAAATGAAGGCTATAACCTTCCTCATCCCTATGGCTGCTAATGGTCCTGTTGAGCTGGTGACTCCCATGACCAGTTGATTCCCCTAATTTGTAGCTGCAGAGACAACTACCTCACTTGGCACGTCTATGCAAAACCTCTGGAACATGAAGAGTCATCTATGGCCAAGAAAACTTGGGCCTTCCACTGACGCTGACAGCTGAACTCCTATTTCCCACAATTTATGGTGTTGACAAGTCTTCCCCTCTTCTTGTTCTCCTAGCACAAGTATTTAAGCAAGTTGGATTAATTGCTGCAGTTCCTTGGTGTATTGTTCCATCCTTTCCTCCTTCTTTCACAAGAAATCCTCTATGTTCCATGGAAACTGTCCCAGATTGTCCACACGTAGAAATTTTCACATACCAACTTCTTTTTGGTCAGGCTCCTGAAGGGTCATAAGATGTTTCACCTCAAAGACTCATATCAGTTACTTTGTCACTTGATTATGCCATAAGCCTATGCAAAACCCTGAGTGAGAGTAAGTGTGCTAGACTGAAATTTGAGACTATACCTTCCCTTGCCTCTTATGCAGTTAGTGTTCAAGAGGTGGATCCAACTCTGCCTTGGAATCCCTTTTTCAATTGTCTTTTCCTAAGATGACACCAAAACAAACTTATCAGTGCTCTATATCTTCTCCTTAGGTGACACTGGTGACAATACTGTAAAAGACGGTTTGATCAGCCCTGGGAAGTGAAGAAGTCTTGGCTGTATTGCTGGTTGGTTTGAGGAAACAAAAGGAGGGTACAGTCATTGAGATGTCTGTTCACTACAAGGACTGATCATAACTGTTAGTATCTTGACATGGTCATAATGTGCTGCTCTGGTAAAAGACTCACAGCCATGTGGATATGCCAGATATTTAATCATCATTTTCTCCACATCTTGACATTCTGACATTTTATCTTTCTACTCATGAGACTATGAACAGATAAGATATGCACTTAGCCAAAGGTCTTCTGGATGCCTAGGGGACAAGTTCCCTCTTTCTTTCCTTCTTATTCCCCATACTGACTTGATATATCTTTCAGGTTCTTATATTACTGGTATTCAGTCTAGCTACCAGGTATTACTGGTACCTAATACCAGGTATTACTGGTATTATGGACCTGTTAATCCAGTTCATCTTCACAGAGATATAGTTCTGGTGGGATAAGCCTTTTTCAGATCTGTAGATTCCAGCGTATTCCTTCCACATACAGAAAAGCAGCCTTCCTTCCCCTTTTTCTTACTTGGTGACGGCCCACAGGTATGCCTTGCAATACACGTGGGCAGACTCAGGCTGCTACAGGCAAGGATGTTTGGAGTACGAATGAGATGGGTACCCTGCATATGGGTTCAGGAGAGAAAGGCTCCCAAACTTTGCCCTTTAGCTTCCTTTCACCCATCAAGCAAGGCACTACAGAGCACAGTAAGAACAACACAACAGAGTTGGCCAGAGTTTGGTGATATAAATACAACAAGTTTGCCCAGGAATAGACTCAGAATATTCGACAGAGTTTGCTGCATTTTTTTTTTTTAATAAACAGTGCCATAATTTTGGACCTTAAAAGACCTGTCTCTTTAGATTAACTATCTGGCCTCAGACACACCTTTCTCCAGTAACAAACTGTTTCAGCAGTAAATAAAACACTTTTGTAAAACAAGAACAAGTCTCATTTTAGACATGGATGTTTATCTAAAGTAACCTTGGTCTGTTAGAACAATGATCTTAAGGCACCACAGTGTTTGATCTCCTGCTTGAGAGATAATTTCTTATAGCACCTTGTTTGCAGCAAGGGGTAAACTGCTTCCTGGCTCTTTGTGCTAAGAAAATGGCTTCATCTCACAAATAAATTGTTCATTACTTTATTTTAAATATATGGCTTTAGAATAGTCTGAAAAAAATTGTAATTACAAAGCACAGCTAGGACCTGCCAACTGCCAGTGCTCAAATCAGACTTTAAAATCCTTCTTCTCAGAGACTGTGACACACCAAAACTACTTTAACAGAACTCCTTGTTATGCAGAGAGAAAATTTCTAAAATGTGTTTATGTAAAATCATAAAGACATATCAAATCTGTGGACAGATACTATTCTGTCCACAGGAGACCAAGCTTCTATTTCCCCCAGTATTGTTGATCTTTTGCACTGCTGCTCCTTTTCTCCCAGTCTCCTTAACTGTATAACAGAGATAATGAGACACAATTTGTGGTCCATTAAACAAAATTAACTGGTACTGTAAGATGACAAAAGGGTGGGGTGTTTTGGTGTTTTTTTTTAGCTCAATCTTTATTCATCAAATACCTTTTCCAGCCAAAGGCACACATGATCAAGAAAAAAGTGCTGATGTTACTAGAACTTGATCGTAAACCCACTAATGTCATTGTCTGTTCTTCTCTTAGCTTGAACAGTGTAAAATTAATCTCTTACGAGGTTCAGTCCAAAGCGAATAACTCAAGTATGTCTTTATTTTGCTTTCTAGCTTGTTAGATAAATCTGGAAAACCAAAACAAAATAAAACCAAACAAAACTGCTTGTTTATCAGTCTGACTATCCATCACTTTGTCCAAACATCTAGCAAATGATGCTCCATTGCCCTACCATAGTAAGTGATGTATATGACTTGCAAATAATATCAAGAATGACATTTTTCTTTGAGCTGCACGTTTAATTCATCCCATGCTTTAGAGAAAAAAAAAAAAAGAGAAACTAATATATAAAAAGAATTAGATTGCCAGTGCCCATACATTTTGAAAAATGTTAGTTTCTGTGTGTAATATTGGTATTTTGAAAGGCAATTGGGGTTTTTTTCCCCCTTTTTTTTTTTTTTTAATTAGCTTTGTCACAAATCCAGAACTCTAACAGAGAGGAAGTAGAATGTAGTGAAGTAGAAAGAATGCACTTATTGCTTGTGGTTTTCTATTCTTCATCTTGCTGAGAATATTGCCAGTCTTCTAGCTTTTTATGATTTACTTTCAGGCTGATTGCTTTCAGAGCTATTGCCTTTGCACTAGTAGTTTTATACTACAGTATCCATTAGCAGAAGGTATAATACAGTAGGATACTACCAATGATTTTATAGCCAGATGGATATAGCATGTTTTTTAAGGACACTTTTAAAAATAGTTAGAGAACAGTTCAATTGATGAGTTCATTTATCACTGATTTACAGAGACCTTAATATTAAGCATTCTAAAACTTTATATTTAGCTATGGAACTCCTATCTTCCATTACATTGGTCCTGAAAGTGCTGAGGAAGGGCAAAGTTAAAGTGTATTCTTCAGTATTGTTCCATAGAAATCTCTAAAGGGAGGGGAGACCACTTTGTTTGACCTGCCTTTCATGTGTTAAACAGGAATTAAATGGAAAAGTTCATATTAGCTTCAGTGGTCCTTGAATCTAAGTCCATAAATACCCATTTAGAATTTTTCTCTGTAATTAGCTATTCCCACATTTTCCTTTGTTCACCAGCAGCTTTCAAAAGATGTCTTTTCTCCACCCCATAAGAATTAGGATCCACCTCTCACCAGAATAATTGTGCTCTTATAGCTGAATGTAGGGTGGTGCAGAAACCTAAACCCGCATTCTTTTCTAAAGGGTCCCTGAACCACTGTTCAGTTGCTGGTATGGAGAAAGTACTGTTGCCATTATATTAGAAGCTAAATAGCAGAAGTTATGAGGATCAGTTGTTCTGAAAAACAACCGCAGTCTGGTTAGATTTCACTGTCAATTTAAATAGTCATCACCATTAGGGAATAATTCCTTTAATTTCATTCAGCTCAGTTCATAAAACTTCTGGGAAACTCCCATTATATGAAAAGATATCCGTATTCTTTTGTTCCATCTCTCATAACAAAAACTTAAGCTTCAATGCCTCAATAAACTTTTTAAACTTTATTAAAAGCAAGCAAAGTGAAGTGAAGAAACACCTCAAGGGTTTCATACTTAGTAACTTTAACTTTGATCAAGAAATAACAGTATTTACTTATTGCTATATTCAGCATACAAATAAGAACACAAATTTAGGTATGATTTTCTCTGGTTTGAGCTTCTCTTCTGTTTGTCTTTATTTTTAAAGCTTCAAACAGATACAGTGCATGTGTTCTTTATGAACTCTGAGTAGAAATGCTGCTCACGTGTTTGTGTGCACGTCTGTGTCAGAGGAAGAGAAAAAACATGTGAACTGGTAAGATTCTATCATGTGTTCTCTGGTCAAGTCCAAAACTATATATAAAAGCAGAGCTGCAAGCTGAGTTTATGCATTTGCATAATAAAGTCACTGTAGATGCATAGTAATTTATATTATGATGTTATATCATAGGCACAGAATAAGATCAGAATCAGTTCATTTATGGGCAGAAGCATAGTATCTTCAAAAATTGCCAATTAAAAAAAAATCTGCTTTCTCCTCCCCTCCCATTCTAATTGCATTATATAACATGCACATAAGGACATCTTGGAATAATTAAATTACAGACAGAAAACTGTCAGCATGCCCTTCACTGTCACTATTCACCCAGCCCAGGCTTTGTACATGTGTGACTTTCACAGTGACACTTGTTAGGTTCCAATTTATATATCAGGCCAAAAGTTGCTTTCCTAATTTTCACGCCCTCTGTCTATTACATTTTTATTGGTATATTCATTCTCCCTGTCTGTCTTATTTTATTTATATACCTTTAGTGTCCAGTATTAATTGTCCTCAATTACACTTTAAATGTAAGTGCCTACAGTTAGACAGAATGATTTGGTATGCTGTTTCCCAGACCTTGTCCTGGTTTGAGGTTTTACATACCGTAGAAGGGAATAAAGTCCCTGTGGTGCATAGCCACGACAGACCTTTTTCAAACAAAGATTAATTTCAGCATCCGCTGACATCTGTGAGGACTGTTGGAGCTCAGCACCTACAAAACCCAGGCAGTTTTGCAGTGGGTTTTTTTGCAGTGTTGGCCACTAATGATAGAAATGTAAGTAAGCCTATTCAAAGTTTTCAACTAGAGGTTTAAGAAATGGAAAGAGGAGTTATACATACCTTCGCTGGGTAATAAAGTCAGCAAGTGCTGGCAAATTCAAAATAGTAAAAGGATTAAAGGTGCTGATTTCAAGTGTTAACAGATGACTCATTCAATGTGGAAAATAAAGTATTTGGAATTATCACTTAGAGGAATCACTTAGTTTTATGCCAGGAAATATAAACTTGATATTATGACAAGATGACAAGACGCCTGTATGAGAACTTGAGTTCAAGGAGTTCAGATTTTGAAGGGTGAACTAAGGACAAAGGGCTGTTCAATAATGCCCAACTCTGGGTGAAACAGCAGTTTCCTGTTAAAACTGAGAATTAAATAAAGGTAACTCCTGCAGAGAGCAGAATAAGTGTCACACTTTGCTTGCTTTTTTTTTTTTCTTTCTTTCTTTCCCCACCTTATAGTTCAGAAATCACAGCATTTGAGAAGTAAAAAGCCACAAAGATTTCTTGCTGAAAAAAGTTTTGTTCCTCTTATGGAGTCTAGTATAATATGTCCATCATAGTTGAGTTTGTTTTTACTGTTGTTATTTTGTTTTGTTTTGAAGCAGTGGATCTTGGTATTTAAAAACCTCATTCTGGTAGAGTGTACTACTTATATATATATATACACACACACACACACACACACATACACACTACCCAATATACTACCCGGTGTTCTGTCATATTTTGTGAAGGTTAAGGCTCATGCAAGTCAACAAAAACTATTACAAACTCTGTCCTAAATGATTAGCTCTTAAACTAGTCCATAAGGTTGCATAGAGGGATCCCTTTAACTCTGAGATTTTAGATTGACCACAGCCAGAAAAACAAAACTAGTTTGCTAGTTATTTGGAAATCACCAGCAACAAACGCAAGGCTAAGCAAAAGAAATACTACATTTTCAGTAGTCCCAAACATCAACAACAGTATTCCTGGGTTTAGAGAGAGGACATGGCAAAGGTAATGCATGTTTCTTTCTACCTGGACTTCACTCTGAGAAGTTTTCTCTTTGTGTTTCCCAGCTACCAAGCTACCAGAAAGATATATGTCATTCTGGCTGGGGAGCAATTGCTGAAGCAGGCCTTCCTTCCCCCTGTACTGTCCCAGAAGAGATCTGGATCTGACTAAAAACTTACATATGCAGATCCACCTTGGGTTTTATTCAGATGTGTAATTCCATCCTACCCCTTGCCTAACAGAGGAAGTCAGGACGTACATTTTAACTGTTGCTCAACCTCAGTTTAGACCTGGGCAGGGGGAACCATCTCTTTCCAGAACATATAAGGAAGTCAGGTAAAAGACTGTTCTCTTGCCTTGACAATTATAGCAGGTTTTATCTCTTCTTATCTTATTTTCAGGAAAAGATTTTCTTCTTATAGTTCTGTCTTCAGTGTACAACTTCTTCATTTGCCAACACCATTGTTTAATATATTTTAAATGTATCAATAGACAGTGTTTATTAAAATTTTATAATAATATATATAAAATGTAAGAATCACAGATGTAGTTCATTGCTAATTGTTAGCTTAGACAATAAAAGATTAACTTTATCCTTTCAAGTGACAGATGACATGGAATACAGCCTCCACACAAGGCTTTGAAAAATGTTGTGTTAAAAGGGTTCAGCTGGTAAAAATTACATTCTAAAAGCAGAAACTGTTACCCTTCAGCTGGATGGATATACATGAGCTGTAGGACATATCTTTTAAGCACTGATTTAAATGTTACAATAAGTACTATCTTTGTTAAAATGTTAAATTAGGTTTATTTCTGTGATTGTAAGTTTTCCTTCAAAATGAACACTATAGCCCTTTAAAAAGAAAAATTATGGAGCTCGACAAAAAAATCTGTTTACTGAGAGCAGGGAGCTAGTGAAAGCTAAGACAACAGTGACAGTGTAAAAGCTGTATTAAACTCTTTGGAGTGTTGATCCATAATGACAATGTGTTATACTGTTCAAGAAAGATTGTGCTTCAATCCTTCTTGTCATGCCCTTCAGTCATGTCACGCTCATGCATCTACATTGAGACTATTTGTATAGTGTGCAAGTAACACAGGTTCAGCTTTAACTGCAAGTGGTGTCCCCCTGCATTTGCCAAACAGAAGTTCCGGTGTTGAGACATAGATGCACAACATATGAGCAGACAAACGTGGCTAGCTACATAAAAATAGAATAGTGTTGGTTAGATAAATTTCACTATTGTCTTTGTCTTTTATTAAAAACAAGAAGTGAAGAAAATGGCAAAACTGTGTACATTTCACCTGTGGATTTTAGTAGAGTTAATGAGAATTAAATATATGTTCATATATATATGTATATAAAACTTCTCCCAAAACCTCTTGAAAAAAAGCTGTTCTTTTTTTCTTTTCCTGGTATTAGTCAAAGATATAATCCCAATATCAAGTGAATTTTCTAAGTAATTCACTTAATCACTTTACTCATATTTGGGTTTTATTTTATGTTGGCTCACTAAGGATCAGATTTCCTCTCAGAGTATTTCCATGAATTCAGAAACATGAGTGGGAAATGGAAGATTTTTGGAATGTATGCATTTTCACAACCCTGCTCTTCAATAGGTTTTTAGTCAACAATGATGCAGTTTAAACTTTGACTTACAATTCAGGCTTGGCCTTAATTTGTCCAAAGTGACTGAAAATCACTTTTGCACAATCACACTTGTTTTTCAGTTAATTCATCATTAAATAAGGTATCTTTTAACGTCTGAAACAGAGTGCATTATGAAGATATGATTTAACCAGTGTTATAGCATAAGAAACTATGAGACAAGGAGGGTAGATGTTCTAGACAGATGTCATGCTTGGGTGAATGAAACTGCAGCAAAATAGGAGGCTTCTGGTCCCTTTGTATGCTAAACATTTTAAGTACTTTTCATTAAACAAATGGATTTGTATCATCAGTTTGGTTTTTCTGCAGCCCTTGCAGCTCTAATCTCCGTTTGACAAAATAAGAATACTGAAACCATATATCTCCCTTTGTTTACCTGGCCTGATGTAAAATACTAAGTGGCGCCATCTGATCCATTGCTTTACTTACAGCAGCTCAAATATTAAGATTTCTGTACAGATTCTGCTTGTTTATACTCTGTGTGACCCAAGTCAGCCTGGTAGATTTGAATCTGTGTGGTCTGCGGTCTTTTATTATTAGGACAGAAAGCAGTAATTTCCTATCTGTTCAATAAAAGGGAATGTAACCTTTCATGCAACCTTTATGATCACACATAGGAAGGATAACAATGCCATATTACAGTAATGCAATAGAAGAGTTAATTTATTAAAACATTTCTGTGCCTTAAAATTTACCTTTACAATACAAAATATGAAATCGTTTTCCTTCTTTTACATAGCACCTTGCTACAGAAGTTTGCCTCATCAATACAATACAGGACATTTTCAAATACACTTTGATCTGCATTGCTCTCTGCATAGGAGAATGTTTTTTCAGAGTAACTCCTGTTCAAAAAAAAAAAAATTACTGTTTTGTACAAGAAGCATAGCCTCAATTAATGTATAAAAACCTTGTAGTATAATTTCATGGTACAACTTGCATGGATGAAATGTTTCTGTTGTTCCTTTAGAAAGTCTGGAAATAGAACATATTTATTGGATTGCTTTGATTTAATTTGAGAACAAATATATCTGGGGTTATTCATCTCTTTCCCAGAGTCTGTATCAGTCTTATAGTCATCTGACAACACCACTTTGATATATGACTGCATTATCAACCTAACATATTGGTAAAGCTTAGTTGTAAATGCAGCTCATAAGACTGAAAATAATGCAGTATCTGAACAGTATTGCATTTATTTTATCATCTAGGAAAAAAAAAATCTCATGTTCTTTATTTTATTTACATTACAAGGAAATGTGACTTTTTAACTTTATTTACTGCTATTCTTTGAATGAATCCAAATTATAGGATCTCTGTTTTTCAGTGAAGAGGACTATTCAGTCATAAAAGAGTATAAACATGTATCAAAGCATCATCAAATCCTGATAAAGCAGGTATTTTTGCTTTTTGGACTTTATATCTCGATAAGTATAAATGTAAGACAGTCTTAAACATTGTTCAGAAACAGTTACTGCAGTCCCTGAAGAACTGATTCTTAGGCTTTTCCTTTTATAAAGTTTTGTCTTTTTTTTTTTTTCCCCCTAGTTTAGGCATTCTAAACTTGGATTAGATCTGTAATAGCAATGATGGCATCTGGAAAGCATTTTAGTAACAGAAACTCAGCCAAATTATCAAAAGAATGCAACATGTGGACAAAGTGTGCTAACTTCATTTATGCAACTAGGCACTTAGATACTCTATAGCATTAAAAGTATTAAAACTTCAAGCTATCCTTTGATGTACAGCAGTAGGATTCTGATGCAGAGTGTATTCATGCTGAATGAATTTCTTTCAATAATATTAGTGTAGTCATTATTGTATATTATAACTTGATGGTAACACTTTAAGGAAGGCTGATAGCCTTGAAATTAAAAAAAATTATTGTAAATTTGCATTTTTACTTCTGGATAATACACAAGATGATTTTGGTACACCATTTGGAAATCTAAGAAGATTTTTTTTATTTGTGTCAAGGACAAACTAGTTTTTTGTTTGACTTTTTTATTTACTTATAAAAAGGTGTATTCTATCGGTTTGCTTATCTTTACTCAGAATAGATGTTGTGAAAAAAGAAGCAACGAGAGATGCATTTAACAAAGCCAAGTTCTCATAAATGTCTATATTGCCAGCATAAGCTCAGAGGTACTTGACTCAGAAGTCCAGTTTGGTCCTTTTTTCCCTGTTGATTGCTGTCTGAGCTTATTCTGAGTATACAATACGTTACAGTTGCTGCAGACCAGCACGTAGGAGGCAACACATAGAGGCAACACATGCCTCTCCCCACCTGTGTGCCTGTATAAATCCTGTTGTGACCCACCCCAGAACCATTTGTAGCCATTCATTAATTAGGTTACAGAAAGTGGGTAGTAGCAGTCGCGCTGAACTGGATAATTAATTTGAACTTTCAGATACCCTGTCACTGAATCACATAGAAACCACAAGTCACAAAGCTCTGCCTTAATTAAGAAGGCGTAAGAAAGTTGTTTAAAAAAAGAGCACACACAAGGATCTATTCAGAAGGTACTATTATTAGGTGAGGAAAATAATTAAGTGCTGTCCTGTTGAACGCACCATGGTTTTTTTTTTCGTTCTCTACAACTTTTAATCTTGATTAATTAGTTAGCTTTCATGTCTGAGTATGAAGGGAGAAGGGGGGACTGAAACAGATCAGTACTGAGCCCTTGACAAGTAAGCTTCGAAGGACTTAGGAACCTGGTTTATAAATGGGATAATGACAGGTGGCAAAGGAAATGTAATACAGACAAATGTGGAGTCATTTCCATCAAAAGGAAGAATAATCAGCATAGGTATCCAACACACTGAACTACAGGAGGATTCTAAGTGTCTCTTGCAGTATTAGATTAATTTCCCCTCAAATGCCAAAACTATACTAAAGAAAACTTGAAAAGACATCTTGCCATACATTATCTGCTTTATCTCATTTTGTACTGATGCAAAAAGTCAGTGATCCTGATTATCTAAAAACCTGACAGATATGTGTCAGAATTGATAATTTTATCCTTTCTTAATTAGAAAATTAAAAGAAAGGAATGGTAAAATTCTTGAAGCTTCGATTTCATTTCTTCAAAGGAGACTAAGGGCAAAGTATTTCATCATTTTGCCTAAATTCAGGTGGTCAGAATATAGGAACTGGAGTCTCGGAGGCCACTGAAGCCATCAGCTAGCTCTTCCCTCTGGGCCCCACACTAACCTGAATGACCATGTATTGCATTTCTGTCCAGCTTCTGCTTTGTTCACAGATGGGGCACAAGCCTGAATTTCATGGAGGTTCCATTGGGGTCTGATATAAGGCTATGCAGCATAGCAAACAGTTGATTAATAGTAGTTCAAAACGAAGCCCACTGGTGCTCTGAATCACAGCAAAGTCTTATATCTTTACAATCAGAGCACATCAAAAGGTTATTGTGGATGATGTTCACCTTCTATCTTGAATGTAAGAACAAATATGGGGCTCCTAGGACCAGGGCAATATGAAGAGGAGACAGGAAATTTCCAGTTAGCTGGGAGAAGATGGGAAAAAATGCAGCAGCTCTGGCAGTTTTTGTCATGAATCTCTCCAGTCCATGAGAATAACCTAGGTGCTACCCTGCAGAGCTAGGGCTCTTCTCCCAGTGGCAGAATGCATGGTTTTGAGTTCTTAATCTAATGCCTGGGCAAATATTTTATCCAAAGACTGCTCCTGATAGAGAAATGGAAATGTATACTGAGATGAGGGTAGGAACTGAAGTTTTCCCCTGTAGTGGAGTGCTTTAACAATGAGGTTTAAAAGTCTGAGTTGCTCTTTCTGTGTGTGGCCCGGAGAAACTTGGGCTGCTCTGTGTAAGAGAGAAGAAGATCAAAAGGACATGTGGAAATCCAGGCCTAAGTATCTTACTTTGCCCATGCCTTATGTAGAGAACATCTGCAAGATCAAGACCAAGCATTTGGTTAGCAATGCGTCCAACAAAGTTGTGCACCCTCGTGAGGTTACGGTGTGAAGAAAGACAAGTATGGATAAGGCCCCAGCGTGACTTTCTGGCCCTGGATCCCCTCAGGATCTGAGGTGGTCCCCTGTGGCTAACAGGGCACCCAGCCAACTGAGGAGGAGCACACATGGCTGCTGACCTTGAAGAAAGCTGTAATGAAGAAAACTAAAGCCCTCAGCGGGGCCAGCCCACACTTGGGGGAAGCTGTTTCTGGCTGAGACTCATGGCCCTCACCTGAGCTCTAGCCCTGGCCACATCACCATGGTGGTCCTGCCTGGCCTGCTCTGACCTCACCCCATTCCTGTCCCCACTGCCCTGCCTGGCCATCCTGGGATGCGTCTGTTACTGATTCCCCTCACTGTGCCTGATCCAGACGCTCAGCTTGTGGGCCAACATCCCACCCCTCTCCCCAGGGATATGTCTGATGTCAGGGGCTGGGGCTGCCCTGGCTGCCCTCCATCCTGCCCTGCCTGGGAGGAGACGGGTCATGGCTGCCAGACCCTGCCTAGCCACCCTGAGAGCCCCTGACACCCCCAGCCCCAGGCCCGAGGAGCTGCTGGCCCTGGCAGTGCCCCACAGTGCACCTGAAAACCACGTCAGGTTGTGGCTCCTCCAAATGCCAATGTCCGTGCACAGAGGATGGTGAACTGGGGATTCAGATCTCTAGAGGAAATTCAGACAGAACTTGGTCGTGTGACCCCAGTTTTATATTTCACATTTATGGAGGTTAAATATAGCTGTACAGAAGCATGAAATGAGAAAAAAAAAAACCCAAACCAACCAACCAAACAAAAAAAAGCAGAAAAAAAATGAGGAAAAAACAAACTAAAAAAAATAAAACATAGAAAAAATCACTGGCATACCTGAGCTCAATAAATTCAAAGCCCCTCAGCTTGGCCTATTGACTTGTATTCTGTGTGCTTCTTCCAGAGTCCATGTTCTAAAACTAAACGAGCAGTGAATAATATTTAGTGATAATATTTGCAGATCTCTTTTCAGGGGTATATTAATCCTCAACTTGAAAGTACACGTACAGTACTCAAGGTTTAATGTAATTTCTCCTTCTTTTTTACAATTTAAGTGCAAAAATAACTTTATTTCATACATAATTTATTAAATACATAAAGGCAAATATTGTATCTATTCATTATGACTTAGTTAAACTCCATATATTCACATTCATGCCTTCTTACATTTTTTTCTCTTGAATACTCTCATTGCATCCACTCCTCTTAAACCTCTAATGGAATTATAATCCTGCATTTATCACAGGATGCTTTGTATTTCATGTTTTGCACCGCAACATCAACAGTTTTTGTATGTTTTATATAGCATTCTGAGTATAATATCAATAATGCTGCATAAGAAAAAAAATCTCTCCCTGTGCTTTGACTCAGTGCCTTTGCAATTCTATTAGCAATTCAGAGTGGGCTGGAATGGAATTCTGTCATCACTCCGCCTCAGCTACAAAGATAAACTAATGCTTTCCTCCACCATCACATTATTAGGTGAGAGCTAGCCTAAAATCTCTGAGGAGGGGTAGGTGATAATTATTTAGAATACTCCATGAGAAGTATTATTTTATACCAAAGTGAGCTTTGGTACGTCCCTTATCCCCTTCATTATTAATTTTTTACGTTTGATTTGATCCAGGTTCACATTAGTATATGTCCTGCTGTGAAGAAAAATGCTACTTTTACTTTAAAAGAATGAACTGTTCCATGACATTGTATTTGTGTCATGGCCTTTCAATCAGACTACTCAATGCTGGCCATTGTGCCATTCGTGTCTGTCTCCGGTTCCCACTCAATGCATCATTCTAGCAATGTCAAGTTGTTTATTGTCTCACCAATGCCATCACCAGCATATTTTCCAGTAAAACCTTACTTGCCATGTGGTAAGACGCTTAGCATTCACCAAACTGTAACTGAACAATCCCACTTCTGTGAATGCTTCCTGATTTTACTACCCTGGGAATTAAGCACTAAATTTTCAAACTTCTTTTCTCCAGGTAACTTTGTTCCTGTCTAGATTGTGTTTTTTCCCCTTAAATTTCTAGCCTTTATAAATATATCTGTTTACTCTCTACTGTCATTAAACAATCCATTTTAAACTAGCTTAGTATTTTATGGGTATTTCATCAGCAAGCTGCATAGCAGACTGTTATGGATGATCAATAAGCTGCAGGAGTCAGCTGGACACCTCTGCTTGCTACTTCAGTCAATTTTCAGGACACACGGCATTGCCCAGCTAGACAGTAATTTAACAGATTATTTTGGAGAAGTTCTTACAAGGATAATACGATAACTAATGCAACAGATGAACTGCAGTCCAAATTATCTTGCACCATCTGCAATAGTTTCATATAAACACCAAATAAAAGTGATGAAATAAATTCTGTAAGGTTTATAAAAGAGGGTATTCAAGGAAGATGAGTCATTGTCTACCTTTACTGTAGCAAGGCTTTTGACACCATCTCCCACAGCATCCTCATAGGTGAGTTTAGGAAATGTGGATTAGATGAATGGCCAGTGGGCTGGATTGAAAACTGGCTGGCAGGTAGAGCTCAGAGGGTTGTGATCAGTGGGGCAGAGTCTAGTCGGAGGCCTGTGACTAGTGGTGTTTCTCAGGGGTCAGTTCTGGGTCCAGTAATGAAGCTGAGGTAGTTGGGTCTCTTTAGTATGGAGAAAAGAAGACTGAGGGGGCACCTCATCAATGCTCATAAATACTTACAGGGAGGGTGTCAGGAGGAGGGGATCAGTCTTTCTTTCAGTGGTGCCCAGGGACAGGACAAGAGGTAATGGGCACAAACTTGAACACAGGAAGTTCCATCTGAACATGGCGAGGAACTTCTTTTCTTTGTCGGTGGCAGAGCACTGGAATAGGCTGCCTGGAGAGGTGGTGGAGTCTCCAACTCTGGGGACATTCCAAAGCCACCTGGATGCCATCCTGTGCAACTTGTTGTAGGTGAATCTGCTCTGGCAGAGGTGTTGGACCAGATGATCTCCAGAGGTCCCTTCCAACCCCTAACATTCTGTGATTCTGTAATTTCCTCAAATGGTAAGGTGGAATCACTCAGAAAGAGCCAACAGGACATTGTGGAGTGTGTAGGTGAATCAATAGTGTATTTAACAATGAGTTTAAAGTTTGACAATGGTTCAAAGAGAAGTGAGGACCAAAGAAGAGAGTAGAGGAAGGAAACTGATGCTACAATCCCAGCATTTGTCACAAATAGAATTAGAACTATTAAAGCAAGACAGAAGAGTCTTTACACTGTCAGGGACAGAAGTGTTTTCAATTTCACTAGAAATGACTGAACTGTATGTAGCATTTAGAAACTGTAATAATAGAATATTCACTCTATGCTGGGTTACCTGATGAGATATCTCCCTCATGAAATGAGGATGCACTTTTCCTATGTTGGATAAGGCCCTAGCTCGACCTCAGCTGCTGTGGGCAAGTTTGCAGGGCATCCCAGAGTACAGGTAATTTCCAGTGTGGCAGTGTAATACAGTATCAATGGGGAAAGACTGAGGCCTTCTGCTCACCAACCCATTCCTTCTTTTAATTTGGTTGTAGTGCAAGATTTAATTTTTCTGTCAAAGAAAATACCCTCCCTCCCCCATTCTTTTGGATAACACACCTATCATCCAATGAACTTAGTGATCTTACATCCTCGTTCTCAGCCTTATTGCACTTCTTGTGTTCAGGCTGCTTATACAAACTCAGCCAATGAAGTCACAGCCTGCTTTTAATTCGTAGTCATTTCATTGCTATGTCCTTTGTGTGGGGCCATAAGAAATGCATACAGACCACATCTTTTTCATATTGGCAAACAGGCCATCTTTAATAAAAATTGCTGGCTGAACTGTTTAGAATTTATCTGGTTTTAGGTTCTCAGTGTCAGCCTTCTTGTAAGGGCTCATTCCCAAACAAAGGATGCTCAGACTTATCCCACTATCAAGTTTCTTTTGAGATGTTTCCTTGCTGGAAACCAGAGTGTACTCAAAATTGGTCCTATAGTTTAAAAAAGATATTGAGATAACATGTGTATTTTGATCTTTAATGAAAATGTAATTTTTTCCCAAAAAATTGTAAGATGGATTCCCAACACTAGCTCTTACATGACAAAGTTGTGTGCAAAACTCCAGTTTTGTTTCTTTTGTTATATCTCCTTTAAAACTGAGGTTTGTAATGGAAATAGTGACACCATTAAGTACAGCCCTGGGAACTGAATTACAGTCATAAAAATTCACTGTAGCTTTACTGAAATTCCATAGAATGTTTTCTAATGAAGTTGGAGACTGTGGTAGTGTCATTGTCACTTATCTAAGATTACTACTGCCTGCTCCTTCCTGCAGTTCTTCTGAACTTGAACTCTGTTTGCTCCACTACATTTCAAAAGAGCTTTATTTCTCATAACTTCTCTTCTGTTGAACTGCTTAAGGATATCAGGGTACTGTAGCTGCATGTTATAATGTGTTGCATAACAGGAATAGTAAAGCTCCTTGAATAGTTGCTGGAAGTTAGACATATTCAATCTCCGTTAGGCTTTTAGTAAATCCATACAGCATAAAGATAAGAAGCTTTTCATTAGCTCTCTAACAATCTATTCCCCTGAATTATGAATACTGATAAGTCTCTGAAAACTTAATGTACTTTATCTGAAACATTTAAGATCATTTGCTTTAGTTATTCAATTTACATCATGAACTCAGATATATCCATGAGGCCTTCATTTTTAAGAGAGATTAAAATGAATAATATTTAACCACTTCAGTTTCTATGATTCTATTCGAATGAAACAACATTGCTAAGCACATGGTAATTACCTTGCGGTTATAGTATTTCCTAGAATTAAAGAAGGAAATTAGTATTATTAGTCATACTTTCAAGAGAAAAAATAATTCTACAGGTTTGTGGTGATAGCGCAACCCTCAGCACTACTGCAAAGATAGATGGTGAATACTTTTTGCAATAATATGGGAAGTTCAGAGTACTGAAAAGATTTTGTACATAATGTTGAATGTTCCACTGGACTTCTGATTTTAAAATAGTCAGAATAGATTTTTAAGTTCCTTTATCTAACAGTTTGGGTTAGTCTTATATCAAGTTTGTAAAAAAAAAAGTCTGAGCTATTCAGTTGCATTGTTTTCTTTTTTTTTTTTGCACATACTGAAATTACGTATCCTCTTCTTCACTTTGCTTCATGCCCTTAACAACATTGATCTCTGACCTCTATGCTTTTTCCATTCCTTTAAGTCTTTTTGTGCAGATCAAAATTCATAACGAAAGCAATGATTGTAATGCCTTCAGAAGAAAAAAAACCTTGTATTTTGTTTATCAATTTATTCTTAATATTATGCATGTATGCTAATAATTTAACATTGTTAAAGAAATATTTGAAATTATCACAATCATCTTCTCTAGTTAGCATACAAAAGTAACACCAACTAGCCAAAATTTGTGGAAAAAGTATTTCTTATTATAGTTTACACATGGTTTCACAGCTAAAGAAAAAGAAGGATTTTGTCATTGTGCCATTTTAACCATCTATTATTAGAGCATATGAACATTTCTCAACCTTTGGTAGGTAACGGCACGTTCAACAATTTATAACAATACAAGATGGTAGCATTCTTATTTCCAGGATATGAAATGACTGTGTTTGTGCACATTGCATAGTTAGCCCTTCTGATTTGTATTTCTCTGTGTTGAGTAGCCCCACTTAGAATGACAAAGAACAACTTTCTTGCCCTGCAATATTTTTCTCTTTTGTGTAACCTAGTCCTTGGTACTGTTATTTGGAGCTTTGCTGATAGCAAAGAAAGATTCTCATCATGACATGTACTTTCTCCTCTGCAGCTGAAGAACTTTTGGATGTGCATTTGCCCGTTGCAGTGCCATGGCTCCTACCTGTGATCCAGGAATATAAGATAATTGATTGGGATGTAACCTTGCATCTTCAACACAGAGTTAACAAGTTTATAAGCCCTGTGCACAGTTATAGCTTATCCTGATCTTGGCTGCATTTAACCTTAGATAAACAGAAAACAGATCTAGGAGGTATCTTGATAAGTCATCTAGTCTGGTATTCCAAAGGGCATTGTTCTAGTTCAAACTTTAATACTTCAGTAGTAGAAGTTCAACAACTTTCCTAGATAAATTATTCCAATATTTAACTATTTTTCTATTAGAAAATAGTTTATTATTGTTTAATCTCAGTCTCCTTCCTCATGTCCTTTTACCTGATTGCTTTTTGCCCTGTCCTCAGTGAGTGTGGAGAACAGCTGGTTTCTATACTTTTGCCGACTAATTTTCATTTATTTGAAGCTATTTGTGACGTCTCCTTCAATCCACCTTTTCATTACACTAAACAGTTCTTTCAAAAGTTCCTCACAGCTGTTACCCTTTGGGCTGGTGTGTATCTTTGTCCAATAAAACTGTGGCCGTGGCTCAGCTTGAGAGTTGTGCAACAAAAAAGTTACTTGAATGTTCAAAACTATTGCAGAGAGCAAGGATGAACCAAACCTACCAAATGACCTCTCCAGACATTTTCTCTGCTATCTTGTAATATCTTCATTTTAAATGCACCAGCTGTTTATCATGCTTTGAACTGTTTTTTTCAGCCCAGCTATTGTTTCCTAGGTGTTGTAATGATGGCAGAGACAGTTGCTCTATTGCTGCATTTGCTATGCTGATATTTCCACCCCAGGAACCTCCCTGAGACACAGAGCTAGTGTCAGACTGCTGCTTGGTAACAATTTTTGTTTTCCAAATCCTCATTTCTTGTCCCAAAATATAAGCAGTTGAGGCCTCTTGCTTTAGGCATGTTTAACGTACACATTAATGGCAGTGAATCATCTTGGGGTAGGTCCTCAGTGACACACCATTAGCAGCGCAGTTACACAGATATTCCAAATTGTTAGTGGTAATAAATCCTGGTTGAGCTTTCGACAACTGTTAAGTTTTGTAGATGAATTCTGCATTGCCTTTTGCAGTGAATGCCATCCCATGAAAAAAATTGCATCCAGAAAGGTTAGTGGTTTTCAGAAGAAGCCAACATAGTTTCTCATAGTAGGTGTGGTTGTTTTCCCAACTGTAATACATCTGAAGCAGTGAATTCCTCCCTATTATTCTTACTTTTTGACTGTCATGTCCTCTAAGTGAAATTAGTTATCAAGATGCATTTTATAGAAACCCTCCCAAACCTAAGCTTATGGCACTAGGATACTATTAAGAGGGTTTTTTTCAAGCCAGCTTCTTTTAAACAAACAAAAACTGGACTTGATTCATGTGTTATAAATCCCCACTGGGTTATGCTGTTTTCATGACTAATTTCTCCCACTAACCACAACTTCACAGCCTATGACCTTACAACAGCAAGCAAGCTGTAAGAAAACATTGGCTTGTTGTGATGGTTGTGCCTTTGCTCATGTTCCAGGTCCCCTGTGGCTTGTTAACTCTCCACACAAATACTACTTCAATTGCCTCCAGGCCAACTGCAGTTGTTGAATTACCAGAGATCATGAAAGTAACCTGTCTCCACTGGACACTCCATATTAAAAATAAAAGAAACCATTCTAATTTATGTTAAAATCAATATAGATTCTTCCCAATTTCACTGTATGAAACAGAATTCTCTAAAGGAAAACAAAATACTATTTTCAGTCTTTTGTAACCTCATATAAGTCTTTACTGCAAATTATGTTCTTTTGATATTGTTATACTAATGACAGGCAGTAGATGACACAATGAGAGACTTGGTTGAAAAGAACTGGCATTTCACAAACAATTAACACTTTACGAACAAAACATTGCTGAACATGTATTCACATTCAACTACAACAGAAGTGCTTTTGCTGGCACTTCAGACTGGAAACTGTTAACTATGTTGCCAAAACTTGTGGGTCTATCCAGTCACATGAGTTACCTGGCTTCCTTTAAAAAAAAAAAAAAATCACGTTACCATTCAAACACAATAACATGTTTGATAGAGTTCCTTCTAAATGTAAGTTTGGCTTCCTTATCCTGCATAATTACAGAAATGTAAGTCATAACTTTCTATTCATACAGAAGCACCTGATAGGAAAGAGGTAAGTATAGGAAAATAGTTGAAGACTGGAGGGGGACTCCTGTGGATTATCTTCTGCTGATACATGTGCATACATATGTATATATGTATGTATGTATCTCTTTACCATATGTAATCGGACTGCACCACTGTATAGAATGGAGTAGGTAATGTAAATTCTGAGATTATGAGACACGAGGTTTCTAAACAGATCATTTATCATAATCGTATAATCTCAAGCTAAATATTTCTTAGGCTGGTGTATTTCTGGAAAGAAGATCTAAATGACAAGGAAGTAGCATGAGCAATTTAGTAGTTGAAGCCTTCTTTGTGAACTGATACTGCATCTGTGACTTACGACGGTGTTGGGGCCTGTATGAATAAGCCATTAAACCAAAGTCAGGCACCTTTGATCATTAAGAAATCTCATTGCACTGCTTGCAAGAGTACATGAGATGTTAAACTTGGCTTCTGGACAAGTTTTAAATTGGGCAATTTGAATCTGCTTGGGTAGTTCAGATAGGGTAATATTCCATGCTATTTTTGTATCTACAGACTCATTAAAGGAGATCTTTCTTTACTTTTCTCCTGAACTGTAATGTTTAGTATTGCTGTCAAGAACCAGAAATTTTCTCCCATATTCCCACAATGTATTAAAAGCACATGTATTTAGACTCAATTTATAAGTAAGGACTTTGATCTGAGATTAAAAACCTACTTTTACGTAGCCTGCAAATTCATACATTAATTTTATAAGGACATTAGATACATTGAAGACACCTTTTTAATAACGAATAAAAGTTAAATTCAGGTAGCTTATTTTAGATGCACAGAATAATTATCTCAACTCAGCTGAATTAATTTGGGCATGAAATCCATTCAGTATGGATCAGGAGATCAGTATGGACGTCTCTTCTGTCTGCTGGCTGTGTAGAGTGATTCAAAGTGCTTATATCCGTTTTTTGTCTGCTTTCGGAGATTAAGGTTCTCGGTAAGGAGATTTCAGCCAAATACTGACTTGGTTATAATTAGACAATTTAAAAAAAAAAAGGTAACAGGTCTGGATTGTCCTCTTTATGACTTTGATTAACTCAATCAGACCTTTATAGCCTCACCTTTCCTTCATAATTCAGAATTCCTATGAGGGCTTTTCTTAAGTGTGAACAGAGGTAACTCCAGATAAGCTGAAGCTGGCAGTGACAATGCGTGCGTTCAGGAAATGGGAAGATTTCTTCTATAATTTTGCTCTTTTGAGAAGCTGGAAAGGTACAGCTGCCACCCACATCCCCAGGCAGTTGTTCTCGTTCAGCTGTGAAAATGCCAATACCTCCTGTTCAAAGTTGCTGATGTTGGGCCATGGTTGGGAATTCAGTACTGTTGTGGACAGGGAAAGAGCAAGCAGAGGAAAGACCAGTTCTAAGGCTCCTCACTGAAAGGAGGGGTGTCCAGGTCTGGTTTCCTGCTTCAGGAACCCAGTCTGTCAAAGAATTAGCAACTGGAACCACACGTAAGACTTGTCCCACGCAGTGGTTGTGCCTCTGTCACAGGGAAACAGAATCGTGCATCAAAAAGAGAATATTAGGTCTTAGGTACCACTCAAAGTGTAAAGTGTACATTATATGTTTTCACCGCTTTCATTCTGTTTAATTCCCAACACAGATGGAATCTAGGGGGTCTGAATCTTTCTGTTTCTGATTTTCTGAGAAGTGATAGACTTAAGTGTTTTCTCAGTCATTGCAGCATATGCTAGAAAGTAATGCGTGTGACACTTCATCAGTTAATGCATATTTAAAGAGATAAACATTCTTAATGAGAATCTTATAGCTTAACTTTGCACCCTTATATCCAAAATGAAAGGCGTATTTGTGATAGACTTGGCTATGCAATACAAATGACTGATGACCAAAAAGAAAGGTCAAGTTTAAATCAGGAACTATTTCTGTATTCATCAGGCCATGAAGAATAAGTGAAGCAATTATCAAGATATTTAGCTAACCAGCAAAATGTTAATTGTGTCACTCAGACACTGAGTGACTTGTTACCAGCATCTCTATTGAATTAGAGAAGTGTATTGTGTTTGAACTACAAATATTATATGTTGTCGTCCAGACCAAAGAAATATTACACTTTTCCATTTCAAACTCAAGTAATTCTTTGTTAAATTTCACTGCAGGAATCTATTCTTTAATCGGTTATCAAGACAAGAATTTCTAATGTTTGAATGTTAACTTGAGGTGTAACTCTGTAGTTTAGCTTTTGTAATCCATACTTGGCTTTATTTCTTAAATGCAGTAAGTGTAACTGCTAGACATGAAGAACACTATCTTAACAGAATACCACAAAAATGACTTTTTGTTGATGGGAGAACATACACAGTATATGCCTAATTTAGTAAACTAGTGAGATTATAAAATAGCCATGCTTAGCAGTGTTGCAATAATCTAAATCCCTAATTTCAATGTTCTGAACAACAGAGCAGACTTGCCAGAAGGAATGCTAGGACATTTGTGTTTTGTTTTGTTTTGTTTTGTTTTTTCTTGCTACAGAGAGCGTGAAGCTTTGATATAACTGAACCTGATAACAAATTCTGGTTGGATACAACTATAACGACACAGAAAAAAATCTGAGCTAAATGAAGAGAAGATAAAGATAGAGCGCTATTGGCAAGTGGATATGGGAAAAGTGAAGAAAGAAAACACTAAGACTGATGGCCCAGTTGGTGGTTTGGACTAAAAGATTAGAACTATGAACTGAAAAAATTAAAATAAAACATGAAATTTGTGACAGTGCTTTGGGCTGTGTAAAACTTACAAGTAGTAGTGCCACAGGTGTTTTTGTCATTCATCACTAACTGGGAAAAACTGTAAGGAAAATTGTCAATAGAAATAATGCTTCCTAGCAGAGAAGTACATTGAGCCATCTGATAGGTCTTGCCTGTGTCTTATTTCTGTGGTATAAATCTCCCCATGCTATAGCTAATGTTCACATTTCAACATTTTTGTGAAGTTATTGCAAATTACTCTAGTACTCAGATCTTTTAAAAATAGTATCTCTGAACACAATTGCTACAGTTGAGATACTTCTCTGAGAAATAATTTTCCATCATAATTAAGCACCATACTTTCATTTATGATACTCAGTATCCATTCAAAAAATACATTTCTTCCACAAAAATTCTAAGTTAAAGTTTTATTAAGTGCACTGTTTTTTGTCTGATTTGGGTTTTTTCCTGGGAAATGTTTAAAATGTAATCTCTTTTTTTTCAATGACCTAAAATCTTTTATCTATTTTTAGAAAAATCTTTGCATGTAAAACTTACAGTGCCATTCAGTATGTGTTAAAATGAGAACGGAAGGCATTATAGCTTACTTATGAGAAAGTTATAGTAATCCTGTGAGTCGTCTTCATGGGGAACATAAATCTTAATTTACTGCATGTACTCTTTCTTTGGAAGGATTTCTTTGAGTTTATTTGCTAATTTGGTCTGTTCACTACTGCTGGTGCAGTATTGTCATAAAGATTAATATTAAAGTATATGTCACACTTTAAGGCAGCAGTAATACTTCCTGTGATCTGGGTTTTACTTTTTGTATTGTATTCAGATATTGTCAACGATAAAGACATAAGACCTTTAGGGCGGTATCTAATACCTATGGTGCTTTATCTATCTATGGTGGCTAATATCTCTATACATCACACCATATCACACTGCCATTTAAAAGTTAAAAGGCTATAATTTCATTTCTATATACCTCTGCTTAGTGTGAGCTATTCTTAAAAAGCAAACAAGGTGTAAAGTTGCTATAGAAAGAGTAAGGTCAAGAATGCAGAGAGAATTCTATTGTCTCTACATAAACTGATGGATCTACATCAACGTATTTCATTCAGGGTCACCCACAAGAACAAGAGTCTGGGGGAGGATGTTTTTCAACAAGAACTGGTTCAGAGAATAGTACAAAACTGGTCAAGTACACAGCAAACTGATCTGAGGAGTGTCATTTAATAGACTTAATTTTTTTTAGTCCTTAAAAGCTGAGAAAGAAGAAAATATGAGAAAAGTGAAGGAAGTGACTAATTGAGAGAAACAGTTATGCAAATCTATAACCACACACTTATATAAAACATAATGCCAGATTAGACCAGATAAGCCCTTTCTCTTTACAACCTTCTGGAGTGGATTTATTCTGCATATTTATTCTGTATATTTCACATCAGTTATTTCCAGTTTACTTAACTAGAAAAAAAACATTTCTGACTGGTAGCAACATGGGCTGGATTCAAATGTAAAACCGGTACTAAAAAAGCATTGTCTGGAATTTCCAGAAACCTAGAAAAAATTCTCATATACATTCTTTTCCTAGTGAGCTAATTTTTTCCATTCAAATCCATGGTCTTTATAAACAATTTTTAATGGCACAAGAGGAAGAAAAGAAAAAAAAAAACCATAACAAAGGCACAAACAGAACAGCATACAATACCTAATTCTCATGCATAACTAATGCCATTTCACAGTCGTTGTTGATGAGGCAACTGCTAAGACAGCTGGTTCCTTCCCCCTTCCTATCATAATGCCTCACTCACACTTTTGGGCTGTCAAATTTCCCCAGATAGGAGACCCAATTTAAGCTGCTCTGCTCCTGTTAACCACTCCTTATCACTCCTCTCATCACTCCTAATGGTGGCGCCTGCCCTGACTAGCTATTTTAGCTCTGTTAACAGGTTTTGTTCCTTTGGTACTTAGTAAAAATGTGTCCAACACTCTAGGGTTAATGCAGTAACCCTCAATACATGAGAGACTAACAAGCAGCTTTTCCTGTTCTCCATCTGTAGAAATCTCTAATACGAAGTCATCTGCCTTCTGTACTGTTCTTTGCTCTTAATTTTTTTCATATCAGTGCTAGAAGCTATTGCTCAGTTCATGTTGGCCACCACCCAGGCACACGCTGCATAGTTAGCTGCTTTAAACTCCCATATGTTATTAGAGTGCAAAAATGTTCTCGATTCTATGATGCAACAACTTTGATAACAAAAATGCTCCCACAATACAACAATATATGTAAAATAAACATGCTTCAGGCCTGCCTATTTGTCCCTTTTTTGCCTCCTTGGTTTTGAATTCAGGTTTACTTCATAATTTTAGTTATCTGTACATGTCATTATCCAGTTTCTGTCATCTTCAGAAATTTGAACTGAAAGTGCAACCGAATAAGAGAACAAAATCAAGGTCTAACATCTAACTTTTTCTAAGTTCAGCTAAAAGAAGTAATGTATGTGTGTCTGTTACTAAAATGGCATAATAGCTGTGACTTGACAGAGGAAATGTTTTGAAAATATCATTTACCATCTTAAACCCAGCTATATGTTATCAGGTTCACTGCTACCAACAATATGAATAACACTATTCGAGGATATTTCTGGATTACAGTTGCATAGTCAGAAGTCATAATAAAATTATGCTTAAAAAAATACAAAATTAAATACATTCAGTATACGGTGAATATAGCACTTAGTCTTTCTTTTACAGACATAGGTTCATTAGATCAGCACAGCTATTCTATTTCTCTGCTCTGACACATTTTAGCTTTCGTGTTCTGTTAACCAAATTCAGAAATATAACCTCACAAAGGCTTAAAAGCAAACTTCAAAGACAAATGAAGACTGCTAAAAGTGAGTTTTAAAATGTTACGAGCATCTGGATTTTGATATTATGGAAACAGGTGGGAAATTTATCGGCATTTTTTTCAGAATGGGCAGCACCTGCAGCCTACAGGGGATAATATACTTCAGCTCCTATGGGAAATACACTGTAGACTGTTACCATCCTCAAGTTGTAATTATAGCACTTGGTATCAAAGAAAAGGTTGATTTATATATTTAGTATGTTTCTAAAATTAATCTTGAAAATTAATCCATCTTGAAAGTTAATCCAGCCACAGATGGGCCTGATCCAGCACGAGTAGAAATCAATCAGAAGGCTCTCACTGATTTTGTATTTGACTGTAATTAGAATATGCAGATGTGCATCTTTTCATGAAGCAAGTTAGTAGTACAATGAAAGGGTAGAAAGTTAATAATACACTTGAAGTCACAGCATGTGGCTGAATACTAAATACTGTTTAGATAGGCTGAGCTACTTAAAGCATTCCACCATCAGCAAAATCCTGAAATGCTTCACCTTAATGAATTATTTTTCCTCTGTGTTTCTTCAATTTTTTTGCTGAGAATTTCATATTTTGTGTTCAAATACTTTCCAATTTGAAAAAGTACTATAGTAAACTAACCCATATGTAAATATAAACACAGAATAGTCAATAGTATTTTGAGTCTGCTATAGGCAGTCCTTGTCTGATGTATGATTATGATGTCATTTATTTGTACAATTGCTCATTTTATCCACCTATTATTTTGTGAGATGTGTATATGAGACATATCATGTCAGCAGGTAAGTCATGTGTAAAAGCCTAAAAATATCTTGCCTATCTGGAACAAATTACAGGGCACTAACACTGAATACTGTGTGTTATCACCCTTGAAATTTGAATCTGTGGCACTACATTTTGTATTCTCTCCAGAGCTTTTGTGAAGGAATGTAAATACAGTCCTTAGCACATGGTTTAAAGATTACTTTAGGCAAGCTATTTCATGAAGAGAAAAATGGCAAGACATTAAGTCAAGCCAACAAAAATCTATTCAATATTGCCATCACTGAACAGAATAAGCGGTTGCAAAATGCTATGTTTAAACAAAGGTGAAAGGATAAGCAGAATAGTTCTATGTGTTAGAGAGATTGACACCGATGGCACTTGGTGCTGTAGAGAAGGGGAACGATTCAAAGCTGGAGGGACCTCATTCAACCCTGAGTAAAAGCAATAGCAGACTGACCTACTCACTCACAACCTGATCATGAATTCAGGAAAGCCTCTAATCATTTTGTTCTGAAAAAAGGATGAATGATGCCTTGTCCTCCTCTACAGCAAAGACATGCTATACACATTGACAGAATTAATATTCTGGAATGATCCCTACCTACTTTAAGTGCAGAAAAAGAGTTTTTACAATATCCTGCAAAGGTGAGTAACAACAGTTTTCACAGTTTCAAAAGAAGGTTGTTTAAATTACATAAGTGGGCCCATTTTCAAGCTTAAATGATGATAGACATGAAAACAGAATTTAAAAGTTCTAGTTTCCAAGTTTTAGGCCAGCTCACTAAATTGTATCACCAGATCAAATATTAGTTATTCAAATTTTTGCTGACATTGACTGTGAGAATAGAGTTCATCCCTTTCTGAACAGCAGATATTTTCCTGTCCATTCTGCCATTCAGCTAACAGTACTTTAACACAAGAAGTGCCTCCATTATTCCAGCTGCATGGGAGGAGAAGCCTATCCATCCAGGAGTTCACTTAATGACAAGCTCAGTGCCAAGGTGTGTTTTTCAGGGTAGCACAATGTATCTAAAGGGTCAGAAGTGAGCAGCTATGTGTTTCAGCTTGCTTCTCAGAAGGCTGGCCAGCTGTCTCCCAGCATAATGTATGCATTGAGACAGCTGGACAAAGTATTTCGGCAACATGTGGGAACAACATATGTGTTTTTACAGGTCACTTGGTTACTCATGCTGTGGAAAGCCTTGTAATTCCCGCACGTGGACTCATGCCCCGGAGATGAGTCCATAGTAGCTAAGGCCATGGGAAATTAACTGATAGGCAAGGATTCAGCTATGCCTTAATTCAATATTTAGCAATATGCTGAGGAAGTGGATAAGTCTGGCAGAAAAAGTCATCAAACAAAAGAACTGGGTGCCAGGTGTAACATGAGATGGATGAATAACTTTGGTTTCTGAGTTTTACTTCTGGAAAACAAACTTTGGATGTAAAGTCTTTTTGCTTTCTTTTTTAACACTGAAGTTTTACTTTGGAAATTCTGATACACATTAGTTCAACTGGTATTTTAGAAAATTCTACAGCCAGCTAAATTGCTGCAATTCTATTTTTTAAAGATATTATTTTTCTTCTCTGGCCAAATGGTGTGGTGTCCATTTTTTAACAAATATTTGCAACAGAAAGAGTTGTTCACAGAGGAAAATAAATACCAGACATTTTAATTGACTGATTCATGCATTTCATCCTTGTTTCAGGAAGCTTCTAAAAGCAAGTTAAGAAACAGTATGAAATCAGTATCCCACTTACACACAAAAAATGCATGGAAGATCACAACTGCACATTTTATGAACAGTCAGATGCACGTGAGTTATTTTATTTCATGTAATTTTAAAAGTACTGAACATAACAATTTGAAAAGGAATGGGGAGGCTGGTGTAAGAGAAAAAAAGAGGTATTGTAAATCATCATTACCTTTAAATACAGGATTTCTCTAACTAAAGTGCAGAAAACAAAACATTTATTATATTCTTTTCTAATACATATTTTTATTGTATTTCCATTTATTGACAATTCTTCAGATTTTTCCCAGATATTTTTCCCAGAGCTTGTCTCACCTATGTCTGTATGGAGTAGGTTGCAAATCCTTTTCTCCCTAGAGAGTGCCTAATTTACACTAATTGCTTTTGTTTGGTTTCTTGTTTCATCCATTTTTCTTGTTTCTTGCCTCTGTCAGTTCTTTATCCTGAACTCAGCTAGGATATGATATTGTGCATTTCTAATCTTACAAGTGCTTTTCAATTTGTTTCCATTAGTGCAGTGTAAGATTTTTTTACTAAAATTATCAGCAGCCTCTTTTAATACACAATACACACTCAAAGCTGTTCCCAACTCTATAACTGCTCACCCACACATTTTCCTTTGTATGTGCAAGTAGTCACAATAACCTCAGTAATATTCTTCATAAACCTAATTAAACATATGAGTACTTGAAAAATTTGAAACTTACCCAGAATTCCTCATGTCAAACAAATTTGGATGCAATTGTTTTCTTTGGGAACGAGGGCGTTTCCTTAATGTTTCATTTGGCTGAAGAAGATAGAAAGGAATTCAAAGAATAATCAAAAAGGAATGAATACAATAAGGTAATACCTCCACAGAGAAAGAGTGTATTTCAAACATTATGACCATATGTGTAAATTCATAAAATAGATAGCTATAAAAGCCTAACAGGAGATGAGACCTTTTTATGTTGGTGCTTGTAAATTGAGGCTATCTCTTCTTGTCTGCTGTCCCACAAAGGAACTCTGCTTCCTGCTGTACCTCTTGTCTCTTTTTTTAGGTTATCGATAATGGAAGCCCTATGGGTTGCTAATATAATACCCTTGCGCACTGAGAACATTGTGTTATCTAGTGACAACCAATATGACTGTAATAACATTTTAATGGCTAAACACACATGCAAACAGCAGGTTCCCTGGTCTCGGGTAATTATTTTTCACAGCCAGACCTAGATCCTGGTTCCTTTTTTCCAGGCTACCACCTCACTGAATGAGTGGCATTCAGTAGCCCGTTCAGTCTGAGGAAATTTAGGAAAGGAAAGACAATTGAAAAAATGTTTACAGAACTTTTTCTATGACTGGCATCAGGCAGTCAGTTGTCAGTAATATATCTTTGTTTTACCCTTTCAGAAAAATCCCTTAAAAATAAAACCCCACAACCCCTGACTTACAAATGTGATGAAAAAATTAAGAAAAGAATGAAGAGAACAGCTAAACCAGTGTTCAAATGATGAACTATTTAAACTTTTTAGTTAAAACTAGGACATATAATTGGGAACATTTTCACTGGTTAGAGATCAAGACTGGATCAGTATATCTTCCCTTTAAAGTAAAAAATTCTGTACTGTATCCAAGATTTTCATCTTTAGTTTTAATCCATTATAGAGAACAATGAGGCCATGAACATTCTTCAAATAAGGAATCTAATAATTGCATTTTTCTTCTCTCTTTTCAATATATTCTGAACCATTGTCTTCACCATCTATTTGAAAGGTTTACTAATGTACCACATAAATATTCCTGTGTCTTTTAAAATATCTTAATTTGCTTTTTTGTTGTTGTTGGTTTTCTTAAAATTATTTCTAAGCATATACATTCAGAATCTGTATCCCAAACATACACATATGTGACCTTGTTTTCCCAGGGTAAATTAAGAATCTGCAATTAATTGTAAGAACCAACAGTGTTTCTGAGACTGTATTATGGCTTTCAGTCAAAAAAAAAAAATCCATAACCAGTTAAAGTTACATCTTCTTTTAATATAAGTTCAAAGATACTATCGTTTTGCCAAGAGGGAAAAGACTAACCCAAAACAAACAAAACCAACAAAACAGCAACAACAGAAAGAAGGGGAAAAAAGCTACCATGAAGAAAAGAATAAAAAAATCTTTCTGCTCAAATGGGCTATGAAAATTATCTCCAGTTGTACATTAATCTTAAAAACAGGATGCTAAGGAACAAAGAGCTCAGTTTTCATCTGACTGCTAAGGGTTTAATAGTAGAGTATCTGCACTTATTTAAACATTTCTTATTATGTTGAGTCAAATCAGAAGTCCATGAAAACAAGTGGAAATCTTCCTTCCTGTATGTTCAGTTTGCTTTGAACCAGCTCCTGTGCCAATATAATTAAAGAGAGAAATGGTCTGGTACCCCATTGACAACAAATTCTTTGTTAACCTTCATTAAAAGGTATCTCCACTATGTATTTACCTCCTCCTACCAAAGTTTAGGTGACTAGTTTGAAGGAATGTTGTGAAATTCCTTCTAAGATAAATGTTAATTATTAGTTAACAGAAACCTTACCTGTCCAGGTCTGCACAATAGTTGAGATATTTGCAGTACATTTCAATCATAAGATAAGGTGGACTTCACATTGCTCACATTCTCTTTTATTTAACTTTCCTGAGCATTCTTAGAGAGTTATGAATTCTTTGAGCATTTATGTTGTTACTACTAATTTCTCCCTCCAAGATTTCTGAAAAAATGTACAAAGTTATCTGGCGATATAAGTTAAATCTGTATTTTTCTAACACATAAAATAAGCGTGAGAAGAGCAGTACAAAGAAAGAAGGAGGCATGGCCAAGTGTTATCTTCACGGTCTTGTTATCCCTGATTCTGGGAAACATTTATTCCAATAAATGGAATTTTGTGTCTCAATTCTTTCAGCAATGAGCAGTGAGTGTTCCAATAAAACCCAAAAGTTATCTGGGTTTCCTGAAACCATTAAAGCATTTGAATGTAAACCTCTGTTGGTGTGTGCATGACGTATTAGTCACACGACTCTTAAAAACAATAAGTGTTATGAATTTATTCCATTGCACGTGGCGTAGGAACACATACCCTTTGAGGATCAAGTACCATATGTTTGGTTTGTTTTTTGTTTAAAAAACACTCTGACACATGGAGAGAAATGAAATAATGAAAAACTTAAATGGGTTTTGAAATATGAACAGTGGACTGCAGTGTTCCCTCAACCACCATGCTAGCTGCTAGAAGGCAGCAAAGTTGTGTACTAGATATAGGCAAAATTACCTCTGTAATTCTGTCAGCATTCAACTCACAAATATTAGCATTGCTACTTTAACTGTTCCGACTACTTCATCTCTAATGAAAGAAGTGCCTCTTTTGGATGAATAGAAGTAAATATTCTATGGATCTTCTAGGGAAAAACATAGAACTGAATGGAAGTCTCGACAATCCTTACATGTTAACTCTCTCCACTCACATTTTGCTAAGGTGTTAATGACAGAGAGTCACAAATTATTCCTAAAATTTAATAGACGCTGGTCTATTAATTCATAACAATAATTTAGGATGTTACTTTTTAGCTGAGTGCTTAAGCAGTGGCACACAGGGATATACAGAGCATATGTACCTGTGCCCTTTTGTCTGCAAAATGTTTAGTAAGTAGGCTTTTGTGAAAAATGTGGAGAATAAATTTAGCAGAGAGGGCAGAAAATATCTTGTATATTTATTTTTCTTTTAAATGTCACTCTGCAACTGTTGGTACAATGTATTCTTGCCCTCATGTCAGAGCAGCAAAACCACAGGCCATGAAACAAATCCAATTTCTTTGTTGTCATATTTGTTATGCCAGTTGCAAATGGTATTGTAGTGCAAATAGATATGAGTTTTATGTCAGAAAGAATGTTCAGATAATAATCCACGAACAACTGCAAATTATTCAGGTTTTGTAGCAGTTGATTTAGTAAACAGGGAGACAAACCTGAAAAGCACCAAATTATGGTTTGAACTGTAGTTACAACTGTAGTGAATTTCTGGCTTTCCAGATTTCTAAATTTTCAGTGTTTTGTTTTACTTTTGATTTCATATAGAAAAAGGAAAACACGACATGATATGTAACAGGAATGTTTTTCTGTCAGTACAGTGAGATACCTGAAGAAAAGATACTCTAAATGCTATTTAAGTTATCAAAAGTATTGCACTTTAAAAGAAAATAGTTCAAATAAAATTTTACATTTTTTTTTTGCTTATGTGACAGCGTTCTAGCATAACTGAGAGCTTTTCCGAGTCATTTCACTGGGATATGTTTGGAACAAAGAACTAAGATGCTGGTGTGAAAAAAGTTTTTTGTTAAGGCTTGCTAAAATTTACAGGGAGATTATCATATGTACAGTCCCAGGGAGATGTTCAATTCCCATAAAAATTATTGCTATTACAAAATCTTTCTTTCTTTCTTTGCTAACTAAAGCACCACATGCACTAGTATATAGCTAAATCCTTACTTGTGCTTGTATATTTTCCTGCTCTCAAGAACAACGGAAGCCTATTGATGTTATCCACAGTAGCCTTTTGTGAATAGGTGAAAAACATAGACATGCTAGCTCTGTTCTATTCTTCACAGGCTATTAGATACAGGAAAGCAACTCTGAAATATTCCCTGTACTGCTAGAAGCTTTGTAGTTGTCTGAATGAGAATGTTTCTTGAACTTCTGTTGCAGGCATCCTTAGTGCACTGCTGAGTATCCAAGTCACAGAATAAAATATAGCTCCCTCTGTTTGACACCAGAATTTTAGATTTGATAGGAGACTAAGATGTTTAGCTATCTACATAATAGTTATCTAAATGACTATTACAGTGAAGATCCTATGGTTTAATTCAGTTACCTAAATATAAACTTCTAGAACCATCTGAGGTGCCCAAGATGATAAAAATATACATGCAGGGAGATGGCAGATATGACATAGAGACTATGAAAGAACAACATCATTCTGAATCAATATCTGGAGTCTCAACAGGATATTCTTGGACATCTCCATTGTTACTGGAGGTCTGTATTTAAGAAATTGAATTAAAAACCTGATCTATACAATGAAGCTTAGAGTTCTATTAAGGTGACACCAAAGTAGATGTCCCAGAAATTTAATTTAAGTCAACCCAAAATGTATGTATATGTGTGTTCTTGTTTTGAGATTGATTACACACTGGATTTTTTTTTCTAGATCTAAACATCAGGTGTCATTCAAGCTGTACTAGGTAATTCTGCATTTCTAGCACTCTACAAGGTCATCGGTTCTCCTAGAAGTTCTGCACTGCACCTGCCAGCAGCACCTGAATGCTCTGATTCCACAGTTTCCCATTATAGACCACCAACATCTGCAGTGGGATGTGATTGCATATGTGCCTAGTGCCATTTGGATGCCCTGGAGGCCATATTATCTTCTAGCAAGAAGGGCACGTGTTTTCCGTAGGCTAGGTGGTATACTTGCCAAAGCCATAGAAGTATCTTAGCTGTCCTACATCTCCCACAGCACTAAAAGCCTTTGTTTTAGATACTGAATCATGCCACTGGGTCATTTGAGTTGTTTTCTGACTGCATTTATTGGACGTTAGCTTCTTTTAATGGAAGTTTAGAGATTTAATTTAAATTTACATTCCTAAGTTTAGATGTCTTAATCTAGAGCTGAATCTCCCTCTACTATGACTAACACTTCCTTTTCTGTCAAGGGCTCACTGTTCTTTCTATTTCTCTTAAGCGTGTGTAGGGTTAGTACCCTTGCCATTAACCATTCCATTAGAAATATATTTGTTGTAGCATGTCAGATCTTTAGGCACTTACTGTAATTAAGTGGTATTTCTTCTGTACAACCTTAGTCATGTAATTGCCCTCCTACAACCAAGAAGGGATAAATCCCCATGTGGACACTCTTTCCAAACAGTGATTTCTTTTTTTTTTTTTATTTTATTTTTCTTTTTTTTTCTTCTTTTTTTTTCTTCTTTTTTTTTTTTTCCCCCAGTAATTGCACTGCATCCAAAGAAATAATTATACTGGAGGAGAGAAATTACTGTATTAAGGCAATGTTTATGTTGAAACAGAGAGTTCACGTGGGAGTTACACCAGTATAACAGCAACAATGTAGTTGTATTGCTATAATTCTCCTGGATCACATTCCTATGCAGGCAAATCTGGGAATCTGGCATTTCTCCTTTCTGTTCAACAGAATAGTGTTGTTGGTAGGGATCCAGTTCATAGAGTTATTGGGCTGGTGATTTCACTTGTCTCTGTACCATGATCAGATACATCAGACACTTAGAAAGAAAATTTAATGGCTAGAAAATCAAATTGTTCAAGGAAGTAGTTTTATTGGCTGAAGAAAAATTATTGCTTTCAAGGAATAATACGTTCGCGATTACTGCTTTTCAAGTGTTATCACTTTACCTCTATATCCCATGAAGAAGCTGAGTGTGCATCAGGAGTGTTTTGTTGTCATCTGCAGGTATTAGAAAGGTCATAATTTTTCTGTCAGCTGGTCTGATAAAAAACTAGCTGTCCTTAGAGACCTTGCTATATGCTTCAATTCAAAAAGAGCAATAACATGAATAACACAAAGTGGCTAATGTGGCAGAGGTACATATGGGAATTAAATATCAATATGAATGTGAATTAAATATAAATATAAATCATATAAATATAAACACATACACCAAATTTATCTTCACAATGTAGATTTTGAAATAATGACACAATATTGATCTAATGAGAGTCATACAGAATTACAAAATCACAGAATTGTTGAGGTTGAAAAGACCTGTGGGGGTCATCTGGTTCAGTCTCCCTGCTCCAGCAGGGCCACCTAGACCAGGTTGTCCAGNAGGTCATAATTTTTCTGTCAGCTGGTCTGATAAAAAACTAGCTGTCCTTAGAGACCTTGCTATATGCTTCAATTCAAAAAGAGCAATAACATGAATAACACAAAGTGGCTAATGTGGCAGAGGTACATATGGGAATTAAATATCAATATGAATGTGAATTAAATATAAATATAAATCATATAAATATAAACACATACACCAAATTTATCTTCACAATGTAGATTTTGAAATAATGACACAATATTGATCTAATGAGAGTCATACAGAATTACAAAATCACAGAATTGTTGAGGTTGAAAAGACCTGTGGGGGTCATCTGGTTCAGTCTCCCTGCTCCAGCAGGGCCACCTAGACCAGGTTGTCCAGGACTGTGTCCAAGTAGCTTCTGAATATCTCCAAGCATGGAGTCTGCACAGCCTCCATGGGCAACTTGTGTCAGTGCTCAGGTGCCCTCACAGTAAAAAAGTGTTCCCTGATGTTCAAATGGCATCTCTTGTTTTTGAGTTTGTGCCTTTTGACTCCAGTCCTGTCCTTGGGCGCCACTGGAAAGAGCCTGTCTCTGTCTGCTTTACACCCTCCTNTAAAAAAGTGTTCCCTGATGTTCAAATGGCATCTCTTGTTTTTGAGTTTGTGCCTTTTGACTCCAGTCCTGTCCTTGGGCGCCACTGGAAAGAGCCTGTCTCTGTCTGCTTTACACCCTCCTTCTCTCTGAGCCTTCTCTTCTCTAGGCTAAACAGTCCCAGCTCTCTCAGCGTTTCCTTGTAGGAGAAATACTCCAGTCCCTCATCTTCGTGACCTTTGTTGGATTCTCTGCAGTATATCCATGTGTCTCTTGTGCTGGAGAGCCCAGAACTGGACACAGGACTCAAGATGCGTATCACCACTGCTGAGGGGTGGATCACCTCCTCATTGCTTGTCATCCTGTAGGAGACCAAACATGTATTTTAAAATACATTTAAATGATTACATTTAGGACCAGACATACATGTCTCAAATCTGCACAGCACTATACATTATATGGACAGCTTTGCATACTACAAAGAATTGGTAAAGCCAATAGCACCTTATTTAGGATTTTTATTATAAACACATATGGCTAATTATAATCCACACACACTATTCTTTTTATTTTTATTATTAAATGAATGTTAATCAGTTAGCCAATGCCTGTTCTGATTTGCAGTGTTGCAGATTTCATGATACATATAAAGATTATGTTACAACAAAAGAAGCAAAAAAGATGCGAAGTATCCCCTTTCTAGATTTAACAAGTTAGTATATTTTTCAAACATACCACTTTGAAAAACAAATGTTGTTTCATCTCCATGGTGAGTTTAAATGAAATTCAGTGCATTTGAGATTGTATCTTTTTGCATGTGCGAAACATTAACTCAAAAGGCACTGGAATGAGTGTTGTCAATTGAACTAAAAATCACCTGCAGGATCAGAAAAAAAAATGAAATACTGGTTGAGTTGCAAATTGAGAAAAGATGTCTTTTGATTTATTTTATTTTTATGTCCTTTAGCAAGGTGAATTAATAGCACATTATTAACCTAGTAAGAAAATACTTGATGCTACTGAATTCAGATACCAGTAATAATAATTGAAAGAAAAGGATATCAGAAAGAAATATTTACATGTAAAAATGTTTGCACCCTTTGTTCTGACACAACATGGTTGGTGCATAGGCCAATGTCATTTTACCTGATAGGTTTTACAGAGAAGCAAGAACCTACTTAGTGAGTTTTAAAACACTGAATATCCTAACTGTGCTAAATACATATCAGCTCCTGCTACTAGCTGTCCAACCCTCAATTAAATAAATTTGTTAACTGTCAGCTTTCTGCTCTAGCGTTACCGGATAAGAGGCATGAAGATATCAAACCTTAAAATTAGAAGATAAAAACAAAAAAATTCAAAAAAAATCATAATGATCTATTTAAATCTGTACCTAGATGTACCTAGATGTACCTAAAGATATGCCAGTCCTTCATCTGCACGTCATTGTTCCTTAAAGCCATGTAAAACAGCTTTCCATTCTCCATTGACTACATTTAAAAGATACTCCAGACACAGACAGATGAGCAAAATATCCTCTTCCCTCAGTCCTGATTTTTAAAAATACCCAATAATCCAGAGAAACATGTCACATTTGCACTGAGTGTCATAACATCTAGTTTAATGAGTATTAAAATCCTTGTGGAGAACGAACTTCATGATTCCATAAATGAACCTACTGAAATTCTGTCAGCTTGGAAATAGACTGTGTAAGTGTAGGGGAGTAGTTGAAATGCCATTATCTGCCCTTAAATTAGAAAGATACAGTGATATTAACGAAAGGAAGTGGAATTCTATAAGTAATTAAAGCCAGTATAGAAATATCAACTTTCTGAGTTTGCTTAGTCAGGTTATAAAATATGAGACAAATTGTCCAAAACGATAGTATTTTAAGCCAGCATGATATTGGTAGTGTACGTGAAGTTTAGGCATTTGTGGAGGAGTGAGGTGACACTAGACAAAATTATGATCACCTTCTTAGCTATCACACTGTGTTACTCAGGAGCAGATTGTAGTTCTTACAAAGCTTAACTGCAATGTCATGCAACATACGCTTGAAAGATGAATCAATGTTTGTAGCTTCAATCTTAACAGGACTTGGAAGATTGAAACATTGAAATGTTTCTTTCTTTTTTTTTTTCCTGATAATTTACCTAACAATTGACTGTCTTTTATTAGTCTATTCTTAAAACTGCATTGTTTAGTTTCGGTAGAAAGAATAAAAATAAACCTGTAGTTTGTAAGATTTACATATCAACAAATAATAATATTAAGTATTTTAAGATATTTTACCCTGAAATTCTTCAAAATATTTTTTGCATGTGATGTCTTTTAAACCAGAAAGTTAATAATTAAATTCTCTTGCAGAACCCATGATTTGTTCTGTCGTCGTTACTGCACACACCGGCCTCTTACACATGTTTCTAGGTAAATCCTGTTCTTATAAAGAAAAAAACCCCTCAAAAGATAGACTTTGGTGGTGAAATGGCAGGAATAGGGTTATCTCTGTCAACCAAGTAATCCCAGATCTCCTTTCACCATGCTCTTCTGCACTGATTTATGAGCTCAGCGTAAAGCCCATGTCAAACAAAGTTACAGTAACACAGTGAGCTCCCAAGAGGTAGCACTCTTGAACCCTGCAGACCTTCACAAGAAGTGTTTTCTAAGGTTCTGTACAATTGGTGTCAGATTGAATACATCTGGGATAGATTTAAACCAAGTTCATTTCCAGCAAAGCTGTCCAACTGTTCAACACTTATTGAAAATCATTCTTATCCTTGAGATAACTGTGATCTATTTATCATTTTCTAATATATAGAGATCCATGAAAGGGATTATGATTCTATGACAATTAGGAGGAAAAAAATAAATGGAAATCATTAAAGTCTCATTGAACTGTTAATGTAAACTAAAAAACTGCTTATAGGTATCCTCTAAGGTTGTTCAAAATTTTCCATATGCGTGTAATTTGTTGGAGATGTCATTATCTTCAATAAAATGAAAAAATCAGGAAGACACTGATGTGTTGTATTCCTTACAAGCTAAGAAGAACAATGAAACCTGCTGTCCTCCGTGAGAGCAGATAACAGCACAGAAAAATACAGATGTTCAAAGGAAAGAATCAGCTATACTTGATATAAGGCTGTAATACTGCCCTTTGAACCCTGAATGATACCACAAACTCTTGTATTTTCAAGACATTTCTTTATTAATTCTGAAGTCTTCCTCACTACAATCAGGGAGCAGTTTGCACAATTTAATCCATAGTGTATAATTTCTTTCTCCTGATACATTCCCTAAATTATTAATGGGAAGATGAAAAATAAACATGGCAAATACATGTCACAATGCATAAAGTTAAGGCAAAAGTAGATAAACCTAATATGTGGGAAATAAGTAGAAAGAGCTAGTAGATTTTGCTGTATCTCAATAATTGTACATTCACCTAGCTAGTAATTCAGTCCTAAGTTAGTACTTCAGAGCTCTGAAGCAGTTCATGTGCTGGAGTTAACGCTGAGTTAGTATTTTTGTCTGGGGTTTTGACATATATTTTTTTTTTAATTCTGTTCAAAAAATGTTCAACCTTGGGAAGATATGAAAAGGTGATATATGAGTTAAGCAAAGTACCATATAAAGGGAGACATGTAAGCACTAAAAGATGTCTCAGTTTGAGTTTTGCTTAAATTCCGTCCTTGAGGTAGAGCTACTCCCTGAGAAGTTGGTATTGAGTGACTGGAAAAGAAAGTAACCTAAAGAAGAGTGTGCCTGGCATGCTTTTTTCCATCTCTTTTTCTATGGCAGATGTGAATGCAAATGAAAAAATGGCTTATACTTGAAATAAACCTAGACTTCATATCTGTGAGTTTTCCTTCATTGTAAAACACAGACTATGAGACCTTCAAGCATTCACTGCAGCTGAACAGAAAGGAAAAACTATTAGGACATTGATATCTGAAGCGTAATAAAAGAAAGCAAACTTGTATAATGTAACAGGGTGTTTTGTTTCAGGGTGAAACAATAAGGATGGGTATGGCATAGTTTTAGGAGAAATAAGTTGGAAGGTTTGAGTGTTAAAACCAATACGAAGAATCAACTCAAAGCAAAGGAAGCTGGAAGTGTAAAAACTGACAATGCTGGGGGACTTTGATTCATTATTTTCCTCATAAAATATTTTCCTTCATGTTAGATAAAAGACAGTGCTTTGCCTTCCGTAAAATACAAATAGCCAGCAAAGGTGTTTTCTGAATCTCTCTCTCATACTTGAAGGTTGTCTCACGTGACACGGAGGACCTTTAGCAGTGAACTTGAATGACACTGAAAGACTGGAGAGTTTGGGATGAATGATGTCTAGAGAGTTAAATAATTTTGATGGGAAGTTCCTGGAAAGCTGACAGTTTTTAATTAAAACTAATTTACGTATATCAGGGACATTTTACAGACAGCAATGTTCATTCAGAATTTTGTCTGTTCTTTGTGGTATTAATATATGATTTCAAAGGCAATTAATTATGACTATATCCTTTTAAACTAGTTTGACCGTAAAGCTTTCAGAGACTTTTGTATCATTCTAGGACACTATACATCATTTTAATGCCTACTGAACATGATATTATAATGTTCATAGACATAACTATCTTGACATCCAGAATTTGGCACAAATCCTTAATTCTTTTGTAGTCTGTAAAGCTCATGCTGATGAATTATTAAAAGCCTTAATTTGGCTTGCAGAAAAGAGATGTCTGGAGCCACATAAGAAGACGCTTTCGAAAGGTGGTGTGGTCAATGGTAGCTCTTGCACCATACACTGCTCCTTCCTGCTATATTTTATTTAATCAAATCAAGAAGTGTGTTTGCTTATTCTTTTTCTTTTTTGGTAAGATAAAGCTATTGCTTGTTTCAGTCTGAAATATTTCATTTTCTGTTTCTTCTGGCATTATTTAAGACTTCACACTTTTGTCAATTTAATTGAATGATTTTTTTTAATGAGAAGTGTTATCTTGAATAGATAGGCTGTTAAATGCCCCTTAAAAGTATTTCTTGCTCAAAAAAACGTTTCTAAAATGAAATATTTCCTTTTAGAACCATTGAATTAAATGTACATTTCCTGTGTACTTCAATTTTATAACAAAGATAAAACTATTCCTTTTCTTCAGTGAGATACTGGAAAATAAAGCTATGCCTGTTATTGATGGAAAAAATTGAGAAATAGCTATGTTCGCTTTCTTGAAAAACAGCATAGCAAATACAATTTTATTTAAATCTTCCACATAATCTCCCTTAAGGTTTGTTCCTATTCTGTGCAATTTCAATAGTAAAAAAGTAATGGAAATTAAAACTTTAACATGGGTTCTTGTCAGAAAAATCAAGTCCAATTACCTGTTAGTTACAGCAGACAACTACCTGCCTGCAAGACACAGATTTAAATCCAGCTTACAGCTGGAAAGAGAAGCGAGGAGAACAAGAGAGTTTATTCCACGCAGAATTTGTCATGTGAAAGACCCCGTACACCTAGCCAAGGCACAAACATCTTCAAACACAGAAGACTTCAGACTGGGCCTTCTACTCCTCTGATATGAGAATGACCTGCTAGACTATTAAGTTATATGAAGCTCTTATGAATTATTTGGTGGAAAGAAGGGAAAAAAAAAAAAAAAAAGACAAAACTTACAACAATTTCATAGTGTCATTTAGGTTGGAAAAGACCTTTAAGGTCATTGAGTCAATGGTTTGACTTGATGATCTCAAAGGTTCCTTCCAACCTAGACGATTCTATGATTCCATGACTACAATCATCCTGACTCCAACTGTTAACCTAACACTGTCCAGTCCACCAGTAAACCATGTCCCTCAGCACCACGTCCACCTGTCTTTTAAATACCTCCGGGGTGGCGACTCAACCACTTCCCTGGGCAGCCTGTTCCAAACCTTGACAACCCTTTTGGTGAAGAAATTCTTCCTAATATCCAATCTAAACCTTCCCTGACACAACTTGAAGCCATTTCCTCTTGTCTTACTGTTTGTTACTTGGGAGAAGAGACTGATGCCCACCTTGCTACAACCTCCTTTCAGGCAGTTGTAGAGAGCAATAAAGTGTCCCCTCAACATCCTTTTCTCCAGGCTAAATAACTTCAGTTCCCTCGGCCGCTTTTCATAAAACTTGTTCTCTAGACCCCTCTCAAGCTTCGTTGCTCTTCTTTGGACACGGTCCAGCACCTTTATGTCTTTCTTGTAGTCTTATTTCAGTTTTATTGTGTTGTTATAACTATCAAAAAATCAGAGGAACATGTATTAGAGATTATTTTAAAATCCCTTGGTAGGGAGTTTCAAGCAGAACAACTTCCTGCCCATTCTTTAAGTGGCAAACATTATGATTTATGAGCCCTCAGATTTTTATTTTTCTATTTTTAAACTCATGTTCCCACATATCCTTGAAAATCAGTTTGAATTTTATTGACTACACTATTACAAAGAGATGTCCTTTTAAACACTTGTAGTGATTTAAAACTTAACAACAAAAAGAACAAGTCATTAGAAACAGATTGAAAGTAGACAGTCAAAATGGGAGAGAGCCAGAAATTAAAGGCCCTGACCTGATACACAGCTGATCACAGTCAGCAGTTCTGGAGCTAGTCATACAAATATTAATCCAAAAGATTTTCCTTGTGTATTGAATTACATCAGAAATCAGAAGACTTCATTTAACATAGCATGGTTATTTTTAATTCTAATACAGCTCAGCTATGAAAACATCTCATGTTCTTTTCTAAAACTAGAGATAAAGGTGGCCTGAACCTCAGGGTGGGACACTGAATCATACAGAAAGTCACTGGTGGGCCATCAGGAGGAGAGATAGAAGAAATGTTGAATCTGCCATTTTGATTGATATTATTAATAACCATAAGCATGGAGCTAAATCCGAATGTCCCAAAGAATAAGAAGAACAGGAGGATATTTGAATACAGAGGGAATATGAGTGCAGAGAGGTGGGAGAGAGAGGTTGCTTCCCATAATTTTTAATAAAAGCTTTGAAATTTATAGGTTGTTTTCCTTTGAACATAAAACATACATAAATATGTCCTTGTTTTGGTTGAGTCTGCACCTTTTGGGAGTCCACTTTGCACCATGGACCAGGATCCTCAGTCCTACACTTTCTGAGGTTTTGGAAACCAGTTTCACATGTTTCACAAGAAATCATCTGACCAAAGGTGGGAATCTGAATGTGGGGCTCCATAGCACTTCTGGGGTGACATTCAATTACTACCGTTGACAACAGTTGAAGTTAACTTAACTGTCCCCTGAAAGTGCTGATTTCTGTACAACAGCCATAGAAAGTGAGAGCCAAGTTCAGATGTTAATGTGATATAGACATCGCAGGTTAAGTCAATGAGTATCACCCCAAATGTTATATCAAATTATTTGTTTCATGAAAATTAACTACTAAGGGTTTGGTAGTTTGAAAAATACTATACAAGGAAGTCTTCAGGGTAAATTTGCTCTAAATTCTAGTTTAGCTTACATTTTATTGCTGTATCTCTGACAAAACTCATTTTAACCATGGAAGTTACTGATCTTTTTCAGTTTGCTAGCATTTTTGAGACCCTAGAAGTGTTTAGAACAGTAAAATATATTTTACTTTGACATTATGTTGTGATTTGCAATCAGTGTAAAACTATGATCACAGAGAATTTTAAAATGAAAATACTTTTCAAATGGTGGAAACACTTAATTTTGGAAATGTATTAAGATTTCTTTTTATCCCTGCTTGGAAGGAGAAATCCTGGATTTATTAGAAATGTTTCAATTCAATAATGAAGTAGTTTCAGCTGAATAATTTTGCTGAGTGTAATCTCTACACACAAAAAGAAATTCAGTACTTTAAGAAAAAGAGTTAAAAATAGAATATAGTAATACAGGAATATTTGAATCAAAGCAATATTAGTTTTCCTGATGAATGAAACTGTTGCTTTTTAGCATTAGAATTAATTTATCAATTAATTTATGAAATTGAGTAGGTAAGGCAGAACTTTACATTTTCTAAATTATAAGTATAGGAATTTTTTGTCTGGTTGTTTGTTTTATGTTTTTTTGGTGTTATTATTTGTGCTGACTAAAAATTAACTCTCTATATATACACAAACATGCATTCTTATGATGCAATAATTTTATATAAGCTCTGCATTGGTTACAGGAGGCATGGCTGCGGTCTGGGCTGGAAGGACAGGCCACATCTTTAAATCATTATGGAGTTTTACTTTGTAAATGTTCCTTGAACTATCAAAAGATCATCGGAGGACCACACAAGGTCTGGTGTTTAAAAGATTTGGGAGATCATAACAGAATGAGATTTCTAACTGCTCCAAGCTTTGAAGTTTCCTAGTGGTCTCTGATGATTAATCCCATCATACCTAATATCATGAAGCACAATACTTCACGTGACTAGATTTAAATTTAATTATTCTTTTTGAGGAAAAACCTTAGCTGCAGGTAGCCGAATATGTTAGGTTTCTGTGGTAAAAATTTAATGTTTCTAGTGAACATTTTAAAGCATAAAAAATTTACATGACTTTTAAATCTATAAAAGTGTTTAAGTGCATTTACACATTATGGGCTTGAATGTTTGGCTTCACAGGGTTTTGGTTTTTTTCAATGCACAGTGGACTGTAGAGTTTCTTAATGCACATTGGGCTGCAGTGTGAATATTTTTAGTATGAGCAAAGGACAATTATGAGTGTCAGTCCAGAGGAGAAAGTTCTTTGCTTAATTTCTAGGGCCAAGAGTTGCTCTTAGTCACACCCAGGGAACCTCGGGACATGGTCGCACGAGCACATTCCAGCTGGGGAGCTGGCCCTTTGCTCCCCGATGCATGAGCTCACCCAATGGCAAAGTCTGTCCTTTCAGCAGCCGTGTGTAAATTGTGGGCAAACTGTTCAGTGTGGATCTTGCTAGACTGAGACACAGCTCTGTTCTTAAGGCTTAAAGGAGAGGGAGAAGTTTAACAAAACCTATCAGCAGATTATTTGTCACTCCAGTCTTCAAAAAGGGCAAGAAGGAGGATCCAGGAAACTACAGACTAGTCAGTCTCATCTCCATCCCTGGAAAGATGATGGAACAGCTCATTCTGGGCATCATCTCCAAACATCTGGAGGAAAAGAAGGTTATCAGAAGTAGTCAACATGGATTCACCAAGGGAAAGTAATGTATGACTAATGTGATAGCCTTCTACGATGGCATGAATGGATGCATAGATGAGGTGAGGGCAGTTGATGTTGTCTGCCTTGAGTTCAGCAAGGCTTTTGACACCATCTCCCACAGCATCCTCGTAGGCAAGCTTAGGAAGTGTGGGTTAGATGAAGGGACAGTGGGGTGGATTGAAAACTGGCTAGCAGGTAGGTCTCAGAGGGTTGTGATCAGTGGGACAGAGTCTAGTTGGAGGCCTGTGACTAGTGGTGATCCTCAGGGGTCAGTACTGGGTCCAGTCCTGTTCAATGTATTCATCAATGACCTGGATAAAGGGATGGAGTGTACCATCAGCAAGTTTGCTGATGACATGAAGCTGGAAGGGGTGGCTGACACCCTGGAAGGCTGCACTGCCGTTCAGCATGACCTGGACAGGTTGGAGAGTTGGGCAGGAAAAAACCTTATGAAATTCAACAAAAGCAAGGGTAAGGTCCTGCACCTGGGGAGGAATAACCCCATGCACCAGTACAGGTTGGGGGCTGACCTGCTGGAAAGCAGCTCTGCAGAGAGGGACTTGGGAATCCTGGTGGACAACAGGATGCGCACGAGCCAGCAATGTGCCCTTGTGGCCAAGAAGGCCAATGGCATCCTGGGGTGCATCAAGAAGAGTGTGGCAAGCAGGTCAAGGGAGGTCATCCTCCCCCTTTACTCTGCCCTGGTGAGACCACGACTCGAGTACTGTGTCCAGTTCTGGGCTCCCCAGTTTAAGAAAGACAGGGGACAGCTGGAGAGGGTGCAGCAAAGGGCCAAAAAGATGATTAGGGGACTGGAGCATCTTTCTTATGAGGAAGGGCTGTGGGAGTTGGGTCTTTTTAGTATGGAGAAGAGAAGACTGAGGGGGGATCTCACAAATGTCTACAAACATTTAAACGGAGGGTAGCAGGAGGAGGGGGCCAGTCTTTTTTCAGTGGTACCCAGGGACAGGACAAGGGGCAATGGGTGCAAACTCGAATATAGGAAGTTCCATCTGAAAATGAGGAGGAACTTTTTTCCTTTGAGAGTGGCAGAGCACTGGCACAGGCTGCCCAGAGAGGTGGTGGAGTCTTCAACTCTGGAGACATTCCAAACCCGCCTGGACGCCATCCTGTGCAACCTGCTGTAGGTGGACCTGCTGTGGCAGGGGGGGTGAATCAGATGATCTCTAGAGGTCCGTTCCAACCCTTAACATTCTGTGATTCCGTGATTATCCCATCTGAAGCATTTGGAGCAGGACTTGATTTACATTTGTCATTTTCAGTTATTTACTCATTAACTGCTGTTACAGGTACACCATGTCCTACCTGCTGGTCCTGGACTACAAGAGAAGGTCAATGTCATGAATGTGGTACTGGCCCGGGAGTGAGCCATCCAGGCAGGACGAGGGCTTTGCTGTTCTGTGATCTCAAACAAAGCCCTGTGTCCAGGTCCCCTGTGGGCAGGCATTTGTTGTCTCACCTAAAAGACTCTGTGAGGCATGCGTTCAAATCCCACCTCCGACATCATTTTCTGCCAGAGGCAAGACAGAGCAGGGAGGTCACTGCTGGCCAGGCAAGGTTGTGCAGGACATCATGTCAGCTCCTGCTGTGCCACCTTCTTTACATCCCTCTCTGTCAGGGATCCACGGGATCCACCAGGGTGGTCCCTAAGGGAAGGTGAACAGGGAGCCAAAGGGGATGTCAGAGCCAATAGGGCAGGGGCCATGTTGGCCCATGGGCGAGTGTCAGGATTAGGCCCAATCAGGGGAGCCAGGGTCCGATCCAGCACAGGATGGCCGGGCAGGGCTCTGGGGATGGGGATGGGGAGAGGCCAGGCTAGGACGTCAGCCTGTAGGTGAGCCCAGCTCAGCATGGCCTATGGGTGAGCAGGGATGTGGTGGGGCTGGAGACAGTGTCCTGCAGCCTTGCTAGGGTAGTGACTGATGGCCCTGGGGGCTTTAATAGGGGGAGCCCTAGGGGCAGGCAGGGACATTAGGTGCCTCAGGTTCCTGACACCTTTCTTTCCAAGGCCACTTCTTTTCAGGAACCCTTTTTTTTGGCAAACCCATTTTTCCCCAGGTCCACCAGCCTCTAGTTTTCCCAGTCTTCATCATCTATATGCAGAAGCACAGCATGTCTCGTGACTGGGGTTCAGTCCCATGTCTCGTTACTAAGTGTAGAGCTCACACTTGCCACTTCTCCTTAGTCCAGATGCTACCTTAAATTTATACAGTCTGTGCCAGTCACAGCTAGCAAGTGGCAGGCAACTGCTACTTGAAAGCATCAAAAACTGAGAGATCAAAGATTCAATTTTGGACATTCATTCTCTCTGCCACACACACATATACCCAATCATCTGCCACCTGTTAGTGCTCAATTTAAGATATTTCCTTGCCTACAGCATGTTGTTTTTTCCCCTCCAATTCTCCCCTGCAAATAATGATTCCTGCTTTTTATTTATTTCTTTTCCACAATAGTCACAAGAATCAAGATACCTACAGTCTCCATGCCACTTACCAGCATTTCCAAATGTAGGAAACTATCTCAAAATATGTTGCAAATAAAGACACACCTTGTATCAGGCTGAATAAATCCAGGCTATAGCTAATGAAAAGAAGGATGAGCATTTCACTAATCATTTATTTACCTTTACCATCCTTAACATCATTAACACTACAAATAATGGATTACTTATAGGAACTCCTTCAATTTATAGGGACTCCTTGAAATTTACAGACTTCTTCAATTTAGGAGGTAGTTCCTTTGCTGTTGACTCTTCCTTAAATGTATCCAATATTATCCTATAATAGTTTCAGCCAGATTTTCCCTGAAAATCTGGCTTACGCTTCCTCCATGAGAAATATCAAAAGAAATCTTCATATAGGTCTTCATATATTATTCTGTTCCATGCCTGTTCTTTACTCATAGAATGCTAGTTTCTTTATGTAATTAAGGATATTTTACTCTGTAGAAATTGTTTTGTGGGTTTTTTTCCTATTAATTTACATATTTTTCTTTCTTAATTGTGGCTGTATGAGCTTCGGAGCTGTATACTGTTAGCAATACATACTGGTTTTATGCTGCTTTTCTGTGGGGAGCTTGTGACTACTTGAACTTACTTGTCAGTTACTCTGGTAATTTTCATTGACATTTCAAACATTTGTAAAGCAAATATGAAAAACAAGCTGTATCACAATTGGTTCTTGTTATTGTAGATTAATGCCCTTTTTTCTCAAGCATTACTGATCTAGACAACACCTTGGCAAAATGACAAAAACTTGTTAAGAAATAATACTAATTTTTTTATTTAAATTACTTAGTGTACAATCTGATATCTGCAGAAATAACTTTTAGTGGATACGAAGTCAACAATAAGTTATTAAATAATATTCAATAAGATATTAAATAATATTGTTAAGTTTACTCTCACCCCATCAAGAAGGAAGGAAGGAAGGAAGAGAGGGAGGGAGGGAAGGAAGGGAAGCGAACTATTCAAAAAACGGACCATTCATGTATTTTTATTATTATTATTATTATTTCCCCAAATGTCTTTTTGCAGCAAGTCATAATGATATTTCTTTTGAATTTCCTGAAGAAAAACACTATGAAAACTGCTTGGCATGATAACTTCTCTGATTGATTGATGAAGAATATCCAAACTGTCAAAGAAATAATCAAAGTTCCCTCTTTCTGGTCACTCACCAGGCAGCTGTGTTTGGATTACATACTGATTCTTCATGTTGAGAAAACGTCTTGAGTTTAAGGAACCTCTAAGCACTGTATGTTTCTCTGGTCACTGACCTGTTTCCTGAACACAAACTCCTCTAGTCCAGCTGACCTAGGCTCCCAGGGTGTCCAGGACTGCCAAACCTCTGCAATAGCTTAAACACCATCTCTCCAAACTGCTCTGCCCCCCATTTTCTATCTTAGCTGGACAATTCAGGGACACGTGGAAAAGGACTGGAAAGCTGAATGGCTGCAGGACCATGAGCACTCCTGTCACGATGATTATGCTGCAATCAAATAACCATGCAAAAGCAGCATGGACTAGTAACCATACAGAAGAGAGATACTAATTTTGCAGTTGTTACTAATTATCTGTTCTTTAGACTTAATCAAGTAGAACTGGACAAAAAAACGCAAAAAAAACCCACATGCAGAGCTCTCCAATTTAGAGGATGTTGAAGCGTGGTATTTAAGCACAGAGCCCTCTGGGCAGATTCTGAGGTGTCTTTTCATAGACAGCAGACGTGTCTCCAGAGTCTTCTGTGCCCCGCACAGCCTTCTCTCCCCAGGAAAATCAACTTCTTGGGTGCTAGGGCACAGTGGGACTTAAATCCCTGCAAGGATCATTCCACAGATAATCATCACAGCATCTGCAAATAGAAGATGTGCTCAATCTCCTCCGTCTTTGTCTACATTTTTAAAAGAAAATGAGAGGACTTTTGTTCTGGGGAGCCTTGTTAGGTTGGTATGCGATATGCAAGCTCTGAGATCGTCCTTCCAGCCACCCGTATCCTACGGTCTGAAGCCCCATAGGATTGAGGGGGATAGTGGTTCCTTGCTGCTCAGAGGACAACAGTTCAATAATGCCAAAAGCAGAACCAGGGAACATTCACATTCAAGCAAAGAAAGTTTAGCTGACATGAGCAGTGTAAAGTACAATTATGAAGGTCCCTTTTACTATTTATATATTACAGTACATAGATGTGGGGTCACTATCACCGTGTCACTACATGAACTGGTCAGTCAGCTCTTAGTATCAGAGATGTTCTTATTTCAGGGACTGGTATTTTAGCCAGAATCTGTCTTTAATACCATCTGAAAGCCATTTAGTGATTGTTGCGAAAATGACTATTGATTACAAGGTTGGATCACGAGCATGCAAGCCCAAATTTCAGAGTAGCTCATTAGCTTAGAGATGGGTACAGGTATTGGAATTGCAGAGAAATTCTTGTGCAGCAGAAGAGAAAGCAGAGTGGGTGATGCTGAGGGACTGCTGGCAAAGACAAACGTAGAAGTTTGCCAGAAATTTTGATAAGCCTCTAAAGTACTTTTCTTCCCTTAGGTAGGAAATTTCAATCTAGCCCAAAATGACAGCGTTCAATAAAATATATATAACACTTTGTATACAGAGAGTGAAGTCTTAGGGAATACCTGAAGACTTTACCAGTCAATAAGAATGAATATTTAGAAAAGTGAGATAAGTTTATGTTAGCGAATTCTTCAGATTTCAGTACTGGCTCTGTTTATATCTAAGCAGCAACATAAATTAATTGATCCTGTACGAAAGAAGTTTTAGAAAAACCTTTCATATTAAAATAAACTATTTTTAAAGTCTAAAAATGATCATTTTTCCACAATAGTAGTTAGTTGCCAAAAGTATTCCATTTCAGTTGGTCTTTTAGGATATACAATTCAAATATAAGATTTTTAAACAACAATAAATCACTGCTTATCCATGCAGACAGTGCATTATACTTTAGCACAGTTGCAGCAATTGAAATTATTTGGAATACCAGGCAGGAAAACAAAAGCAGCCAGGCCCTTGATATTTGGTGTTTTATCACTTGTTTTAAAATATCTTAAGGAATGAGGGGAGAAAGTATGGTTGACCACAATTATAATAGTCCACATCTTATTCTTTACGGTTTAACATTCCAATACTTGTGTTTTTCAAATTAGAAATTAATTTATGAGTTTTCTGCCATTTTTCTATGTTCAGATATGCTAAATTAGCTCTATATTTTAGCTATTGGAATTTTTTTAGTGGTTTTTTGAGACTAGGCCTAATACAACAGCTCTATTCTTCCCAGTGAGCTTTACTGTTTTAAGTGAGGAGGAAATGTAGTTATTCATAATTTAAACAAAGTGGATATGATTTTTACTTAAAAGCAAATCAGTAATACACTTAAATTCAAAATGAGTCGTCTGGTACTTATTCTTCATGTTCATTTCCATTTTATGGAAAATAAATACTCTCTGAGAATGCATAAAATAATTGAAATTTATTTATGATATGTCTGGCAAAAGAAATTCAAAAGACATTAAATTGTAAGATGCACATTAAAACTTCTGGTACCTGTACTTTTTAAGTTCCTTGATAAGTATAATGAAGAAACATATGTAAATGTCCATTCTTTTTGACAATTTAAAAGAGATACACCGTTTAACGCATGAAATAAATAAGCCAGTATTTTTCAATTTTAGTACATGTATATTTTTCTAACATGTTTTTGGAAAGCTACATTTTTTTTCTGAAACAGTTCCCCTTTACTACGCACAAAATTCTGGACTTTTCTGTCTTAGGTTGATTCAGGTTGTCTTGAACACTTTTTAAATACTAAGACAATTTAATGTTTATTCATTTAGAATTTACACCCAGTAAAAAAAAACACACAAACAAAAAAAAAACCCAAAAGACCACAACAAGAGATCAAAAAGAGCAAACAAAAAAACCCAAACCTCGAGAAAAACAAAATACATACAAATCCACCCTTTCTCATTAAAGGCAGAAAGTAATCTCTCTAAATTAAGTGAAGGTCTTGCTGCAAATATGCAAATATATAGAAATGAAGGGCTAGAATTGTGTAGGGTGACATGTTTTGTTAATCCCAAATAGCCTTTTGAAGGTAGTAGGTTCTGAGTTGCTTGTCTAAGGCTGTATAGTATGTTTGGTGTGGCTACCACCTTGACAAGTGTCAGGCACTTTATTGAAATCATTTTAGGTGGTCACAGCATTTCAGATGGTAAAACTTTGATTCCTAAGGCCTCTCAGACACCAAGGCAGTGACAAAGACCTTGTGTTTTTTTGAGTATTTAAATTCCACATAGAGGCAGAATTTCAGCTTACTGGGAAAGCTGTTGCTCAGCATTGGGCAACCTAAATATTCTGAATGAGAACCCTAATTCAGGCATGTCCAGTCTAAAGGGCTTATCAGAAACTTCAGATCTGAATTCTAGACCTCTCTATATTTAGACTTCATTAGAGAGTGCCTAGGAGAGTGTACAAGAAGTCATTCCTCCTGTGGAAGCAGTACTTCTGATTCAGAAAGATAACTGCAAGAAGGACATAACTTCTCGTCTACTGCAAATGATATTCTCCAGGTACCTGGTTCCTAGAAATTCATCCAATTCTGATTGCATAAAACACAATAATATTTTGATCTGGGATAAACCCCATCCTTCCTTCTCTCAAAACACCAAAAGTTATAGATACAGAGCCTATTCAACAAGAGAGCTGCTGAATATCCTCTTGTCAGCTGTATTTATAGCCTGGTAATGACAGCTTCTTCCCCTTCAGAAACACCAACTTTAACTTTGAGTCTCCTCAAACTGAGAAGAATAAAATTCTCAGATCTCCCCTTTTCTGGTCATGTGCTTCAACCTGAGGAATATTATACAAAAATATATCACCTCTGGTCTTTGTGAAAGAAAAAACTAATTACAAAAGATTAAGCAACCACATTCCAAGTGTTATTTACCTCAACTTTAGTAAAGACTTTGACACCGTCTCCCATAGCATCATCACAGACAAGCTGACAAAATATTATCAGATAAGTGGACAGAGAAATGAGTTAAAAACTAACTGAATGACTGGTCCCAGGAGGAGTGTGATCCCCTTGTTCCCAGCAGAGCGCAAGGTCCAGTTTGAGGCCAGTCACTAGCAGCGTATCTCAGAGATCAGTACTGGGGCCAATAGTGTTCAACATCTTCATTAATGAAAGATGGAATCAGACTATTCTCAGTAGTGTCCAGTGACTGGACAAGACTCAATGGACACAAATTAAAACAGGGTAAATCCCATTTGAAGTTAAGAAAACATTTTTTTTTTTTTTTTTTTTAAATTGTAAGGTTGACCAGACACTGAAACAGGTTGCTCAGAGAGGTTATGAAATCCGCAGCCTTGAAGGTATTCAAAACCCAACTGGACATGGCCCCGGACAAGCTGCTTTAGCTGACCTTCATTGAACAGGGGGATTGGGCTAGATTACTTAAAGAGGTCTCTTTCAACCTAGAACATTATGTCATTCTGTGAATATGTTTCTCTGTGTGTATGTAAGTACACACAGGTGTGTGTGTGTATACACACATATATACACCTGTGAATGTATGGATATTAAACTTCTGTATATCCCAAAAACTAACACTTCCTTATGTGCTATAAACATAGTGCTGGACCAGTTTTTACACTGATATCTACTATTTTCAATACATTAATTTACAGAAACAGAACAATTTCATGGAGTGTTGTATGCAACACCTGGGTTTTGTAGCAAAGCGCAGTCCCAGAAGGAGAAGGTAATATACATATGCAATTGCACATCCACACCCACACAATCTTTTCACAATATGAAACACAATTTGTTGACACCTGCCATAGCTACTGTATGTTAACCTTTTTTGTAGTAAGTAACAACCATTGCCTTGTGTCAATTATTGACTGCGGTCAAACTTCCTGTTATTGTCTGTAATCTAAAATTAAACAGGAAAATCTGAGTCCTCTATGTCTGTATATACAAACGTATCTATGTACACATTTTCAGGAAGACTAAATTGCAAATGAGTTCCGAATGAAGACCACCTCTAAGTCAACATAAATCTATCTAGCTCTGAAATATGTTCTCCAGACTAGAATTACTTCAGTTTTAACTCTTTCCTTCCTAAGACAGCTTTTTCACACATTTATTTGAAAACTTCCATCAAGGTAGCAACCGTTTTCTAGGATTTGTTTTTTTGTTACTTTTTCTTACTTTCTGTCTGGTATAAATAAGACTTTTCTTCATCCCTTTGACTGATATTCAAAAGTTGTCTGGACATGGTCCAGGACAACTTGGTCTAGGTGGCCCTCCTTGAGCAAGGGGGCTGAAACAGGTGACCCCCAGAGGTCCCTTCCAACCACAATCATTCTGTGAATCTGTTATTCTGTGATTCTGTGTCTGACATAGTTAATAATTTCTCTGCTACAGTTTCCTGCCTTGTTATAACCCTGTCCCAGACTCTGCCTGGAACGAAGGAATAGCCTTCACTGTGCTATGCAGAAAAAAGTAAATCCTTAGGTGCTGTGAGTTTTCCTATTTACAATGAGGCAAGTAAATTACACCATTGAAAAGCTGATTTTAGAGACTGAACTTGACCATTCACTGGTGTTGAGCAGAGGAGGGAATTAACCCATGACTTTTATAGAAAAGAAATTATAGCGTTCACCATTCTGTCAGGAAGAGATAATCCACCAGCAGTGGAAAGTCAAAGAAAAAGATTGCTGGAAAAAGAACAATGGTTCACCTAAAGAAGTGGTGAAAGTAGACATACATGTCACTAAAGAGCGAAAAACTTAGACAAATAAAACTTAGGGACCATCCTACCTTGTGTATTATGCCAAATAGTGACTTGGGCATAAAATCTAGCACTTGGCTGTGAATGGTCACAAGTAAATAAATCCTTCTGTTTCAGCTCCCTTGAAGTACACAAACCTAAATGGTTTGAGAGCTGAAATACAGTAATTGCAAGGTTTTCTTAATTTATCTTTCATTATGATGGTTTAGAATTTGGTCATGGCATTTTATTTATTCCATACTGTGTCACTCCTATGTAAAGAAAAGAAACTCCGTGATAATAAGTTCATATATCCAAATATTCCACTTCAATCAAGGACTCTTAATGTGTAGAAATACTTGACAAAGGAGTCAGCTTTGGGTGACTGGAGAGGGTGGCTGGAACCCAGCTAATAACACAACACTTACTGGGAGCGGAAGAATGTTGTCAGTTTGATAGCAAATTGAGAAATGAAGGAAATTTTTTCCAAAGTTCTGAGCAAAGACTTTTTGTATAATCATGTCCATCTGTCTTGCATGTCCCCCTTTGTCATCACCAAAGATGATTGCAGCACACCATGTGGCTGTGACTAATTGGAAGCATTGCCACTGACCCATTCTAAAAGGCTCAAATCCAGGGTATTAAAGATTTAGGAGAACACAGGAGATTGAAAAAGGGAAAAAAAAAAAAAAAATGCCAGAAAGTAGATATACAGGTATACTGACAATGTTAGTGTGTGACTCCTTATTGCGGGTTACTGCAGCCCGTGTCCCAAAGTGGCTTTGCCATATGGAGTCATGCTTCCCGAAAGGGTTGTGATAGTAGTGACGCATGTTCAGTAAGTAAATACTTACGAACAGTTTTTTCTAGCCAAGACAGCAAGCAGTAAGTAGAATTAGGAACATACAAGTAAAGAGGAGACCCCTCAAGTTCAGTCTCCACATAGAGGCAATGATGCAGTTCTTAATGTTTTTCCTCTAACTGTTCATGGTAGAGGGCTGTTCCAGAACTTCTCATCTAAACTAGCTACGAGCATTCATGTATCAAATACATCAACATTTTTCTTGTGTGTTGTTATATTTTAGCTAAATGATCTTTCCCCCATCCAGCTGTATAATTCCTTCATATATTTGTACAGCCAACCATATTTTTCTCAGGCACCACACTCCTAAATTGCAAAAGCCACAAGTTTTAATTTTCCTTTGAAAAATCAATTATTTGTTGCACTCATTTCTTTACTGTCATTTCTCATGTCATATTAGAGAGTGTCATGTTTCTTCACAGTGTGTAATGTATGACTCCATTTCTGCTGCTTAAGCCCAAAAGAACATATAAAAGAACAAAATCCAAGCCCTACAAGTGACCTCTGTCCTCAGTGCTGACAATATTTCTGATTTCTCCGTAACTAAGATTCACAACTCGGCCATTGTTCTGAACTCATCACTGAAATTCTTAGTTGACCCCAAGACCACATCTTGAACAACTGGTTTATAAGAAGCTCAGCATGAGCCAGTAATGTGCACTCCCAGCCCAGAAAGCCAACCGCATCCTGAGCTGCACCAAATGAAGTGTGGTCAGCAGGTTGAGGGAGGGGATTCTGACCCTCTAATCTGCTCTTGTAAGACCCCACACGGAGTACTGTGTCCAGCTCTGGAGCCCCAAACATAAGAAGGAGATGGACCTGTTGGAGCGGGTCCAGAGGAGGGACACGAAGATGATCAGAGGGTTAGAGCACCTCTGCTATGAGGACAGGCTGAGATAGTCGGGGTTTTTCAGCCTGGAGAAGAGAAGGCTCCAGGGAGACCTTATAGCAGCCTTCCAGTATCTGAAAGCAGCCTACAAGAAATCTGGAGAGGGACTGTTTACAAGGGCATGTAGTGACAGGATGAGGGGTAATGGCTTCAAACTGGAAGAGGGTAGATAGATATCAGGAAGGAATTTTTCACTCTGGGAGTGGTGAGACACTGGAACATGTTACCCAGGGAAGTTGTGGCTACCCCATCCCTGGAGGTGTTCAAGTCCAGATTGGATGTGGCTTTGAGCAACCTGGTCTAGTAGGAGGTGTTCTTGCCCATGGCAGGGGGATTGGAGCCAGATGATCATTAAGGTCCCTTCCAATGTAAACCATTTTATGATTCACTGATTCTAACTCTGTAAGACACATTTCCAGTTCAATTCAACTTAACTCAACTCACTGTTGCCTTGTCCTTTTCAATAGCTTATTACCTATCTTAGACAGTTTAAGTGCATCCTCGTTTTGTCTAGAAAAACTGTCATTTCACTGAGCATATTAGACTAATGTCTTTTTATCATGCTTTATAAACACACACTGCAGCTTATGTCATTTCCCACTTATTTCTGAATTGTTAATTATCACTTCTTTGGTAAATGACATGGCTTTTCACTTCAAAGCTTCCTTATAACAGACTATCTGATCTACAGTATGCTGGTACTTATATAAAACTCTTCCTGCAAGTTTATTTTACAAATTACTCATGGAATATTAAGCAGCTTTATATGTCCAGATCCTGTTTTTCTTTCTTGTACATATGTAGAGCATTTCCTAATTTTCCACTGACCTAAGGTCATCTTCTATGAGCCTACTGTTCCATGTGCCATTTTTTTCCAGTTCTGTAGCACTAAGTATCTGGTCTCACATCTTTGGACCAATCAGATTTTCTTGGGTTTTTTTCCACCATAGATATGGTAACTTCCATTTTCATAAAGTCTTTCCCACAATCTTTTTTCCAGTGTCCATGTTTGCATTTATCTTAGATGTCTTCCTACAGCATTTATCGTCTCCCCTTTTTTTACTCCTCCCTTCTCTCCTCTTATTTTGGAAGCTTTTATTTTCTATATTGTAGTCTTTCTCAATTCAAATCTCTTAATCCTCTCTCAAGCACTGACTGTGAAGCACCAAAATGCTGCTTTGGAAAATTAGGCCATGATCTTTCAATCCTTTCCCTTCTTTGACATCTTGGTTTGGCATAAGATTTTGCTACAATAAGCAGTCACACTGCGTCATGAATGCCTGGACTCAATATTAGAAGAATTGTTGTCAGAGAGAGACAGTCAGTGTATGGTGAAGGCCAAGTGCCAGGTCCCACCCTTGGGTCACAACAACCCCATGCAGTGCTAGAGGCTTGGGGAAGAGTGTCTGGAAAGCTGCTCAGTAGAAAAGGACCTGGGGATGCTGGTTGATAGGTGGCTGAATATGAACCGACAATACGCCTAGGTGGCCAAGAAGGCCAAGAGCATCCTGGTTCATATCAGGGATAGTATGGTCAGCAGGACTAGGGGAGTGATTGTGCCCCTGTACTCAGCACTGGTGAGGCCACAGCTTAAGTACTGGGTTCAGTTTTGGGTATCACAGTATAGGGGGGACACTGACTTGCTGGAGCGTGTCCAGAGAAGGGCAATGAAGCTTGTGAGGGGTCTAGAAAAAATGTCTTATGAGGAGTGGCTGAGGGAATTAGAGTTGTTTGGTCTGGAGAAGAGAAGGTTGAGGGAAGACCTTATCACTCTCTATAACTACCTGAAAGGAGTCTGTAGTGAAAAGGTCTTTTCTCTCAAGTAACTAGCAATAAGATTAGTGGAAATGGGTCCAAGTTTCCCTAGGGGAGGTTTAGACTGGACATTAGGAAAAAAATTTTCACTGAAAGAGTTATCAAACACTGGAACAGGCTGCCCAGGGAGGCGGTTGAGTCACCATCCCTGTGTGTTTAAAAGTCATGCAGATGTGGTGCTTAGAGACATGGTTTGATGGCGGACCTGGTAGAGTAAGGCCAATGGTTGGACTAGATGATGTTAAAGGGTCTTTTCCAACCTAAATGATTCTATGGTTCTATTCTATGTTTTAGATCCTTATGTCTATGCAATTCTGAAATCACACTCATGTCCATACAGATCATTCATTTCTTGACATGGAATAACTTAATACATACGCAGACACGCCAAGACAGATTGGCCTGTGGAAAAGGAGTATTCAGATTAGAATATAAAATGCGCATGACAGCTGATACTCACAGCATGGGTGTAAGAATATAAGAGACTAGGTCCACCTTGAGAAAGCATAGCCTCTCTCAGTGATGTCAAAGTATCAAATACAAATAAAAAACAAACCCAGAATTTTAGAATAAGCTTAAGTAGGCAGTATTGCTTTTTCAGTGCAGAAGCCAGACAAAAATTCTTATTCACATAAGAAAAAGCAAAAAAGATCTTGTACTCAATATCTACTTAATGTACATGATCTTTTCATCTAACCTCACTGTACACAAACCTTCACCTAGTAATTCCTAAAGTCAAACTCCTTTCAGGCATGGCAATCAATTTACAGCATTACGCTTTGACATTTACTGCCCACTGATATTTATAATTGAGTCTGGGAAAAGTATATGAGGAGAAAGTATATAGTGATTTTTGCAGAAGGAACACTTCTTACACTGTCTTCTAACTGTACTGCAACATTTTATCTATTTTTTTAAAGATTTAGAAAAAACACATTGTTTTCTGATAATAAGTGACAAAAATAAAAAAGAAAAGAAAATTAAAAAGTTCAGAGCAGAAACTGAGTGTGACATTTACAGGAAACCACCCAAAAATATTTTAAAGCTTTTAATAATTGGAATAACGACTCCAGTTGCAAATATTCACGTGAAGAAAATACTTCATTTGGTGGTGATCTTTGAAAGAAAGCACTGGTCTTTGGCAGAAACTAGAGACTTTATTTGCTTTAACATTCTCCACTGAGTACTGAATCACTCCTGTATTAAAAAAAAAAAAAAAAGTATCTCACTTTTTCTTGAAACTCATTTTATAGAGTCATATACAAACCAAAACACTGAGATAATTATATGATGAATGTTTCCTGGCTGTACTTTATGCCTTATAATACCTTAGAGAGACATTCTTACAATCACCACACCTCTGTTTTTGAATTCTGGCCCACAAAAAAATGTTTATGTGGAGGCAGGATGTGCTAAACAGTAACAGACTGAAGTTAGAAGTTTGTTATGAGCTGATTGCACTCTTTCCTCTCAGAAAACTGCCCTAAGAGACTTATCAGGTGAGAGAGCAGTAGGACAGATTAAATCTTTTCATGTTTCGCTGGATTCTACAAGCCAGAATTCCTACAGCTAGTCTTGAGTTGGCAGGAGAAATCATAGGAATTACATCTGTAAAAATGGGCCTCTATAATTCTTCTGTCAAACTAAACGCTGCTCAAGAAGTATTTGATATCTAGATAATTTTGATTAGCAATGTGATACTTTATAAGCCACACCTTCTTCCAATCAGAACAGTTTTTGGGGTCAGTTATTGGAACATGCTGATCCCTATGTTTATGGGACTGCACAAGAACCACAAAGTGTGTTTGAAAATAACCACAAAATCACATAAACATTGGAGTAGATCTAGCTAGCCTGCTTGAATTTCAAGAAGGACTGTCACCAACAATACTAAAGCAGGTCAGCCACTGCTTTGCACAACTACGTTTTGAAAATCTCCAAGAGTTCCCAGCCTCCCTGGGTGATTTGTTTACAGTGGAAAATTCTTAATATCCAGTCTCAGTCTCCCAAGTTGCAGTTTGTAGGCCTTGTTATAGCCTCTGATACTACTAAGAAAATGCGGTTCCAGTATCTTCCTAATAGCCTTCAAATAGTCATGCTTTGAGATGGCCACATGGCTTCCTCTTCACCAGACTAAATAAGCACAGTTCCCTCAGCTTCACCTTGTAGGTTGTGTGCTGTTGGCCCTCAGCATCTCTGCAGCTATACACTGGACCCTTTCTAGTTTCTTGACATCCTTCTGGAGTACGGTGGCCCCAGAGCCGGCACCATATTCCAGCAGTGGTCTCATCCGCACTAAAGGAAATACTTTCACTCAGTCTGCTTGCCACACTTCTTTTAATGTAGTCCAGTATGCCATTTACATAGTTTGTGATTTGTTTATTCATTTGTTGTTTGTGTATTCACCTGGCCTCCACCACAACACTTAAGTACTTTTCAGTAGGGTTGTTACATTCCCGTATACTGATGCATGGTGTTATTCTGCCTCAGGTGCAGAGTTTTGCAATTCTTCATACTGAACTTGATGAAGTTTAAGGGTTTTTGTTGGTTCAGTCCTTAAAGTCTCTGTGGATTGAAGTACCTGTGACCACAACTGAGCATCACCAAAACTTTCAATGAAGCTACAATCTAAATTGTAGATCAGGGTGTTGATGAAGATGCTGAAGAATACATGCTGCAGTATCAGTTCTGGGGTATACATGCCAATACCAGCCACCACTGAGATACTGCTGAGTAATTACCTTTCAAACCCAGAAGTCCACTTAACTGATGTTTCTATGATTATTTTTGTCTATCAAAAACAAAGTACTGAACAAGAAAACACGTTCCATAAGGCTCCGTAAATAGAAGGTAAGCTAAGACAATATTTTTCTGGTGCTCATTTCCAATGTAAAATGATAAGTTTTAAAACTGGTTGTGAATTTGGAGAATAACTAGATTATTGAATATTTGGGCAGGTAATGTGTGGGTTTCTTTTCTGTAGCACTATTTGATCAGCAGCATTTTCTCTGGACCCAGAGAAGTGAGAACAAGATAGGAGACTCTAAGCCAATTTGTCCATCAAATGACACCTCCCTCCCCACAAAACAAAACAAAACAACCCAAAACTCACCAGGTATTCTGCACCACTAAATTCATTGTTAACTGACATTCAAAGAAATTGTCTTTGTGAGGTAACCAACTAATACATAGGAAAGAAAACATCAGGAAATTTAAATGCTTTCAAGCAAATGTATGGTACTGTAGCATGCTGAACTCACTGAGCTGTCTCAGTGCCAGGGACATAACACAGCAGTGCCTACACCAGTAGCCCGACAAAGTTTACTTGTTCCTAAAGACTTCACTGTCTCATTCTCTTCATCATCTCCCAGCAACATACCTTTAGCACAAGGCTAGCTGTAGAGAAGCCTCACAGAATATTTCTTAATGAATAGGAGCAAATAATATTCCAGGCCCATTATCTAGGTCCTGGCAGAGAAATGGAATTTCTGACTTTCCAGAAATGGGATTCAGTGGCAGTTTTGGCCGACTAAAGGCTAGCAATTATGTGCTTTGATTTTTGCGTATGAAATCTTTAAATACATACTGTGTTTCAACAGAAGTTTAAAAGTATGTTTAATCCTATGTCTCTTCCTGTGGACCCAATACAAAAAAACCTCCTTCCATTTCACAGGACAGAGCAAAGAGTGAACTTGTTTGAGCCTTCCCCATTCCTGTTGTTTCCAACTTCAAAAAGCCTTATGATATGGAGGGTATTTCATAGTCCAAACTATTATAATGATAGACAGATGGAGATATTCTAAAGCAAAAATAGCCAGAGGAGCAAGGAAAATTATAGGCTACATACACATCCTGGCTTTGTTCTAGAAGAACCTCACCCACCCGAGGTATTAGGCTTTGTATGAGAAAATAGCAGACTGCCTACATTTCATATGTGTGTGCATACGTATGTCACTTCTTAAGAAACAGGTCACAAGAAAAATAAGATATCATATTTAGCACATTAACACCACATGCCATTTCAGACAGTGAGATAAGATAGCATAGTGAGTAGGCCTAACTGTTGGTATTTAAGCTATTCATCATAACCTCTCCTTTCTAGCAGCATGGGGGGAAAAGTCAGCATAGTTAACATATTTCTCATGCATACGCTAGCCTGTACTTCTGTATTGTAAATGAGCTATGTTTTCAATACCTTGATTTGGGCCACTGTATCTTTTAATTTCATTGTGGATTACAGTAATCAATGGCAGCTGCAAAAGGGAAACTTTATTTTCATTATTTTGGATGAAACTGAAAACAAACTTTGGGCTGTATGTCATGGAATAAATTAAATCTCTTGTACTTCAGATTATCTTCTAAACGTGATACATCAATCATACCCTCTGTATATTATGGGCCTCTTTTCCATCATGTTCCTTGGTGACCTTTCAGTGTGTTCAAAGGATAATATAACAAAGTAACATTACAGAGATCATTTTACATACTTCTCTTATTTTATATTCTTACAATCCACTGCAATAAAAACACAATACAAATCTAAACCAAAAAGACCTAGGTTGTATATTTTAAACTGATCAGCCACTGGTTATGTTGATTAGGCAGTTGAGGTTTAAGAACACAAGTTACAACTTGTGTAAACCACTAATACCAATTAGAGTAGACTTTCAGTATTCACAGTTCACAGATATATGTGGAGGCACATTGACTCTAAGGTCTGATTTTGGTTTGAGTGCTTTTTACAGCATAGTCAGAAACTTCAGTATAATTGTTGCCTAAATTTCTGGTTTACATTTTATCTAACTACACTGTTAATGGAGGAGGAGATTCAATCTGCTGCTAGTGACATGACATGGAGACATGGGTGTTTCAGCAGATGGACCACAATTCTCCCAGTTACACAGAGAGAAATCACCCCTGAAAGCACCTGTAAAAAAGAACCAAATGCAATTATGGAACTTTCATTGAAGCTTCTTTTCAGCTTTTTCTATTGCTGAGCCATGCAACATCACCCATAATAAATACTGGATACATCTAATGCTACTTTTCTCCTAGCAATCGATCAAAACCAATGGTTTCAACAACTTACTTGCCTCATATCCAAATTTTACTACAAAGACTTATGTTTCAATAACTTGTTTTTTAGAACAAAAGTACACTAAAATAAACCAAACAAAGAAATAAGTATTCTGGAGGATAATAGGAATGGCTGAAAAATTCGTTCTCTAAAACTGTGGAGTTATTTTATATTTTTCTTCTTCTGGGGCATTATGCTCAATCTAGGAAATGTAACGCTTAACACATATGCAGAAATGGAAGTCAGAAGGCATCATGCTGTGTATTTACCTTTTTATCAATGAAGTAAGAAGCATCTCCACACCTTACTGAACTTAGTAGGAGATCTTTGATGGATGCTTATGCGTTCCATAGAAACTTTTAATTTACTAGTCTGCTTTCTGTTATTGCAGGGAACATAAACACTATTTTCTTATAAACAAACAGAAATTTCTGTTGTGTGAACCACTACCAAACCCAATCAGTTTCACCTTGATGTTTCCAAAAATAGTTAAGTCCATTGTGCTCTTCAGACCAAGTAAGTAGTTTCAAAACAGAATTAACACAGACAATGGTGCCCAGTAGTCCTTATAGATTTCCTCATATCTAATTAAACTTTCCAAAATCTACCATTAATACAGGACCAAATCCATATCAAAATAATTAACTTGTATTAATTCCTTGAGCTTATACTATTAATATTCTTCTGACTTACGCAGAGTACGCAGTCATCTTAGCGCTACTTACCATAGTCAAGAGGAAGTTGTCTCAAAATGGAAATTGAGGGGCTACACTTGAAAAAACCTAAAACCACATACCATTCTGTTTTCTTTACCATAAAGGGGCAATTCATATACTGGCAACCCTTGCTGATTTTTGTTTTTCCCTCATGCAACAGGGTGTGGACCAAGGCAGCTGTAATCTGCTCTTTCTTAACTCAAACTAACTTTCTGTTGTCAGAGCTTCCCCTGAGAAACTCTGAAAAGCAAATAAAAACTTGATACTGCTATGGACTGCAAACCTCAAGTCTGTTGTCAAAGAATTTGATTTTTGATATTCAGTCTGGAGTCTTACTTTCTTTATTTTTACCTCATTACTTTTTATTACGTCAAGTAAAGCCAAATTTCTCCAAGGTCAGCTTTTTTCTAGAGGGGATGCTACTGAGCCTATTTAAGATCCTGATGGTAAAGTGAGTAATTTCTCCGCTTTTCCTCCTTTTCTTCTCTTTTCACAATTACCTTGCCACTTCTGGTGCTTTGACTTTAGTCTGCAATTATTTTCTTTTCCTTTCTTATTCTTTTAAGTTGCAGGAAATATTCAGAGATATTGATTGTAGACCTCGTAGAATAAACCATACATGTCCACGATGGACACATTCTTCCTTGTGAACTTTGTGACTGTTATGAGCTCATTCAAGTCAATAGACAAATTTCAGCACTGCAAGGTTAGGGTCATAACTATTGCATTTATTGAGCAGCATATGTAACTCTTAAGAGCATTTATTGTAAAGTCGAGGTACAGAAAATGCTAAAGTCAATAATCTCTTAAAATTGCCCACAGAATCATTGCTTAAGTAAGAGAACACCTTTAAAGCAAACAAAACCGCTGTAAGATGTTTATCAAATACCATTTACAGTAACATTTTTTAAAGTCCAATCAAGTAATTATTGTTACCTTTGAAAACAGTTCTGTAAGCCTGCAAAAGTCCACAGGCTCTAAGTTAACTGCTTGAAAGAAAATGACTGAGACGCTGACAAAGTGTGATTGCATTGTTAATCAAGGGACTGATCATGCCCTATTACTTTAATATCATCTTTTGAAATTACTGTAAGTGTATTTCAGTATCATAAGTATATGGTACAATTTGTTAGAAAGAAGATGTAATACTGTTCTGACTACAGCATCTTATAGTCATTTCAGATGTAAAATATATATGTGTAATTATGCACTTGTATTTTGCAAACAAAAATATCTGTTATACTACAGGAAGACTGAAAGAGGGCTGCTGAGTTTTTTTCCAGGACAATCTGAAAAACATGTCAAAGCAATTTCACAGCACGGGTAATATTTCAAAATTAATGGATTCCCATGTTACAACAAATTGTGTAAGAGTACTGTAATTTCTAGAACAACCAATCTACAGACAGAACAGGGCTCTCTGTGGTTAACTTTGTTTGTTTGGGTTTATTTTTGTTTGTTTGATGGTTTGGGGTTTTTTTTAAGAAATTTAAAATGTAGTAATTACATTTTTGCTTGTCTTCTGGGCTTTTACTTCGGCAAAAAATTCCTCACACAGGATATGGTAACTTTTAGTGATGCGGTTTAGTGGGGTTTTGTGTGTCTCTGTGTACTTTATTCAAATGGCAGATAAATTATTCTTCAATACACAGCAAAATTTGAATAGAGTGATAGGAAAGAAAAGTGGTATGTCAAGTCAGCAACTGAAATAAGGAAATTTTATGGTGAGCGTATGAAAAGACTTATGACCAATAGTGCCATCCCGATTTTTGTCAAGAAGCCATCCCACTAACTTCAAGCATTTAACTGAAGTAAGCAGGATAAAACCTTGTTCTCCTAGGCTTCTTTCATCATTCCTTTTTTGTGCCTCACCCAGTGAACAGTTTGTGGATTGTCAACCAGAAGTCAAGCCAGGATAACCCAAAATTGTTCACGTGATGAAAATAATAGCAGACAAAAAGATTTTTGAAGTATCCTTGCACTGTCATTCAGTTTCCTGCTGTACATAAGCATATGGGTACCTCACTTCTTTGACTGTAAAATGGGAGCCATTGTATTTGTCTAACAGGAACTGGTGAGCAGTAATCATTAAACACTTAAAGGCTTCCATAATATGCCTGGTTAAGTATAAATTATTTAGACAACAAACTTTTCTTTCCATCCTCTTCTCTTTTTTTTTTTTTTTCTGGGGTGTGTGTGTGTTATAAATGCTTCAAATACCCTTTCCTCAATTAGAGCTTGTGATTTTAAAAGGAGAGGAAAGGGAGGATGTTCTTTATAAAAATTTGCTTTAGCAATGCTATGTATCACCTTACATGTTTTAGGACTGGTTAGCCTGAAGCCTAGTCTGCAGCATGAGACAATGAAGTTGCTCTAAAAATAAGCTAGAACACTGGTTTGGTGATTCCAGGATTTGTTGATGACCAGTAGTGGTCTGGTCTGATCTGATCTGATAAAGAGTCCCCAGCAAATTGAAGCTAATCTGAATTCCAACAGATGTGTGAGTTCCCAACTGGCTTTCCAGAAGCCAAGGACTCACAATATAAAATCAACTGTCGATATCCGACGTCTCAGCAGTGTTACATTCAAGATCTTGTTGTGGCTAAAAGGGGACCTTGCCTTCCGTGTGAAGCCAAGACTTTACTGCTAGCCAAAATGAAAGCTTTAACAGTATAACCAAAATGAAACAAAATTTTATTCTTGTTAGTCCAGATACGTTGATGCTAATACAATCTAAATAGAAAGTAAATCTTGTTAACAATATTGTATTTCAAAAGTTGTTATTCAGATAAACCTTCTGCTATCGAGCCCTTTTTAATCTCTATTTTTAGGCTCGCCTTTCCACTGCTGCCTGGAGCATAAGGTCAACAGTCACATCTTGGGGGAATTACAGGGATTCACAAGCTCCTTGAAATCTTTGCTGGGAGAGTGTGACGTTAATGATGGAGCTTCACTCCTTCTCTTTTACAGAAGGATGGTTCACGGTTTCTTCCTGTCCCCTTGCTGCCATACTGTGCCCAAATCTTCAAGGCCTCTGCTGTCACCCTGGATCTGTCCTTCTTTAAGCTGCATCATAGTTATACCACAGACGTAGTTTACTCTTGTACAGCATAACTATATCATTAACAATAGGCATTGCACTGCATAACTCTATGATGCTAAACAAAATATTTAAATATTTTTATATTTAAATAACAGCCACCTGGTCGTTAATCAGTTGCTGTTAAAGCTAAACAAGCTAGAGAAAAGCAAGCCAAGTCCAGACAAAGTATGTCTGATGGCCCCAGGCCTGTGGTCTGCCTTGGCTTAACGCAGAGCTGGTGGCCTGCTATAATGACAATTCTGTACTTGCTGGCCAACAAGATTATGGCAGATAGAAGACTACATGCTGACTGTATCACACAAGAATTATTTTCTGACATAGGCACCACAAATGACAGCTTAATCTGCCTTTAAATCTGAACAGATAAACTGTGTCACTGGTGCAGAGGTCCCGGCTTGTAGCATTGAACAACTGTATAGCAATGTACATTTTCAAACAATGGCCAGTCATTAATGGATTGAAGACCTTTACCATATATGTATCTGCCTAAAAATTGCAGCACTAAGTCGTCAAAGATCCTTATTATCTTAACACTATGATATCATAAAANCATATGAATGGATGATTTCAGCTATTTACAATTTTTTTCGATGTGTGTGGTCAACACACTGTTCTGCTTCCAGATCTGTTCACCTCTTGACTCTCCAGAGATCTCAGAGGAGCCTTCACAAAGCTTGAGTAACTGTCCAGACAGCCCTGGACTAGCAGTGGAGTGAGTTTATATTTATGATAAAATACTAAATGCTGGGTGTAGTAGGCTCACAAAATTCTGTCAAATATGAAATGTAGCCTCTGGTGTTATGTGTCATTATGCATTCAGGAAGGTCAGGCAACCTTGTAGAACTCCTTACAAGACAGTTTAAACATACAATGTTGTATACTCAATCAGCTTATGTATTAAATTTGCAGATATACTTCACTAAATAAAAAGAGGCAATGTTATTGAAAGCCTGTGAGATAGCAGAATAATGAAGGGACTCAAGCTAGGTTAATTCTAAGCTGAGCTTTATACCAAGATGATAGACGATATAGCTATTAAAATTAGTTTATCAATTACAGGTTTTTTCCCCACATGATATGTATGGAAATTTGCAAATTATTATATTTTGTTTTAGTGCAGATTCTTCAAAAAGTAACTAATTCACCATAAAACAATGCATTTTACTTCTCATTGCGAAAATCACAATGTTCAATTTCCGTGTTATTGCAGCAGACATATGTTTTAATTTTGTTTATTTTTTTATTTGTCTATTAAAAAATAAAACCTAGAAATAAAAATTAAAATTATACTGAAAATACAAGCAAAATATATACAATTTGTATGCATTTTTTTAAAAAAAGAATCTTTGCGGAAAAGATTTGCAAGTTACCATGCTCATATCCATCAAAACTGTAATTCCCAGTAACTATAAGGCCTATATCTACTTATTATACAGAATTATCTGCTAGCATGAACCTTTGCAGAGGTACAAACTCTGCTGAATTTCAGCCCTGAAGAAGGGCTGGAGAAGAAAATTGTTTCCTTAAATAGGATTTCAACTTTGAGCTGTATGGAAGATTTTAGGTGACCAAAAATCTGCATGCATTTAAATGTTGCTACATGTTGAAGATATCTGTTTATGTAAAATAATAATTCATTTCCAAAATACTATGCAATAGCAATCTCATAATACCAGTTCAGAGCTATATTTAAGGTGGCCTCTTAAAGAGAGGAAATGACAGCTTCCTCTTGGGTAGGATCCTGCTGATGTGAATATAAAGAATTAAAGTTCACGATTCAGTTACTTCTAGCCTAGTTACTTCTTGCCTTCTCTAAAAAACATCTGGAGAATAGTATCTCATCTCCCTGTTGGACTCTGAAATCAGAGGCAGGAAAACAGAGTCAGAGCCTCATTAAATTAGGCTTCTATTATAGCACTGGAAGTTGTTGCTCTAAATTGAAACGGTCAGTTTGTCAGCTGCTAGAACTGAAATAGAACTGCTAGAAACAGCGTATATCCACTAACTTACATGCACTAAGGATCTTATCTATGGCTTTTCTTGTCCCAAAGGTTTTTTTAAACTTTTGGGTTTTTTACAATGAATAAGATTCAAAGATGCTTAATTTTGGCACCTGCTGGGATAATCACACTGAATTTGTTTGCCAAAACATATGCTACAATATCCAGTCCAAATCTTATTTCTTCCATAGGTGACAAAATGCAGCAGAGCTGTTCTTAGGAGTCATGCTGGTGGAGCTACTTCCAGCTTCTTTGCTTGTTCTAAGACTTGTGAATGTCCCCCTATAATTTATGAGAATAAAGGTCAAGTAGATGAAGGATCAGCAACAGCACAAGATCAGGAGCTTTGAAAAGTTATGTCAAAGGCTAAATACAGCTGAAAGTGTGGAGGCCACATAGAAACTATGCACTTGTACCAATATGTCCATCTCTACACAGAATACCTTGTTTGACTGACAGGAGTGATTTTTTTGGTCTTGAAACTATCTGTTTCTTAAAGTGAACAACGATGGCAAGCTTCAGCTGCACAATATACTTAGAATAATAATCTGATTTTATTTTTTTCAAAGTTAGTTACCTAAAGACTTTTCAAAAAGTTCACCCATTCCTTATATGTGTAAGCATTAATGTGTCTGGATGTTCTCACACAAAAAAACATATCAGGAACATGAGGAATATCATATTTACACTGTTCCTCTAGTACAGTATGCTGTCACTCAAAGTAGGTCATAATCATGAGAGAATATAAGAACAGAGGAACTATGTTTGAAACTCTAATCAGTGTTGGGGACTTTCTGTGCTAGAAGTGATAACTCTGTACTCTGGTGTAACTTTCAAGGGATTTCTCTTCCATGGACTTAGGCAAATTTACCTTGAAGCTGTATAAGCTTTTAACCTTCAGAGTTCTGCAGCAAATTCCAGTACTTACATTTATGTCATATGGATAAATACTTCTCTTCGGGCCCCCCCCTGTCCACCCCAGTTGATTTGAGAACCTTTAGTCTTTGAAGTTGAAGAGACAGTGAATGGATGTTTCCAGCTTAGCATCGCTTCTATGCATAGTTTTACATACTTCCAGTATTTCCTTCAGTCATCTCCTTGTAAAGATGAAAAGTTCCTTTCCATATTTTGGTTTTGGTTTCGATCGGGCTTTTGATAGATGTCTGTACCATCGTTCTCATCCAGAAGTTATTCTCTACTTCCTGTAGATTTCCCAGTTTCACTATGTTTTCCCAGTTTCACCTTTCTCACACAGAGAAACTGATGCATCAAGGATCTTTACAGAGGCATAACAATGGTCTTTGTTTTGATTTCCGCCTGTTAACCACAGGATATCTCCTACTTGTTATAATTCAGTATTTCATTTCAGCATCATAATAGTTAGATCAGAGCTACTCTTGGCACAAGTAAAGTTGGGACTGCTTTTTTTATGTGTGTTTACTTCTATTCTTCCCCTAGATATTTAGGGTTGCAAGTTTTTTCTGCAGAACTGTACAGTCATCTTTCACTTTAAGTGCCCCAAACATCTGTAATTTTTGTCAATTTGCCGTTTGTCCTCCATTCCAAATCATTTTTGTTGAATGGTACTGGCTTTTCCACAGATCTCTGAAAGATTTCACTGGATATCTCCCATTATTTTGAAAAGTGTCCATGAGTTTTCTATCTTCTAGCCAGTTCACTATCAGTATGAAGACTTCATGTCCTGTCCCATTGACCAGAACTGGGTCTCTAAAATAAAGAAATACCAAATTAGGAAATGTGTTTGTATTTCCTGGGCAATATCACTATGACACAGTCTTACATAATCAGATATTTAATTTTTTCAAAGTTGCCATGTCTTAATCACTGCACTGAAGCAATTTCATTACAAAATCCGTACTGATGTTGCATCCTCACTTCGATTCCCACAGATGTGCATGATGAGTAATGAATGACAAAGGTTAACTGTGGGAAAATGAATTATAGATGAACTTTGCCTCAAGAACCTGTTTACATTTGTTTCTGTGTCTTCATTCCCTGTTTTATGGTGTGAAATTTAAAGATGCGCTTAGTGTGTTTTGAATGGTGATAATGTTGTACCTTGGTATATACTTATAAAAAACAGATGATAGTCACCTCAAATTAAGATTCTTTTGAATTACTGTGTGCATCAGCTTCAAGTGTTCTGACCTTCTCCCACTTCCCTCAGCTACCAATGTCACCAGGGATGTCCTGAAAATTAGTAAATAAATGCAAAGAACTTAGATGACATAGTGAGGGATACCACAACAAAGCACATACTGAGTTTAATAATTTATTGCAGCTCCTACATTTTGTGCAGCAAAGTTAACTTAGGCTACGTGGTAAACACTGCACAACGTACACACAACATTGATTAGCTGCTCAGTAAGTCAGCACTCCCCATTCTCTGCACAAAGAGTGGCATGGAATAAACGACATAAGATTATGTAGTTAAAGACTACATGGTAATGAAAGCACATAGGACAAACGGAGCAAAATAACAAATGCAAATATAATTGTGACCTTTCCTTATCTGAGTGCTTTAAAATATAACCTTATCTCTTTAAAAAAATATTTATATTAACTTAACTGAGTTGATTAATTATAAATTAATATGAATATGTTTCAGAGAATTGTCTGAAGTCAACAAACACCGAACAGCTCAAGTCTGACAATCCTAAATGATGTAAGTAAATTTCATTGACAATAGTCCCATTTTGTTATTCACACTATTTCTGGCTGGAGATTTTCCACCAAAACGGTCTTCACAGAAAATATCAGTTAGTTAAATCTGACCCTTCCCAAGGAAACATAATGATGTCAATGATACTTTTTTTTTTTCAGGAAATTCTTCCTTGAGCCAAGGGATAATGTTTGTCGAAACAAGTACCAGAGTAAGATAAGAAAGGAGGAAGTGAAGGAGAGAGAAATTGAGGAGAAGGGATTGCAATGATCTCCAGTTAAGTGAGTAAGCACTTACATGGAAGGTTGTCTGGCGTATTTCAGATCAAGGACTTGAATCACTGTATGAATATGATTTGGGACTTTTCTTGGAAGAGTTTCCTGTAGTTTATGTTGGTGATGCTGTCCCATTTTTTGTAAATAATTTCATGTTCCCAGAGACAGAGGGAGGGAGGCAGAGAGGGAGAGAGGGAGGGAAGAAAGGAAGAAGGAAGAAAGGAGAAGTAAATATTTATTCTAGGTCTATAGATGTAGACATGTGGTAAGGGCATTCATCTGGACTCCGGAAAATTAGATTCAGGACTGAATGGGCAGTGCTGATCCAACACTATTCAAAAGTTTGTTTTCTCTTCTTTTTTCAGTATGGGAATAAAACTTAGTGCTCCCAAATCTGTTGCCTGGTGGCCAGCTTATGCACCTAGTTTATGGGTGCTTCATATTCAAGTCTCTCACATAAGTCATGCAGAGTGGAGATAGAAACCATTGACTCCCAATGATATTTCTAATTCTTGGAGCTATTCTAGGGTTGAGAACTAGCTTTTATTTTGAAAAGGTCTGTAGCTTCATTTGTTAATTATGAAACTTTTTTTTAAAATTGTGTACAGACACATTTTCCCACCCTGTTCTTGCAGAGTCATACTCTAATATTTCACATTGTTTGACTTAATGTTGTTATTTTACAGGCAATACTTATGAGTACTTGAAGAATAAGAGGAAGGAAACATATTGCTAAGAGAAATTAAATGATGTGCTTCCTTTGTCTGTACTACATGGAGAAAAACAGAAACAGTTTTGGTCTGGTGTTAGTCTAGATAAGTCTAACCATAGAGGCTCTAATGTGGTTGGTTTAGATAGTGGTTAAAATCAGATATGAAAACATAGACTCTAATGCAGGCATCTTAAACCCACCACTGATTTCAGAGATGCTCTAAGGCCACTCAGCTGTATTGAAGTTTGTGTTAACATAGTTTCACTGTTATGATCACCACCAAAAAAATGGTTGAGATCTTTCAGCTACAGTTAAGACAGTAACCTGAAAAAGAAGCTCTATTTCCAGAGAAAAATGTGGAAAAAAAAGAAAAAATAAGGAAGGATTAAAAATAAACTAACCTGTAAAGAGTGATAGGACAACAAAAATGGAAAGGACAGGTCAGAGAAAAGGCGATGAGATGCGAAGAAGATGCTTGGTAAATTATGTAGTGTTGAAGACAATAACGGTGTGGAATATATCTAGAAGGGATCAGAAAACACCCTTCCTTTAGGTTGATTCAGATCATATGGACACAAGTCAGGACAAACAAGGAAGAGAATATGGAAATAGCAGACACAGAAAATTAGACTATGAAAAAAGGTTTCAAGAGCAATGGATCAAATAATTCAGACAGGAGTAAATCAGAACTCAGGAAGAATGAAGGCAAAAAAAGGTCTGAAGTGGATGCTAAGGCTGAATACATATGTGTGAGAGAGAAGAAATGTAATTACTGGAATTAACAAAGAAGAAAAGAATGAGAGGTAATACAAAATGTCTCATTATTCATAGCCACCACTAATCAGAGATTAGCCTGTACTTCACTGAATTTCCATATTGCTACAGTAAATTAAAACAACTTCTATTTTTCTGCCATACAAAGACTGAAGATGCAGAATGGGAGAAGAGCTATACAGCACACTAACTTTGAACATTACCATAACCCAGTTATAGACCCAAATATAAATGAATACTGAACGTCATGTTTTAGGGAGAATAATTGTGTTTGTGTACAGAATAAAAGGTAAACAAAAATGAGAATGTGAAAATGAAAAGAGCACTTGAATAGCAACAAAATCTAAAAATATTCTCAAACTGGGAAGCCAGAAAAAAATAATTTCAGAATCCTAAAAAACTGGCACATGAAGTCACAGATCAGTACCAAGGACTCTTTAATGAAACAGTCCTATCAGATATTACAATGTCTAATGGGAGTAGTGACAAATAAAAAAACCCAATTCAGATATATTTCTCAATTGCCTGCAAATATTAGAAGGACCTGCTGTGGATTTAGGGAATAATTAAAGTCATGAGAAAAAAATAAATGAGGAAAACTTCAACATGTGTTTCCCAAAGACAGATGTTAGAGATCTTTGAAAAGGTAACTTCTTTGATAAGGAAACTCATTTCGAAGCCAAAAGACATGTTCCAGCTTTTGTGTCTCCCTACTTTGATAAGAGATTTGATGCAATGGCACAAAGGAAATTCCTTGTGAAACTGGAGAAGACAGGGATTAACAAAGGAACTGAATATTGAACAAAAGGATGACTCAAGGAAGACAACAATTCAGGAAGACAGCATCTGACTGCAAAAAGGCTTTTAAGGGAATTTATCAGTTGATAGTTTTTAGAAGAATCTGATTTAAAATTCATATAAGAAACTTCAAACCTGATTAAGAGCACATTAATGTAAACCAGTAAGTACCAGGAATCAAAATAATTACAGAGGACAACTGGAATTACCATCCAGTATCTGAATGATGATGATAACCAAAAAATCTTTGTGGGCAAATGTCTCTTCAAGAAAATGAATTCAAACCAGAGAAGGTGCAAAGAATGGCTACTGGGCTACCAGGGAAGAAGGAGAACCTGTCATATATGAGGAAACTTAAGGACTTGAGATTCTTAACAGAAAAAGAGAATAAAGGAAATAAATTCTACTCACAAACGTATAAAGAGAAGAAGAAATGAAGGTAGTAGGAGAATTACCTAAGATAAAGCCCACACTGGAACAAGCAAAAGGATATAATAAGAACAAAGTGTTATAATCACTGAAAGGGCCTTTGATTTTTGGTCACAGTTGTGTGGTTGAAAAACTTAATTTTGACATGGAGGTAAAAAAGCAGGAAGAGCCAGAGGGGCTGCTGTTTCCTGCCACAGCAGGGAACCAAATCTGACTGGAGGAAGACCAGGCAGCCTTCCAAGTTATATCCTGTCTTCCTGTCCTGTTGGATGTGTGGTCACAATTAGTCTTGCAGCTATGTTTCAAAATGATCTGTTGTTAAAGAATATTAATGCGGAAAAATACATTTAGTAGCATTTAAGAAGGTACAGCGTTTACCTCCTTTGTGAGACACTCTGTCATTTTGACTTATAGGAGACCCCTGAATATTCTTTGCTGGTGCCAACATTGGATTACTAGGAAGATTATTTTTATTTTGAAATGCCAAAATCTGACTGCCACACCAGAGCTGTATGCAACCTGCTCTGGTCTGACCGAGATCATAGGACAAACTAAAAGCTTTTATTGGCATACCTTCCCTGTGCCCTGGCCATGTGCACAAAAGAACTTTATTCCAAGCTACCTGTGCTCCTGCTTTGCACTCCCAAATTTTCACTGATGTCGTTTATCAAACCAAGAATGCTGCTCTCAGCACATGCAGACTACAAATGTCTTTTTCATTAACAAGCCTACAAATACCACAGAAAAGGACATATATATCTACCTTAGTTTTTAGTTCCCTTTAAAGGACAACTTTTTTTTTCAATTTGATCAATGAGCCAAGTACCAATCACACAATATTTTAGAGATCTGATCTTAAATGCATAAAAATTAATATTACAGTTTTTTCTGTCTCCTCTTTCTACAAGCTGGTCCTAGTAAGTACAACAGAAGTCAACTCCTTTGCAGTCATTAAAACTGCACAGTCTGCATAAAACCACAATTACAAAATAAAAATCACTCCCAGCATATTCTAAAATATTTCTGATATGACATGGATATAATTGTTTATTGGATCTTTTCAATTTAATTATATATTACTGCTCTAACTCATTAAAAAATATGCATGGGTTTGAAACAAAAATGTTTATTTCACTGATCACACTATTTGATAAAATATCTATTTTTTTTACTATTTTCATGGTAGAGAGTTTTATGATCTAACACATGTCAGCTCAAGTTGAGTTCATTATATTAATTCCTGGAAGAAATACTGTTCCCATGTAACTTCTTTATTTGATATTAGGACAAAGAAATCTGTGGTACTCTGTGACTAATATTTAACTTTTGAAATATATACTTCTGACAGGATTTGAGTAGTTTGCCAAACCGTTCTGTGATTTTTTTGGTTATGAAAGGTAGTTTCCCAGGTATTTGGCTAGACATATGAATGGAAAAAGGAAATATACTGCCTCCAAATTTGATTACATGAATGTGAGCAGTGTTTGTTGTTTGTGGCTCATTCTTTGTTGTCTTGAAACTGCAGCTTTCAGTCACCAAAGAATGGTCACTCAAGAAAGTAAAAAAACACAGCCGGTACCTAACTTCTGAGGTCAGCATGAATTGATTTCAATCATTTCAGTATAGAAGTGTCTGCCATTGAATATATCTACATTAAAAACTCATTTTTTATTAACTTTTTTTTTACTTTCCCAATAAAATTTAGAATATAAAACTCAGAAAATATGCTTATATCATTATAACATTTTTACACAAATTTTGAAAATAGTCACTTCCTTTTATAGTGAAAAAAAAAAAGTAGCAGCAAAAAAAAAGCAGAAAACTTTGTGTCTTTTCCTGGTTTCAGCTGGGAAAGAGTTAATTTTCTTTCAAGTGATTGCTGTGAAAAGAATGTCAGTAATGCATGTTGGCTTAGTTGTTACTAGGTGATGTTTATACTTTTCAAGGATTCTTTTTAGCTTCCCATAGAAACTAAGAGGGAGCCTGGACAAAAGAACAGAATGGCTAATAGAATATTCCATACCAGAGATGTCATGTTGAATATATAAATGAGGCTTGGCTGGGGCAGGGTAGAATCTGTGATCACTGCTCAAGAAGGTACCAGTTCACCAGGTGGTGAGAGTGACTTGTGTCATTGTTATTGTTATTTTCTGTTATTCTTCTATTAAACTGTTTTTATCTCAGCCTATGAGGTTTGGGTTTTTTTTATTTTCCCCTCCCCCTCTTTTTCTCCCTCTTCTCCCTGCCCTTCTGGGGGGAAGAGGGAGAACTGTGCAAGTGGCTGCACGGTCCTAGCTGCCAGCTGGGGTTAAGCATGATATATCTACATTGATTTTGTGTCAATATCTTTATAAAATATAATTCTAAGAATACATTGGCATTTAAAGATTTTAAACATTTACTAAGTTGACACCTACACCTGATAAAATCTTAGATGGAGAACCAGGATATCTCCATTCTATTCCCACCTTTTCCTCTGACTCACTGTGATCATCTTCAATATATCTGTTTGCATGGGTGAAATGTGGCTAGTAACCAAATTTCTGTCTACTTAGTTATCTTCCTTGAAGGACTTCCTGCTTGTGAGGACGCTTTGAACTTGAGCAGCCTTGTCTGGCAGGTAAGATGCATGCTGACAGTCAGGTGTTCAAACTAGTAGTACAATACGAATACAGCTATTTTAATTTAATATTAAAACAGAGTTTGCTTGTAACCTTATTCCTGAATGCTATTTACCTGCTTGTCACTCTCACTGAACTCAATTAGTAACAAGCAGAATATCCAATCCATTTGCTCTCAAGGAGGACAAGACCACTGCGTGTCAGAGGCAAAAGTACTTCAAATAATCTTTGTGTGTCTGTTTCTAGATTTCTACAAAATGCTTGTGTTTTTCCATTCAGACTTGAGTTCAAAATGTGTTTTGATTCTTACAGTAACCAAGCCATTTCTTCTATGACTGTCTTTGAATTATTTTTTTTTCATATATATTGTTTTGTTTTGTTTTACCCCTTCAGTACTAAAAGAATGAAGATACAGGAAGACCATGAATACTAATGTGTTTCAACCAGTCCTTGGAGTCCTTGGATTAAAATCAGCTTAAGTTTCTCCAGACTGTTTTAACCTGACCAAATGTAAGAATAATCGTGATCATGATTTCAAAGTGCTTGACATGACACTTTCCACCTGTGGTGATTAGCATGGGCTTTAGAATAATGACCATTGCATCATTTATCCTTTAAGCCAAGAGGGGCATTTTGTACTTTCCAGGATGGCAATGTGATATATTTCAATTGTTCTTAACGTTAATGAAACTGTAACCATAACTTATTACTTACAGTAATAGCTTAGATGTCAAGATAAGACACTAGATTTAATAATCCTAATTAATTTTACAATGTCTACAGAATGATTTTAGTCTTAGGAACAAAGACAATTCAAACTTATTTCTAGAGGAATGTTTATTCCTCCTCAACCATATCATCAGTAGGTAGTAATACACGTGCTGATGTAGAAGTATCTGCTTGCACTAAAACTTAAGGCTTGCAGGAAGAAAGATACTTACAGTATGTTATCTCTCCCACACTTTCGGAAACGCGCTGCTAGATTTAATTTTAAAAGAGATAAATGACAAATGTTGAGCATAAAATTGTTAATAATACATGTTAAATTGAATAAAAACCCTATAAGTGAGAAAATGAAGAGATAATGATACATTTATGATGCAAATACCAATTAAGTCATTGCATGCATACAATACCTAGCAAAAAAAAAAAAAAAGCCTTTGTATATGTATGAAAAAAGTAAGGAATACAGAAGAAATACCTTCTCTAACCCACAACAGTGCCTCTTGTCCTCAGAGTCATGCATAATTGTACAAATCTGTAGAGTAATACAGAAAATGGGACTTAATGAAAAGGTGCCTAGTAGCACTGTGGAACAGCTCTATTTTTGTTATTGGTGAAGACTCAATATTTTGCAAATATTTTCCTTCAGGCTCATGCTATGGTGGTGGATGGTGTGTCCAGCCTTTTAAACACTACATAAATCTGGGATTATTGCGGGAAGAATATTTAATTTCACTTATTGCATTTACTTAACTTTTTTCAATAGAGAATATATGTCTAAACAATTTATTCTAGCCACCCTAGATTTAACTAAACCATCCCTCCAATGTACTGTGCCAGATAGCCCCTAAATAAGACTATTCCCTTTGGATTATCTCTAATTTTTAACCAAATTCTGAAGTAAAAATATAGGGAAACTAAATTAATGTAATTTACATGATCTGACAAAATATTTTAAAATTATACCACATCTTAATTTTACCTAAGGTTTTACATATACTTACTGACATCAGTGTTTTGTCAAGTGTAGTAGCTACTTAATTTAAGGAAAAGATATATTTGCTATAGTAACAGAAACAGACAGATTTTTTTGAGTATGAGACATCAAGGAAAAGACTTCTACTACCATCTGGAAGAATGTTTAATAAAGCATATAGAAAGAAGTGTTTCCAAATGAAAATATTGACAAAAGAGCTTCTGTACAACCTTAAGATAATTCAAATATTCCCAGTAATACCTGCTTTGGAGCTAGTCTTCCTCCAGAAGGAAGGCATGGGACTGATTACAATGAAATTCATGTTCTGATGGGTTGAGAAATGTAAGAGAATTTGACATTATGAAATTCTATCAGAACACAAAGAATTTTTGCTAAAAAAAGAGTTCATCTTATAAAATTAGGGTACAAAAATACTAGTGGTCAACCTGGCACTGCTAGCATTTAATTTAATTTAAATACAAAGGGGAAAAACATATCCAAGCAGTTTAAAATGGCTTGCATGTCCACAGGCAATTAAAATTATGTATCTGGCTCTTTTGCAAATTTTTTGTAATGAATTTTTATATCCACCCCTTATGAAAGTAAAGCTAGGTTATGTCATGCTTTTTCAATTATGAATCACAGCTTGCAGAAAGTCAGTCTTATTTCAGGTTACCAACATGAAGCCCTAATTTTGATGGACTAGCAAAATGGTATTCTACTGGGAGAGCTAAGATTTGGAATGATAACATATTTATTTATTATTATTTTTTCTTTTTATGCAAATAGAACTTTGTTCTAACTCTCCAGGTTGGCAGAGAGGCACTAAATGGTTTTAAAGTTCAGTTAGTTGAAAAAAAAAATTAAAATACTTACAGGATGATCCTATTATAAATAGGTTCTACATATGCTATATATTTCCTCAGATTAAGCAACTTTCTTGTGAGTCATAAGGAGGATTATCTATATAGTCTCTTTGGAGGCTCTTCTCTCTTCAGGACTTGCTATAAACTTCATGACAGTTTCACCTCTCTTTTGGTCTGTAGTTATTATCCGCTTCATCTAGATTGGTTTCATACATAGAAATTAATGAGAAGCGGGCAAATAGAGCCAAACCTGTGTGTATACTCCTAAACTACTGTACTTCTGAAAAACAAGAGCAAAATACTATGTTTTAAGTAAGTTTCAGAAAGTTAGTATTTACTACCTGGGGTCAAAGCTGCACATTCCTCCCACTTAAAATGCCTGAGGTGTCTCTCTCCAGGCTAGTCACCCTAGACTGCCTCTGTAATCAATACACAGGAAATACAAACCTCAAAAGGTGAATCATCTGACCTGTAAAGGTATTGCTACAGTTGCAATAAGTAGGTCTCTGGAAGGCCATATTTTTATCCTTTAACTCAAAAAAACCCATTACAGGAACCAGCTGAAAAACAGAAGTTGAACATTAAAAGGCTTCATTTGCAACATACTGCTGATGGTCGTAGGATTGCTGTACCCTGTAGTGGAGCTGAGTTTTCCTTGAGTACAATTCTGCCTTGGACACCTTTCCTTCCGCTCTCAACTCCTACCAGTAACTGATTTGTACAATTGAAGCAATAAAAAAGAAATGGGAGAGCTCCTGTGCCTTTGAGGAAGTTTTCAGAAGCAGAAGTTGCTCTTCAACAATCAGAAAAGGAGGAAGTGATCTGGTGATTACAGAGCAGCACCGTATTGAGCAAGTAGAAGATTTTCATCAGGTTTGACCTATAGATCCATTTTAGCTCTGAGGTCATAAAAAGCCAGAGTTTTCACAGTTAAAAGGTAATAGGTGCATGAATATGGACTACTTATACTTCCCTGTCCTGCATAGGTGATATAGGTCTTAAGTGTTTAGTATCCCTGAAGTGCTTTTTAAGGCTGAAGGACAACTGGAAAAGCCAAGTTTTTTCCCTTGCTATTTTTGTGCTTTGCTTTTCCAATTATTATTATTATTATTATTGTTATCCTTTTTTTGTAAAACAGATTCCTGTTCACTTTCAAAACTCATTGTTCTGTCTAAATTAAACCCTTTCAGTAAAACATGTGATTATTTCATATGAAAATATAAGTCCTGATTTTGTATTTTCTTTCCCTCAGTATTAGGGTTGTCATAATAAGTTCATCCTTGTGAACCTGCCTAGTTGTCGAGAGTTTCAGTGCCAGTCTCAGATGCACTCTTTTTGTAACCCACAATAATCTCAGCAGTAGTGCCAAAGTAATGCTTTTATTTGAACGTTTTCACTTTCCCACCCTACTCTCACACAGTCTATATATCTCAGAGTCTGCATTTGATCTCAATAAATAAAATGGACTGCTGAGTGTTCTTACTGGGATGAGATGTCTCAGATTCATTCCACATGGTGTTATTTGCTTTTTCATTTCTTCTTTTTTTCCCCCTGTTTGCTATTGTGAGCCTTTTGAAGTTTACAAGAAAAGTTCTTCTCACATTTATACAAGTGCGATCCCATTAACTTAAATAAGTGTAAGCTAGGACAGGACTTGGACCTGTTCTTACCACTTGCTGGAAGTTGTAGTCTCCTTTCTAGACAGGTATCTTACTGCTGGCTTTATTGTCCTGTTTCTTTTAATTTCAGCCCCAGGAATTCGCAAGAATAAGCATTTATCATAACACACCATGGTTTCTGGAGTTTCTTTAATAAAAGTAGCACAGCATGTGCCTGCCACAAATTTCAGGGTCTGCATATTGCCTACTCAAAATAAAACATCTCCTCTCCACACTTCATTTTGAGTAGAGATGGACAAATATGGAATTAAAAGCTAGCCATAGGGGTCCTTCAAGTGCCTGAAAAATTCAAGAAACAAATATCCAAACATTTTTCCTTCTTTTTAATTTTTTATTTTAGGTGATTTTTAATATTTGTCTTGTTCTGGTAGTTCAAGTAGCTGTCAGGAATGTAGTTATTTCCACTAAGAAAACTGGCTTAATGAAAAATCATGGGTGTTTAGGCTAGTGAATCTAGAAAACTGCTATATTCATGGTAGATAAAAAAGGCATCTCTTCAGAAATCACACAATTCCTCCAACATTGTGATATGCTTGTGAGACCTGCTGTGTCTATTTACAATACTTACAGGGATACGTACGCTTCATTTCATATATGTTCCTGGTCAACCACCTCAGTGGTTAGGAAATGCTGATTCAAATAGAAAGAGGGACAGGGAGAAAATATTCAATCAAAAAAAGTGTGAAAAAACACATTAAAAAATCTGATAAAATAAAAACAGGAGGGAATATACATATTAAGAGATTTGGATGTACCAGTGAGGTATCAGGCCAATCTACAACCTCATCCTTAGGTTTGCTGATCAAGTAGCCTACTTACAAAAGGAAATAATGGGTAAAGGTCCCTGAGCTCTAAATGATATTTCTAACCAAAATGTAACAATTCATTTTCAGAGAGCAGGCTTCAGCTTAGACAGTGCTTTCAGCTTGTTTCTGATCAAGTGTGGAGTTTTTAAAACCCTAAAAATGTATTTTATCATCTATCAAACCCTATACTCCCGTGGCTCTCCGGGTAACCAGAAATATTACATATCCCTTGAAGATAGGCTGTGTTACATGCTCTGCTCAAAATGTTGTCTGAGTTTGACTCAGGCCTGAAGCCTAAGTTAATGAATAGCTAAAAGTATTTTCATGTTTGTGATCACCTCTTTGAACACGCAAAATTCCCATTGATTCTAGAGGGACAGTTGCTCATTTTTGAATCTCGTGGGTTAATCTGACATGTGAATGTAGCCTGGTTTTAATCAGGCCATAGGGTAGTTGAATCAAAGTTATTAGTTTCACCTGGAGGCAAATGTTCTTCATTCGATAAAATTTCTTTTGAAGTATCAGAGTTTGCCTAAGTAAAGGCTAAGGAAATAATAAAAAGAATATTCAACTAAACAAGCATCACTCAGGTGATCAATAAACTCTCCAGCCAGGAAAACTCATAGAAAAGATAGTACTTCCAGCGCTGTGGCTGCAATGTACAGGGTACATTCACTAACATACTCGGTAATTATTTTTCTGAACAGATATGGCCAGAGACAGGGACATGATATTGTTGAAAAAGTGAGAAATATCTCCTTAAGTGACTACTGCAATAGAGAATTGCTACTTCATGTTATCATCTCATCGGAGCTATTAAAATTTCTGTCAATGCCCTTTTTACCTGTTACTTTAACACAGGATGAGACTAAATCAGTGATGTGCTCCCTATTCCATACACTTTAAGTTTTACATTATTGCCAGATCTCCCGTACTCCCCCAGCAGCTAAAAGCCTGGATTAAGTAACAAAAGAGATTGAGTTTTTAACAGAGACATGTCTGAAAAAAACTCATGGGCAGCTCTTGGGAGCCAGACATTAATAAAATGTAGAGAGTAAATTTGAGCTTTGGAGACTCTAATTATTCACTTTTTTTTTTTTTTTTTTTTCAAATATTTGCCAATTTCTTCATTCCTCATGGTCCTTTTTCGGTAGGAAAAAACTATTTTTTTTCCACTAATTTTGGTTCTTACTCTTTTGTAAATTATCTCTTAAAAAAAAAGAGGAGTAGTTTCTGATCTCTACCATTAACACCTTCTGGTTTTCCTACACTGTATGATTTTCCAGCTACAGTACTTTGTTTTACAGTTATCCAGCCTCAGGCTACCTGTCCGATTAGAGATATTTGAGGTTGGTAATGTACTTATTTATTAATTATTGCCAGAATCTTCATAAGAACATATGAGAACAAATAAGTTACTGGATGAAACACTCCCTCTGCTGTCAAAGAAGAGTATCAGTAGTGGTAGGTTTGTTCCTAATGTTGCAAACATTACCAGGAATAGACAATATACATTAAGTGTATTTCTAACTGTACTGGCTAGGTATGCAGTCTCTAAGGACAAGCTCTCAGCTCTTACCTTTAGTCTGGATGAAACTTAATATCTGAATTTGAACATTTCCTCTGGAGCATTCAACTTTATTAAAAGAGATAAAATAAAACTGGCCTAGTTCTTGCACCATAAATCGTATTGCTAACCTGTTTCAGATACAGTGTAGGCCGTCAGCAGCTGGCTGGAAGCCCTCTGAATCAAGACAAGTTATCCTCTTGACTTCAGTGGCTCTGCACTGGACTGTTGTTTGGTAAAGTTTATGTCACTTTTAATTTCTGTTGTTTGTTTTCAACAAAAGCTTGAAGCAAGGAAGAAAATGTATGTCCTGAGAATAAGGTGACAATAAAGAATGGAATAATACCTGCACATATAGGATTACTTTTGATGGCAGAAAGTAGGAGAGTTGCCCCTGAATTTAACAGGGCTACGATATGATCTAGGGAACTCTGCAAGAACAATGATGTTCTGCTGCCTGCTGAAGTAATGTGTATCTGATTCTGTAGAAGTGCACTTTTGTACATTGTACTGAAACCTTGTTAGCATTGGCTCTGTCCTACAAAATTGCTATCATAAATGTTCATGTACCAGGCGCCACATGTATTTGCTTTGATAATGTTCATAAATTCTTCTATTCACCTTTTGAGAACAGTTGTACAAGCAAATATTTGTTCACAAGAGTATTTCCAGAATGTGAAAATGTGGCAAACACTCATGCAAACAGGTATGTATGTGAATATTTGAACAGCAGTTTTTTTTGAAGTCCTTCTGAGGTTAAGGATCCAAATGAGAGAGAACCGGTAGCTTAAATAAAAAAGACAGTAATAAAATACCACAAAGCAGCCCAAACCCAAGCAAAATTTGGAGATTCCCCAAATTATAATGTTATAATGTTGGTGTACCGGGCAGAACTCTAATCTCTTTTTTATTCCAATTCCTTCATCAAAATCTTAAGTGAAGTGATTATTATGCTAACAGAAAAGGCCTTTTTAAATATGATTTACTCCAGTTAGGACACTCAATCAACAGCAGAATTTTTTTTTTTTTTTTGGTATAAAAGGACCATGAAGGAGAGAAAGTAATCCAGAGGGGACCCAAGCTCACTAGCACTGGGCTTCAGGTACTCATTTCTCAGTAACAAGTCCAGAAATTCTGCTTTATATGTCATTTAAAGATTTTAATTTAAACAATTCTGAGATAAACACCATAATTAGTCTTGAATGCAGAACCCTCTGCTGCTTCACTCCCAGCATAGTGCTCTAAGCTCTGTAGTAGATCCAGGGGTCTTATAACCATTCTCTCCTTTTGAGTGCAGGACTTGGTGCAGTGGAAGGACACTGTGGCCTCATACACTTCCACTTTTTAGTCTGGTGACTTTTCTGTGTGAACAGATAGGATTGAAATCTCCACAGGTTTAGAAAATACTTGAATTCAGGTCTTTTGCTTCTGAGGAAGTCTTCCAGCCACAGATATGCCATCACAGTAAACATGCAGCAAAACCAATCAGTTATGCTCCCCATATGCCTAGCAATATTGTGCTCCCAAATAAGATTCGGTTAGAGGAGGATTTTGTGTCAGGAGAAAGACCTGTATGTACTTAGCTCATTGAAGACAGTGTTAGGTTGCTGAGGAAGGCTTTTCTCCACCCACCCCCCCTCCCCCCAATCTCTAAGGTGTTATTGGTCAATTAAAGAAGTCAGACAAGTTCTTTGTAAACCACCTTCTCATATACTAGTATACAAACTCAACCAGTTTCTGTGCCTAAATGAATGTTTCACTGGGAGGCTGAATACCTTCATAGAAGGCATCATAGTTCCAGATCTTTTTAAATGTAGACAAAGCCTCATTCATCAAGCAAATCTCCTATAAATCCATAGCACTGAAATGTCTAGTCTGTTTGGCAGATCTATGTGGAAAATGGGGACAGTCCCCAGCCAAAATAATCAATCTATTTGCCCTGCAGCCAGGGACCAGGTATTATGAGATCTGTAGCTCCAGAGCTCACTAGAATTTTCAGGATCTTTCCTTGGAACAGGTTGAGCCTCGCTCCAGCTGGGTTTTAGCTCCTGACCCTGCAGATGGACTGCCCTAATACAAACAAACCACTCCTGGCTGACCTCCTAATGTCAGAGATCTCAAACTCTAGTGAAGGCAGAGTTCCAAGTGTACGTGCTCATGGGGTTGTCCCCTTGGTGGGGAGAGAGATCTTAGGAGTTTCTCTTGCTGCTCCTTGACACTGATGTTATTTTCCTTTCGAGCTCCACTGAGTTGCATGCCAACTTAACAGACCAAGCCACCTATCTCATTATTTAACTCTTATTTTCATGTGGTTCTCAAACACATCTTGTTCAAATGTCTGGTTCAATGAACATTTTTTAGAAGAGGCTGTGTGTCAGTTTATACTTCTAGGCAATATGACAGTAATTGGACAGTATATTCAAGCCCTGCAAGGAGTTTATTGTAGCTGTTTGTCACCAATACGTTAAAATAGTAAATCAAAGAGGAGACACTTAGATAAGCCAACAGAAGATTTGTGTCTATTAGAGCAAAACCACAGGCCAGAACCTCAGCAAAAAAGCAGTGAATTAAATTAGTCAAAGAGTAAGCTGCATTTTTCATGGTTGTATACAATTACATGCAGATTCAATTTCTTTGAAAGAATTTGACAGGAGAAAATTTAAACTAAAAGTTTCTGGTAGACCAATAAATCTTGCTTTCCATGACTCATATCTCTGTCTCCTAGCCAAAAAAGAAGCCAGATATTTTATCCTTGTTTGCATATATGGCTAGAATTATAAAGCTAAAAGAGCCTAAAAAAACCACCCAAAACCAAAGGAGAAAATATGAAATTTCAAATATTCTTTAAATAGAAAGTCTCTGTTACTATTCTGTTTCCATTGCATAAAACATTCCAGTCCCATTCATGAGAAAATTCAGACACAAAAATTATATTGCATGTAGTCCAGCTGTGAACTTTTCGGTCTGGCAAAGCTTTTAACCTTTAACTGCATGAAGATGTCTTTGTTATTTAGGGATATACACTGTAAATTATAATATCCTGATACTACAATCAGAGTTTTTGAGACGGATTCTGTTTGTTTGTTTGTTTCTCTATAGTACTGATTGAACATTTCACTGCCTCTTTTTCAGATTACTTTCCTCACCTGAAACTGTACTGCTATAGTTTGTGAAGAGCTAATTCCATAAAAATTATACAAAAACTTCCCTTCTTAAAAATCGTTCTGTGTATAGCCAAAAGGAAGCAAAACCAAGATCTGGAGCAAAAGTTGAAACCTTATTTAGCAGGTATATTTAACATGAGGTATTCAAATCACACGTGATTTTGAAAAGTGACCCTTCATGGGCAGACAAATTGGGGAAGAACTCCTACTTTGTAGAGGATTTTGCAAAGCTCTGTAGAAGGTAATTATCATATCTCATCTTGGCAATTATTAGGCTTCTCATTCAGGTTTGCCAGCTTGTACCATAGAGGTGTTTGTCTCTCTGCATTGATTACGCAGCCTTGGACCCTGACATAGTTATCTTCAAGTGCAGATAACTATTGGGAGAGTGATGTTTCGCACAAAGATAACTAAACAGTAACTTTAATAGTAACTTTAATCTATTTTTATCTATTAATTTTGTCTGGGTCAAACTTCACCCAAGGCACCAACGGAGCTGCTAGGGACTGGGTTATTCCATAGTGCATCTCTACTTTTAAGCTTCTTTGGGTCTTAGAGCCTGTCACTTTTTTTTAACCTTTTTTTCCCCTGTGGTTTTTTTTTTCTTTAACTTTTTTAACATGCTTCCTGAACTCACACGATAGACTTTGACTCATTGAGAAGGCTGACTAGAAATCAACTGAGAAAGCTGAAGAAGAGGTAATGTATTTGTGGCTACATCAATGTTAGTAAATAATGTGAGACATTCATTAATTGGATGTGGCATGGCTCTTGCCCATATGGAGGAATACCCTTGCCCCTCAAAAGAGAGACTACTGGGAATAGTCTCTGTCTGATATTACCCCCTAAATCACACCAAAACTTTGCTTGGGAAGGTAGGCTGAAGGCAAAGACTGTGCTTAGGACCTTTCTAACAAAGTGTAAGGTTGTGTTTTCACATGCCAGGTCACTTGCCTATGCCTTGGTCCTGTTTATTTAGATACATCCAACATGTCTTTTTACCAACATTACTTTACCTGTCTCCCTGTGAAAGATGATGGGCAAATCCCAAAAACTCATAAGGTCAAAGCACTGAGGAAACATGTGTTCTCTCTGGCCTAGGCAGCCCAACATTAGTTTCAAGGGTCCAAGGTTCTAAGCTGGAAAACCTGATTTCTACTGAGGGAAATGAGTGTCTAGAAAAGCCTGGAGAGGCCAAAGAAAGATGTGATTGCTACTTACCCAGCCCCATCTGCATCTGCTCTTTTGGGCCTAAATTTGTACGCAGTAGAAAGGACCAGATGGAGAGTTTAACTAATCCTTTATGAATAACATATCATCAAACACCTGTACATTTTAAAGCCAATAAAGCAAGGGTACGAAAGAAAGTAAAATGCTGAGTCAGTGAAAACTGAAAGTCCTCCTCCAAGGCATGCAAGTCCAGCTACTCCCAGGCCCTGAGCTTCCTGGCGTCTTAGTATTTGTATCAGGCTTCGGAACATCCACCATCAGTTTTATCCTGGGAATCCTCTGTCTCCATGTGCTGAGTTCTCCTGCCTGTGCCTCCATGGAGGGCTGTTAGCGCATGTCAGTGGCTGGAAGCTGCCAACAGGCCCTGGCTCTGACCACAGCAGTGCCATTCCCCAGCAGCCCAGCAATTGCACTGCACAGGGGAACACCTCAGGTGTGCTGCCACAGCCAGAAGCAAGTATTTCCAGAAGGATTTAATTTCCTTTTCCCACTGTTTGTGGAATTGCTTTGTATATATACTCACCCAGGTACCTCTGAAGGCAAAGCACTTTGCCCCCAGGCAAGCAGCTCATGGGGCCAGTTACTGGCTCCTATATCTGTAGCAATAGGCACATTACACAAAACAATTTAGCTTTCGAGGTCAGTGTCCAGGAACCAGATGTGTGGACTGAAGGAGGGAAGGAGGGAAGCCAACATCACTGCTACCATGAGAGCTCATTGGTCTTTAGCTTTTCCATGCTACCATATGCTTCTTCAGTTATAAATGAGTAGCTATCAGAGCTGGAGAGGAATTACCCATTGAAAAGTCTTGGTGAAAAAAAAGAAAAGAGTTTAAATAGGAATTTTCCATTCAGGTACTTCATGAAAACCTTCGAAAAGGTGCAGACAGGAGCCAGGAATAACCACTGACATCAGAAACACAGCACAGCACTTTGTGATGCTGATTAACTTGCAGTAATATGACAAATGGTACATAACGTTCTGCTTTACATTTGTGTTAAATATAAAAGCTCTTAAACAGAAATAAAGAATACTGTAAATAATGTGCTGCCTGAATTTTTCTCATGCATTGAGTGAAATATATATTTTTGTTTCTTTTACTGGAATTTCTCTAGGGATATAATTAATTAGTGTATTTTGCATGCATTTACTATCTTTTTCTTACCAATTAACGTCATTTTTCATGTCTTTTAAATGACAGACACAGAAATTGCAATAGTACATCACCATAGCTGGTTTGGTATCTCCACATGTCTTCAATCTAGTATTAAAGACAAATTTTCATGTCTGCTGTGTTATAGCTGTACTTAAGGAGTGACAGCAGGGCACAGCCATAAGGCTGTTTCCAACACTTGTGCTGAATCTGTTCTACTTGCTCTCGCATAGTTTAGAATGTTTCTTACAGGCTTATCCCGGATCTCACTGAAGGCAGAGAGTTCTGTAAGCTCCGGTGCAGACCCCTAAAACCCAAGATAAACTGTCTTCCCTTCCAGGATAGCTGACCAAAGGACTTTTCAGAGCCCTACACATTTTAAACAATGCTGTTGAATGATACCTAAAGCTGTGAAGGTGTCTGATGCTTTCCGGCATCTCTCTGTCATTTTATGTGAAACCTAGAAGAACTTTTCTAAGTCAGCTTAGGACTTTGCCAATACACACATTCCTGCACGTACAAGTCTACGTGGTGAAACAAAAGTGAACCTAAGATTATCCTGTGCTTCAATAAATGTTATCCTAAGAGCTTTTTCATTTTGTTTTGTTTCTCTTCTTCTGAACTCCACTTTGATGCCAGGCAATAATATCATCTAACTGAGGGCTAAAGACCAAGCAATACAAGCACACTGTGCATGAAGGTAATAGTGTTTTCTTCCCAGCGATAAACCATATGAAAGAAATCACAGCTTTTCCCTATTATTCATGGGACTGGTCCAAAGTGCATTAAAATCAATGGGGAACTTTCATGTTAGTAAGTGTTTCAAAACAGGTTTTAGGAGATTTGTGATGCAAGGCCAGCATTTTCAAAGGTGTCAGGGAAGAGATTTAGGACATGGATAGATGATAAAAAGCAACTAAATAGCTACTCAGTTAATGAGTTACCACTCATCAGCAGAACCATGGTAATGGACAGAGTACAGTCTTAATTTATTACGACATCACAACAAAATCCTAATTCTTTTTTAGCCACCATGACCGAATGGCTTGTGGAAGATCATTTATCCCCAACACTTCATCCAGCGATTTACCCCACCTACTGTAACATTTTCAAAGATTCAGATTCAAGATGAAGAGTATTCTGTGCTGCCAGTGCAGGTTTTTTCACAGTCTCTCCCGTTACAGCTGCTCTGCTTTCTTTGAGATGCTACAACGGTCACTGGAAAGAGAAACTGAATAGGACATGTCATGGTGAATTGCCTAAAGGGTTTCTCTAGCCCATTAAACCTGTGATCATTGTACACTATACAGAACTGACACGACTTCAACAGAAGAGACCGAGCAGTTCAAACACTGAAACAAGTGCCTAGATATATTCTACATATCTTTGAGCAGAAATTTCAGCATCTGACATGTTTTGCTAGCATAAATGTCTCTGTAGTTGGCTGACTTTTCTAGAAATGCTTAGCAGAGTGGTATCACGAACATCAGTATTGCCTAACTAAAGCCCTTCTTGTGAAGCTAACCTGGAATGCTGCAGGTTTAAACCACTGGGATTTGCAGGAGAATAGCACAGTAATGACCTAGCAGCACTGATTCGTGTATTTCAACAAAAATCAGGTTTCACAGAATCATAGAATGGTTAGAGTTGGAAGGGACCTGAAGGATCATCCAATTCCAACCCCCCTGCCATGGGCAGGGACACTTTGCAGCAGATCAGGTTGCTCAAAGCCCCATCCAACCTGGCCTTGAACGCTTCCAGTGATGGGGCATCCACAGCTTCTTTGGGCATTCTGTTCCAGTGTCTCACCACCTTCACAGTGAAAAATTTCTTCCTAATATGTAATCTGAATCTTCCCTCTTCCAGTTTAAACCCATTACCTATCATCCTATTGCTATACTCTCTGGTAAAGGGTCCCCTCCCATCTTTCCTGTAGGCCTCCTTTAGGTACTGGAAGGCCACTACAAGGTCTCTCTGGAGCCTTCTCTTCTCCAGGTTGAACAACACCAACTCTCTCAGCCTGTCTTCATAGGAGAGCTGCTCCAGACAAGAGGTCCGTGTCCTTCTTATTTTGGGGGCTCCAGACCTTGATGCAGTACTCCAGGTGGGGTCTCACGAGAGCAGAGTGGAGGGGTAGAATCACCTCCCTCGACCTGCTGGCCACACTTCCTGTGATGCAGCCCAGAATATGGTTGGCTTTATGGGCTGCAAGCCCACATTGCTGTCTCATGTTGAGCTTCTCATCAAACACCACTCCAAAGTCCTTCTTCTCTATTCTCTACCCAGACTATTTGTGCATGAGATTGCCCTAATCCATGTGCAGGACCTTGCACTTGGCCTTGTTAAAATTCATGAGGTTTGCACAGGCCCACCAGTCAAGCCTGTCCAGGTCCCTCTGGATGGCATCCCTTCTATCCAGTGTGCCAAGTGTGCAACACAGCTTGGTGTTGTTGGCAAACTTGCTGAGCGTGCACTCAATCCCACTGTCCATGTCACTGACAAAGACATTCAACACCACCAGTCTCAGTACTGACCCCTGAGAAATGTCACTTGGCACTGTTTTCCACTTGGCTATGAAGCCATTGACTACAACTTTTTGAGTAGGGCCATCCAGCCAATTCCTCATACACTGAGAGGTTCATCCTTCAAATCCATGTCTCCCCAATTCAGGGACAAGGATTCTGTGCAAGACAGAGTCAAACGCTTTGCACAAGTCCAGGTATACGATGGCATTTGTTCTTCCATTATCCACCAATGCTGTAATGCCATTGTAGAAGGTCACTAAATTTGTCAGGCACTACTTGACCTTAGTGAAGCCAAGCTGACTGTCACTGATCACCTCGTTGTTTTTCATGTGCCTTAACATAGTTTCCAGGCTTCAGCAAATGACATTGCAAGTGTTGCTCTAAGTGCTTTTCTTCTAGATCAGCAAGATTCAGTGCAACAGTGAGGCAGTGAGTTTGATAGACCCCCTGTTACTGATAGGATCTGGCAACTCAGGAGGGGATGCTCAGCTCAAATTTACAGCACTAAACCATTCACTAGTTTTCTTATTTGTATTAGCCTTATGTATATATGAAAGCGACACAGTACCACAATTACTGGATGTTTCTATTCAGAAAATAGCAGGGACTGGAAGAACAGGGGTATCGCTGTTCAGAAATGGAATGCATTGGCCAGACTGAGTGTTTTGAAAATTATGCAGCACTTCGTCTTGACAATATGCCTTGACTTAGCCAGAAGCTACATTTTCTGATTAGTATATTCAGACACTTTCTTTTCTTTCTCTTCAGAATCCAACTGTTCTGCAGATCTGAAAAACAGAACAAAAAGAAAAATATGCTTTTAAAACCAGTCTGACAACTGCAATTTAATCAATCACCCACTCAATTTCAGATATTTGTAACACCAAGTAACTTAAGAAACACCTTTCATCCATAACAGCTCAAGGCATATTTGCTTTAAAACCACTTCAGTAGAAAATTCCAGCATTCCTCCCCCACTAAGATCCTTTTATAAAGAATGCACTTCTAACTATAGAAACTAAAAAGGACTGAATATTCACTAGTTTATAATTTTTAACATGGATCATAAACTTCTGAGGGAATATGCCTAGATGAGAGCAAATCTACTACTTCTTGGGGGAAAATATTTAGAAAACAAAGAAATTCTTATGGTATGTTAAACTACAAATAAATTTCTTATAAGCACTGTCTTCCATTTCTATTATGCTCTTGTGCATTTCTATTAGGCTATGAAATGGAAGCAGGTGCTTGGGTTCCATCCTTGGTAAAGTGTCTAACCAGGAAAATTGCTGGAAACCTCAGTTTCTTACAGTTTGCAGCTCTATTCTGCCATGGAGGTCATGAAGAGCTAGAAACCTAGATAGATATGTCCAACAGACATAACTATTCATGGGATACCACTTGGAAATATTTTAAATTAAACAGAATCAAATTTCCTGAGACTTTCTTCATGTTTGTGCCAGGAAAGAATCTACCCCAGGACATGCTTAAAGATTGCCAGAGTTTTTGCTGACACAGCTAACCATGACTTCGTTATCCACATGCTCTATACCATTATGATGAATGCTTATCAGTTTAGTAGGCCTAGCAATAGGTCTTAATTTTCTGAATAATCTCTTAAATTTTCTGTCCTATGGAGAATATAACCTAATACACCCAGCACTGGAGTCAAGGATAGGATTAAAATCCTAGGGAGGATGCATAGCCTATAGGTTTAATCAACAATATTAAATAATTGCAGCATGATGAAACATCTGTTTAAGTCAAAAGCACTGCATTGGCTGCCTTTCTGCCAACACTGGGACCTTTGGCAGGCATTGGTTGCCCTTTGTTGCAGGAGCTGATCTAAGGGCTATTCAAAGGAAGATCGATTGCACGGTTTATGTGCGTTTGATCTGATGCAGGATGCACTGGGTCCATTCTGTTCAGATCTGATGATGTTGGTGGATGGCGCAAACTGACAGCATGATCTAACCTTTTAAAATACCCGATCAATAATTTTGCGGTTTATAGGGGTTTTTTTTGTCGATTTTTTGTTTTCTTTTGGTTTACACACTATTTTAGGCTAAGAGTATGAGGGACAGTGGTTTTATGCAGGAAAGGAAACTTATATAGACTGAAAATAGAGGTCTAGGAAAATAATTCAGAAAATATTTTTGGTGAACACAAATGGCAGAGAGTGCCGGGTCAGGGGTAAGAATTTTAACTGCATATTATTAGTACTATGACCTCACAAGACTGAAAATAATTCTGGAAAGAAAATGTTCTTCCTTTTAGTTCCTAAGATTATTTAGAGGAATATGGGATGCAGATCTGAACCCTTTAATTTTATGAATAAACTGGAATGCCATATTTCTTTTTTTTTGGTTCGTTTTGTTTTATTTCCTAAACAAAATAATACACTTAATTGGAAGAAATGTGTGGATCATAGATAGAACTCTAGAAAAATGTAAATTAGGAAAAAATGATTAAATTCAGCAATGTATAGTGGGGTGCTGTTTAAAGTCTCATTTTATTTCTACTTCTCTCTCACCATATTAATTTTTATAATACATAGGGTCAAAAAGAACATTTGAATAGCAGATAAGACACATAGGTCACAAATGAATACTGTGCAGCTTCCCTGAGATGAGTCTCAGAGGCAATTACCAAAAAATATCCAGAGTAATAAACGGTAGCAAACTGTATTGCAAAGTTTTAATTTTAAAAAAGATGAAGACTGGGTCTTAGAGTACAGCATGACCGAAAACCAGACTACAGATCACCCTACTTTAATTTGCTTCATAAGTTATCACCAAATAGGAGTACTGGCCATGTAAAATTACAGATCAAAATGCCCAAGTCAAAATTTTGTCCTGAAGTTGAAGAAAACTAAGTTAATTCTGAGCAATAAAATTTCTTTTTTAAAATTCTGGTTCTCTAAGAAATAATCACATCTGTAATTTTTCCCATGTAAAAGATTTCTAAGTGGTCAGTTATAGTGAAATATCTACTTTTCATAATCCATTTCTCACTATCCTTTTGGCCTATATAGCAGAGAGGTGAAGACATCACTGAGCGGCTGTAATCCACTTTTGTGTTATTACCTCAAAGTCTGGAACATTGTGGTTATTTTCAAGTCACAGAGTTCTCAGCTCTGCTAAAATGAACCATTGTCTTCGCAATTCAAATTCATTTATTTCAATGACGTCAGAATTTGAAAGAACAGCAATTACTGGTATCAGCAAATTCCTCCAAGGACCACACTCTTTAAGCATCACATAGCTATGTAAACACAGTGAGAAGGTATAAATGATATGAATGTATTACAGTCTTTACAATCTTAGAACTTCGTACATACAAAGTGTTCTTAAAAGTAAAGCTCTTGTAACCCATCAGGAGACAATTCAATTTCCCTGAGCTCAATCTGAAGGCCGCTACCAATGAAAATCTACGGTATGTATTAAATGATGTTGCTTTCCACTCCACATATGTGAAGCTGGAGTGGCAGATCACAATATTAGGGAAATCAACCAGAAATTAATCTTTTTTCCAGATTTCTGCAGCGGTTAGAATCAAAGTGGTGACTATATAGTTTCCTGTCAATGTACGATGGGAGAGTATATAGTGGACTACGAGTGAGAAAAGACACAGAACCATGCATACTGACTTCCAGCTGCTGATTTGATAAGTAAATTCTCAGAAGTTTGTATTCCATTAAACATCAAAATTAACTTAGGTATAATATGACAACTCTAGCTATAGTTAAAACACACTTTAAAAAGACAGATATGCATAGAATTCTTAGAAGAAGCTGATTGCTCACTACAAATTTTTTACTAACCTTTTTAAAGCATCCACAGCATTGTTTCAGGCTCTTTAATACATTCTTAACATAATCTTTCCATAAATCAGAAAGGTTTATAGAAAATAAACCCACATTTTTTTCTATAAGCCTCTTTCAAGCATAATGAGTGTTAAAAATATAAACTATAGGTAAATCACCCAAAGCATCAAGTTATACTTGTCTAAAAAACCATTCTGTAAAATAAGTATTATGATACATGGAGGATAAATCACCCCAATGGGGCCATCTTTTGCTCTACCGACTCTTCAGGAAATCTAAATAACCAGCAAAGAATTTAAAAGCTAAAATTATACAATATTAATCTAACTCCAGCCACAGAGCACTTTTTCATTCCCTCTGCAGCACTAGCCTATATGTACTTCCTCTTTATAGCTTTGAAAATATCCATACCATGTTGTACTTTAAAAACAACAGGCTTTGAGTGAGAAGGCGAAGAGGAGAATCAAAATTCAGACAAAAGCTTTTTCAAACAATGAAGCTCCAGAGCTATCAAAACTAAATCAGTTTCATAAAGTTTTTCAAGCAGGCAAATCACCCCTCCCTCAGCAAATAAAATGCTAGTATATATCATATCAGTCTGATGAAATTGTATTGAGAGAAAGAAATAGCTGTGAGAACTGGGAGTGCAGTCAAAGTATTATCATAGTGCAGAGAAGGGAAATCAGTAAGCCTCATATAAAGATTTATCTAAAAATATTGTAGTCTATTTTCCTATTATAATTAAGTCATGGCTATAGCAGAAATTTGTACATTTGCTGACAGTCATGGCATAGCCAGCTTGAACACTTTGCTGTTTTGAATGGGGCCACGTGGCCTTGCTGAGAGCCAGGCTGCTGGGATGCACTCACTGCAACGTCTCTTAACCCGCTGTGGGCTCAGCACTGCCTTCTGGGACAACTTTGTAGTCACTTAAGGGATATCAGTATAGCAATCAGAGAACAATATGAAACAAACATCCTAAATTTTGTTTTTCCCTCCATCCTCTAATCTGCATGCTTCAACATAAATATATATATTTCTTCTATTCAACTTGTTTTATTATTCTAAAATACGAGATCTTGTACAGGCAAACAAATTTCATCAATCATTTTTAGAAAAAGAGTATTATTTTTCTCTGTTCGCTGGACTTCATTGACCTCAGAGGGTTGATTTACACCATAAAAATTCACTGACAAGGAGCAGTAGCATTTCTGGGATCATTTATAGAGGTAGTTTTGGAGTGGTTGATAGTTGCCAAAAAACATTCAATGAGTTTTGAAATTTTGCAGCACGTTTGTCCTATCTCTCTGGAAGCACAAGCATGAGGACCGTTGTTCCTTTAGGGGTAGCAGTCAGGATCTGAAAGCTTGCCAGTGTGGTTTGGCAATTACTTTTGTTGCTGGAAAAAACATGGGATGGCCAGTTATTTTCTAGCATAGAAGACCTTGAAGAGTTTCCAGCTGCACAAGACTTTCATTTAATGCAATATGGGAAGTAAAAGAGAGTTTTGAAGTAGTCTGGTGGTGCAAGAATGGTATTGGTGCTCTAATTCTGGTTTTAGCTATGTGTATTAATACTATAAAAAACACTTATTCCATATAATGGAAGTGCTTGGAGATCATGAAGTATATTTATCCAATAAAGTCTATGATGATGAAGTGCTCAAACTTCTTTAATGAACCTATTTATTTTAAAGGGCTCTTTTAATTGAGTATTCCCCTTTGTATAACAATGAGAAAACCAGCATGTAATGATTTAGGTTGGACTGGCCACAGAGGTGAAACAACAGATGGTTTCCCCCAGCAAAGACCTGAACCTAAATCTCTCTACCTCAGGCAAGTTCTGTGACTTACTGTGCCATTCCCTTCTCTTTGGAGGATTGCTGTTACACAGTGTAAATACTCAGAAATATAAAGATTGCAAGATATCTCTGAATGCTCCCAAATTACCTTATATAGTCTCTAACAAACATAATCAATTTGTTAAGAGGCAAGTTGTGCTGTGTTTAGGGAAATCAACAGATGAAGGAATGCAGTGTTCATATTCTGTCTTAGTCCAGCTTCAAGCACAGGATAAAATTCAGGTCTTTTGTTTTTGTTAGGAAGTGTTCGAGGAGTAAGGGAGAAAAGCAGTGAAACTCTGAAACCATTTTATGTTATATAAAACTGTTTGTAAAGTTGGATATCACCCATTATAACAAATGACTTGGATTCCATGAGGGGAGGTAGGACATGTGAGTCCTTCTCCCCATTCTTCTGTCAGAGTTAGACAGGGAATATAACCCTCTAATGCCTTAAGAAAGCACCCTCTTTGATTTCATTTTCTTTTATTATAACAGCTTGTAACTGAACAGAACAATTGAATCACAGAATCACAGGGGCTAGAAGGGACCTCTGGAGATCATCTAGTCCAACCCCCCTGCCAGAGCAGATTCACCTACAGCAGGTTGCACAGGATGGTGTCCAAGTGGGTTTTGAATGTCTCCAATCAGAGACTCCACCACCTCTCTGGGCAGCCTGTTCCAGTGCTCTGCCACTCTCAAAGGAAAGAAGTTCTTCATGTTTAGATGGAGCTTCCTGTTTGTTCTTCAACCTTGTGCCCAGGTGGCTAAGAAGGCCAAGGGCATCTTGGTCTGTATCAAGAATGGTGTGACCAGCAGGAGCAGGGAAGTGATTATGCCCCTGTACTCAGCACTGGAGGGGCTGCAGCTTGAGTCCTGTGTTCAGTTTTGGGCACCGCAGTATCGGAGAGATATTGAGGTGCTAGAGCGTGTCCAGAGAAGGGCAACGAAGCTGGTGAGGGGTTTTGAAAACATTTCTTATGAGGAGCGGCTGAGGGAACTGGGGTTGTTTAGCCTGGAGAAGAGAAGGTTGAGGGGAGACCTTATCACTCTCTACAACTCCTGAAAGGAGGTTATAGAGAGGTGGGGATCAATCTCTTCTCCCAAGTAACAAGCAATAGGACAAGAGGAAATGGCCTCAAGTTGTGCCAGGGGAGGTTTAGGTTGGATATAAGGAAAAAATTCTTTACAGACAGGGTTATCAAACATTGGAACAGGCTGCCCAGGGAGGTGGTGGAATCACCATCCCTGGAGGTATTTAAAAGATGGGTAGACATGGGGTTGAGGGACATGGTTTAGCGGTGGTTCTGGCGGGGTTAGGTTTATGGTTGGACATGATGATCTTGAAGGTCTCTTCCAACCCAAGTGATTCTATGATTCTATGAAGTTGAAGAAAATGTTTCATTCAGCCAAATGAAAAAAAAATCATGATTGTCTGAAAATGCCACAAAAACCAGTTTAATTTACCACTTGTATCTGAACCCAACCTAAAGATATTACACACACAAGATTAGTTTTAGGCTTGCCCTAACATGGAATGGGACATTTCGAAATTCATTAACATTTTTGTGGGACAGGAAAACAATTTCTATCCAGCTAAAGAGGAACCACGAGAACTATTACATGTGACAACATGATTATGCAGATTGTCTACAGATGTGAATCAGAAGGGCTCTAATGAATTCAGTAGGGTTCTGCTGATTTACATTAGTTGATGATCTCAATTTGCTGTGTTTTGGATGAAAGATAGAAACAATTTGTCCTGATTTTTTTTTCCTAAAGATCCGAGAATACTTTCTGAAATCTTCAGTCCACATGTTCTGACTAAATTCAGTTTTACAGTGTCAAGCTACTTACCCCTGCAGTGCTACCCAAAATAATTGCAGAGCAGTGTTTAAATAGCAAGAGACCAAGACACTGATAAAACAGAAATGTACGAAAATGCTAACTTTAGAGGTGACAGCAGTAGAAACATAAATAAAAATAAGAGCTAGGTTGAACCAAATCCAGCTGGCTTCATGAGTACAAGTTTTCAAATCACTGTAGGTCGTTGTATTTTATTCTTCAATGATTTATTGATAATGAATCTGCTGACATTGCACTTCATCAACAACCATATATTAGTTACATGGAGCCTAGGGATGTTTAAAATACAGGCTGTCATTACTGTAGGTAATTTTTGTCTTGCAAAAACTTGGGGGTGATATAGAAAGGAGTCCAGAATGAGGAATGTGCCCTACCTGAGAGAGTTTTTATTGTGGAATTACACTTTCCATTATGATTCTATCTAGTGAGCAAATGTGTTCCACAAAATCTGAAAAGTTCTGGTTGTGTGGAATCTTAACTTTAGAATACTCAGCAAAATATATTTCACATTTTCTGTATTTCATCATATGTGATGCTATGAATTCAACAACAGGTCTTTGGCTTTCATGATTGCCCATTGCATTGTGTAAATGGTATCATTGGAATATTTAAAATTAAATTTAAATTTTTCTTCACGGGGTGGGAAATTGCCATCACTCTTTACCTAGAGTTAGAAGAAACAGAAAGAAGCAGTAAAACTCCAAGAAGCTGGGCCTTGAAAATAGTAATAGTTCTACAGAACTTGTTATTCTGATTTCTCTAAACCTTCAATATCCTTTTTTGGGAAAGACAAAGTGGGAACAGCTGTCCTGTGAGAAAACATTTAACCTACTTTCTTGACTCTTATCTTCTCCAGTCATGCAAGCTGATGCTTGTGAAATAGGTGTAGGTTAGGATGTATCTGTCTTCATGATGTCAAGCATTTTCTAAAGGAGAAAGTTCTGGAGGCACTCACTTGGAAGAGACATTTTCAGCCATATGAATGTGGCAAAAACATTGCCAGTAAACAATGTATAGATACAAGGCCCTTATACTAATTTTTCTGCCTTTTACTGCACTGGAAAACTTCAGATAGAGGAATCTTTTTTGTTCACTGCTAGGAATACATCAAGAGTGAAACTTCATAGAGTTTCTGTCTTCTCCATAAGAATTGTATGCAAGGGTTACTTTGACATTTTGTAAATCTGCCTGGTCTAATTAAGACCTGTCTGTGTTAAGTTCACCAACAAAGATCTGTTATTTGTAAAACCCACACGCTTTTGTTTTCTGCACTTATGCAGTTTTCTATTTCTCTGCTTTTAACTTCTCTTAGGAACAATGAGATTCAAATTCTGTACGGATGACGTATTAAATCTTTATAGAAGCAGATGTGCATGTGTGCTGACTGCACGAATTATCAGGTATAAGGCTCTTAAAGAGACTGGCTTGCTTGCCTACAAACATGTGACAATAAAATGTCTTTTATATACTATTAGACATGTGGGTGTTTGCATTTGCATTGTGCTGAATTACATCTGAAAGGCCTGAATAAATCAGAAAACGAACTGCATTAAATTCTAGGAGCAAGACATCTACATTAAAAATGATGTAAGTACTAAAAGGGCACTGCACTATCATGTCAAACAGTATGGTTTGCAAAGCTTTTGTTAGGCCTGTGAGGCCAAATTCTATGCAGAAGTGAATTGATACTACTGACTTCAGATGAGATCTGCCTGCTGGTACCATCACACAATGTGTTTCTTAATTAGAAAATGCAATACATTATAAAAGTACAGAAATAATAATAGTTTCTCATGCTTTCTATTACAAAAATAGTTGTTAAAGCCATTACAAAAAAAGTTTAATTAAATAATGTATCAGGAAGGATATTCAAATGCTGAGTCCATTCATGCTGGAATTACTTCATCAAGAGAAAGGATTATTTTATAGCGTGACTCCAAATCCTGTGGAAAACATTTGGAAAACATGCCAGGTTACTGAAGTTTAGCTCTTCATGTGAAAAAGGAAGGGTGAGCCAGCATCTTCCTACCACAGTGTCATAGAGTCTCCTCCACTGAAATCCTCTTGTGTTGAAAGTACCTGATATCCAAAGACTATAGGAAAACGGCTTCCTAAGGTCTGTTTACAAACTGCTTCAAATGTTAACCATTCTTTCATGGGTTTATTGCAGATTTAAATCAGATTTATTGCTAGCGGTTGCTGTGTGACTTGTCACAGACAGAACAATTCACTTCAGGAAGCAGAGACATTACGGGGAAAATTTATGGATGGTTTGAGTAGTGTTTCACCTGCTCAGGACTCAACTTGAGCATCCAGAAATTAGGTGCTTAAGTCTGAGCTAGGTATCATGTATGTCTTTTGTGGTAAAATGGAGAGAAAAAAGACAGCTTCAAAAAGGGAATTATTCTGACCTGACTTGTTTGAATTGGACTGTAAGATACCTATTCCCTTCTACACACTGTAAAAGGAGACTACTGTAACTTAGACTTCATGTGTCTAAGCTATAAGCATTCATAGCTAAATGAGATGAGCCCCACTTATTCAGACCAAAAGCTTTACTTACTAATCTATGGAACTTAAGTGCCACTTTTTTTTTTCTCCTTCCCCTCCCCCCACGCCCCCTCCCCCCCCCCCCCCCATCCGCACACCCATAAGTCCCTCCAAATTCTGAGTTAAGATATGAGGAGAGCTCCTGAGACCTTTGTAACTGTTCCCATAGTCTTAGCCTAAGAAACAGCTTCTTTAAAACATGTTCCTAAATATTTTACAATGCACTTAAATGTTTGGAATATCCAACTCTTGTGAGAAGTAGCACTGAAATCCTGAAATTAAGGTTGGATGGGGGTACTCACTTCTTTTTCTTGCCTCCTGGTTAGTAATGGTTCCTCCACACATTAAACAAACATATCTGACCTCATTGTTCTTCTTTGATGAGGTGGCAACATTGCAAAACTGCTTCTGTTTGTTGCTACAGTTTGTTTCTAGTTACTCTGGAAGAAATTTGCAGGTACTCCAAAAGCAGCAATATGTCTTGTGGATAGTATGAAGAGCTGAGAGGCAGATACTGGTCTAATATGCTCTTAAGTTTTAGGGAATTCAACATGTTGATGGAGTGCAGAATTACATTCAATGCTTCTAAATATAGCTTTGCCATTGTCTCTTGCTTGGGACTGGATAAATTGCCTCCATTCTCCCATCACCACAGTAGAGAAATGAAAATATTATGATATAATTTTTTCCTTACAAGACTGTTTTGGCAATTTGCTAATTCTTATGGTACATTTTAACATTAATTATTATATAAAAGTATTAAATAGCACCTAGATATAAATTCATTTATGGCTCATAATAAATTAGCTGAGAAAAGTATTTTTTAGTTTTTCTTCTCTGTATCTGATTGCTGCAGTTTTTCATTCTTGTACTTGGAATTAAGGCTTTGAAGTACACAATTACATAGGATTTAAGATGTTCAATGACGGGCATTTGACAGACATTTTTGTTGTTGTTAACAGGCCAGCTAGAGTGTTTAAATTTAAGAATATTCAAAGTCACTGCCTATGGGAAAAGAATAATTATGTGAAAAGAGATTTTAGAGAAAGCTTCAGCGTGCAAAAAAAATATTTTCATACCACTAAACTTTCCCAAGTAGAGGAGACTGATATTTGTGTTACCTCATTTCAAAGGTACTACGAGTTTTCCTGAGCAGCTTGGCACATGCCTAATAATTACTGTAAAACTACAAGGAAATCACCCATTCTAGTTTGCTTAGATAAAGTTTCTTTGAACTGCCTTCCGACACTGGACTCCATTCATAGCACGTTTCATTCTAACAGAGTTTCCACTGTCTGCTATAAAGGGGTAGTTTGCGTAAGTTTTATGAAGCACAGCATATGGAATTACACATGTTATTTGTAACAATCAGTGCATAAATTACATACACTTTAGCAAAGACCTTTATCCTCAGTCATAAAATGAAATGTGCGTTTTCAAGAAGATGAAATTTTCAACTTTTTTCAACAGCAATTTCCTCCTGATTTTTTATCAATATCAGTGTCGTTTTAAAATATTTTCTGAGGTTTATTATATAGCTATGATTTGCAGTCCAACAGCTTATAAGTTCTTACAATATTCTTATTAAAAAAAATTAAAAAATTAAGCAGCCTTCTACTTAAAATCCCAAGTAGATTACTGCAGGTGTCTAGGTGGCACAAAAAAAGAGAGATGTTTACCTCCTTTTTTATTCCTGGAAGCAAAAAGTTTTAGTTTTCAAAATTAATGGAAACTAAATGACAATCAGGGTTTAGAATCGCAGCTGGATCTATTACTTCATCAGGTGGAAAAATTTGTGTCTCCCTCCCCTTCATAAGAAACAAACTCTATGTTTGCAAATTAATAAGATTTTTAATACAAGACAGGGATCATAGTATGCAAACTAAATTGCATGTATTTTCAGTCATATATGAATGACATTGTCTTTTACAGAGAACAATATTGCAGACCTGTTCATGTGCTAGCTCCAAACAATAAAATATCTAGTTATTCTATTTAAAAAACCCCAAATGTATAATCAGTGTATGCTTCTATTCATGTTTCATACTATGATTGTTTTTAATTTCTAATTTGGAAGGAACAGCAAAATCACAGGGACAAAACTGTGAAATACCTCTTTCCTGATCAGTCTGTTGAAAAGATTCCTGTGATAATGACAGATTACTCAGTTACAAGATGAGCTAACTTAGAAGTCCATTCTATCAACCATGGATAGCAGCAAAGGTACTTCTGTTTTGATAGAGGAATCCCAGAATAATTATTAATCAATGAAATTCAAAAGAATCTGCAAAACCTAGGGAATTATGCAATGGTCTGTGTCTTCTTAATAAGACAATATTTGCATTTAGCAAATTCTGGAGACCCTACATAAATTTAATATAATGCTGTGAAATGAGATGAAAAAATAAGCCATTTTTGTTATACTTTCTTACAATATCAGCTAGCTTCCTCTTCAAATATGTGGAATCATTTAACATGAAAGAATTGCAATAGGAAGCACTAAGCTTCAACCAAGTGTTCTCCATTAAGTGCTTTTTGAACCTGCACTTTTAGTTACTGTTTGAAATATGAAAATTAGACTAAGTCCAGTTTTCTCCCCTGCCAAGGCCAGCTATCAGAAATCAGCTAAGATGACCTAGTTCCTGAGTAGCTTTGTGCCAGCAGAGGAATGGCTTTTATTTTCAGAGCTTTCAGTTTTCCCAATGAGACCTGAGAAGGTTTTGAGAAGGATGATGCAGAAGCTGAATACCTAGCTCCAAGATAAAGAGCAGTAACTTTTTCTCCCTTATAGTCAACAAAGAGAAGGAAAAAAAAACATCTCTCAGTTTCCCTAAAAACTAATCCATTCCTGGAAGTACTGTGGAATGAAGTGGGTCAAATAGCAAAGGTGTTTGTTACCTTTGTAACATTTTGTAGGTAAGACTTCCTCAAATACAAATTACTGTTTCATGTCTCATCCCTGGGGTCCTGGTACCTCATCAGTCTGGATCAGAGCATCTCCAAGCTGATCCTAAGTGGTTCTCAAGCTATGAGAAGCTCAAACATGCTCAAGCAGTATGTGATATTTCAAAAATTTTACCTGATAAAATTGAAATATGTATTGGCACGACGCATAGCTCTCTACCAGATGCCATGTGCTTGTGGCAAAGGATGAAAACACATTATAGAACCATAGAATCATTTGGATTGGAAAAGACCCTTAAGATCATCAAGTCCAACTGCTAACCTTGCACTATTAAGTCCAACACTGAACCCTATCCCTCAGCATGACATCTACATGTCTTTCAGATACTTCCAGGGATGATGATTCCACCACTTCCCTGGTCAACTTGTTCCAATGCTTGACAAGCCTTTCATTGAAGAAACTTTTCCTAATATCCAATCTAAACCTCCCCTGGCACAACTTGAGGCCATTCCCTTTCGTCCTATCACTTGTTACTTGGGAAAAGGGACTGATGCCCACTTTGCTACAACCTTCTTTCAGGTAGTTGTAGAGAGACATAAGGTCTCCCCTCAGCCTCCTTTTCTCCAGGCTAAACAACCCCAGTTCCCTCAGCTGCTCCTCATAAGACTTTTGCTCTAGCCCCTTCACCAGCTCTGTTGCCCTTCTCTGGATGCACTCCAGCACCTCAATGTCTTTCTTGCAGTGAAGGGCCCAAAACTGAACACAGTACTCAAAGTGGGACCTCATCAGTGCCGAGTCCAGGGGGAAGTTCACTTCTCTAGTCCTGCTGGCCACACTATTTCTGATACAGGCCAGGATGGTTTTGGCCTTCTTGGCCACCAGAGCACACTGCTGGCTCATATTCAGCCAGCTGTTGATCAACACCCCCAGGTCCTTTTCTGCTCTGCAGCTTTCCAGCCACTCTTCCCCAAGCCTGGAGCGCTGCATGGGGTTGTTGTGACCCAAGAGCAGGACCCGGCACTTGGCCTTGTTGAACCTCATATCATTGGCCTCGGCCCATCAATCCAGCCTGTCCAGATCCCTCTGTAAAGCCTTCCTACCCTCAAGCAGATCAACAGTCCCCCCAGCTTGGTGTTATCTGTGAACTTACTGAGGGTGCACTTGACCCCTCAGCCAGATCATTGATAAAGAGAACCGGCCCCAATACTGAGCCCTGGGGAACACCACTTGGGACTGGCAGCCAATTGGATTTAACTCTGTTCACCACAACTCATTGAGCCCAGCCATCCAGCCAGTTTTTTGCCCAGCAAAGAGTACCCCTGTCCAAGCCATGAGCAGTCAGTTTCTCCAGGAGAGTGCTGTGGGAAACCGTGTCAAAGGCTTTACTGAAGTTGAGTTAAATAACATCCACAGCCTTTCCTTCATCCACTAAGTCATCTTCTCATGGAAGATCAGGTTAGCCAAGCCTGCCATAAACCCATGCTGGCTGGGCTGATCACCTGGTTGTCCTGTAAGTGCCATGTGATGGCACTCAAGGTGGTCTGCTCCATAACCTTCCCTGGTACCAAGATCAGCCTGACAGGCCTGTAGTTCCTTGGATTCTCCTTATAGCCCTTCTTGTGTATGGGTGTCACATTTGCTATCCTCCACGCAACTGGGACCTCCTGACTTTGCTAGGACTGCTGATAAATGATGGAAAGTGGCTTGGTGAGCACTTCTGCCAGCTTCCTCAGTACCATCAGCAATCATAGGTGAGCCCATTACTGTTACAAAAACCGTTACTTAAACACTCTGAGAAAAAGGCAACAAACCTTGAGGTGCAGGGCTGGTAAATGAGTGTCAGTAAAACAGCAAGCAGCAACAACATATCACAGACATAACCAGAGAGATAAGTAAAAATAGAGAAAAATGTAAGAAAGGAGAGATTTTATTTAATGGTAAGTGAGCATGATAAGTAAACCAAAAAAGGTGATAATAAAAATATTGACAGAATATCTTATGCCTCAAACACATGCTGTTTCGCAATATGTTACTCAGTTTTGTTCCATTTTACAAAGGCTTTCTGGGGATTTCAAACCAGACAAACCTTACATATTTTAAAGTGTGCATGTGCATTGCTGAGGACACTGTGGCATTTTATATCATTCTAAACTAAATTAGAAGAGGAGTTTCTCCTGGTTTTGGAAGATTATGATTAATGGTAAATTTCCCCTTTCAACTGTGAAATGATTAATTTTTTTCACAAAGCTTCCTGAGGTTCAGAAAACTAATGAAAAGTAAGAATGAATTACGATTATTAAGTTTTGTTTGCCTAATTTCATTACTATGAAATTTATGTTTCTTTAGCAAGCATTAAACACATGAGGGAGAGAAGGTAGGCTGTATCTGAAAAACTTTGAAAATTCCAAGTTTGTTAATTTGTCATTAAAAAAAAAATAATCATGAATGTAATGGAATTGATGAATGCAGGAACATGCCATAGTTTTCTCAGACTTGAAGCTGAAACTATTGCTTAAATAGTCACCGTCACCCTCGTTAGTGTGTGGATAGTTCTTTTTTTGCTTTCCTTATACAGTTAAGCCAAAGTTGAGCCCAAGCATTTAATGTTATTGTAAACTGGGGATAGCTTGAACTTTAGGACATTAAAAATAAGGGCATATGGATTTTAGAAACACTAGATACTTTATTATTCATTCTCTTCTTTAATATTTTAGTAAAGATTTTAAGCTGACTCTTAGATTTAAGATTTCTTACAGATATCGTATTGCAGGCACAGTGGAAAGCAAAACAATTATTGGGTGTTATCCATTAAGAAGAATTCAAATGGCAACTGTTAACAGTCTGTTACACCAGGGTAGTTGTGGGCCTTTCTCTATGTCATAAAAGACCCTCAAAGTTACCATAAAGTTTCATTCACTTTCAGTGTGATAGGTTACACATGTGATGGTTTATTTTACAAGCAAAATCTGCATGTAAGCTGTAAAGTGCCTGAATGCTTGGATTACAAAATGGAAAAATAAACAACTGCAATCAAGGGATCAAGCATTCCAATATTGCTCCTATTATATCATGTGACTTTATTTTCCTAAAAGCACTTCATAGAAATATCCTGTCAAATTAAGAACTTTAATCTCTTCTGAAATGATTGATGATATGTGGATATCCAAGTCAAAAAAACCAGCATTAACATGTTGACTATAGAAAGCATTTTCTGCAAAATCTTTCCTGAGTTGTTTGTAAGCTATAAATAAAAGTTTAACTATTGAAATCACCTGTCTAGTTAAATTATTCATTATTTCATTTTCTAAAGGAAATTAAAAATCTTTCATAGTTCTCTTCATCTGAAGATGTATTGTGCGCATTGAAATTTAGACTGAAAGAGCTATTACAAATTTTAAAAGGTATATTTTTGAAACTTTTGTAGGGTTTGAAAGCACGTATGAAATTAGAGACTCTAGAGAAAATATTATTCTTAAGTTTCTGCTACATAGTGCACTGATTGTGAAGTTCATGCAGATCTTCTTAGAGATGTTCTTTTCAATATTAAAAATGTTTGCTTATACCATGAACCAGTATTCTACAGTAGTATTGTAAAGAAGTCTACAAAAGCTACTTCTGATTGATTTGTAAATCAAACTCTAATTCTCAGTGCAGATAATGAAAGTTTAGCTAAGCAAAGTCTGCAGTACTGCAACAACTGGAATCTATCAGTAATATATTCAATACACATATTTTCACTCAGAGATTTAATATTTGAAGTGCTTTGTGAATGTTAAGTTTTGGGATGATGTTATATTTTCAGAAATGCAATAGATTATTCTACTTTGTATTGATATGTTTAAAAAGTTCTACTGCACAAATATTTTCTTTTTCACAAAACCCTACTAGGCTGTGTAAGATTTTCCCAAATTATTTTTTTTGTGTGTCTGACTTCAGAATGGCCTTTATTTTATGTATTTTATTATTATTAACCAGAGAATGGAACATCAAGCTTTAGTGAGAAAAGAAATCTGATATTTTGCACTAAATTTGTCTATTTAATGAAAGAAACCCACCGAGATACAGGAATGCATAAAAATTAAAGACAATAAATGAGAATAAACACTGTACATGCAAAAAGAACCAAATTATGTGCTATTCTTCCCCTGCTTTGCTATCTACGTGGCAAGGCAAAATTATCCATCTTTTCCTGAAAGCAAAATATCTTTAGTGGCTACAGTGTTTGGATACAGAATTTTGCAGATCATCAACAGAAAACTTTTTCTACCTCAGTACCCAAAATACCTGTCCAAGTAAAAGCTTCATACTGATTTTGAGGGAATAGTGCCACCTACTGAAGCAGTATCTTCCATTTCTACAGCACTTGAAGAGAATTCCCGTTAAATACAGTTAATCCAGCATTGTGAACTTGAAAAAAATTGTTCCACTTTTAATCTTTGACCATTATTTTGATGTTCCTAACTAGATGTTTTTTTCATTAAATTTATTCAACCAGCTCTTAAATTCAAGGCTAAACTGCTTGGATGTAGCCCATATCTACTAATGGGTTTGTGCACTCTAGCACATGAGGCTCAGAGCCTCTATGACGTTAAAAATGCCATTGGAGTATAAGTAATGAAGAACGTGGCTCCAGGCACTTAGATAAGGAAGTGAGTCCAGTCTTTCCAGCTGAATTTTATTGGCAAACCTCAAGATTTTTGCAAATAAGTAAACTAGGGGATTTGTCATAGCTTAAGTTAAAATGAAATGTATCCTATGCATAGCAATCATATTTAAGTCAATGCAATGCCTAAGGTTTTTTCTTACTAGGCTCCCAAAAGACTACAGATGATCCAAGTAAAATAGTAATACAGAAGGTTTTTCTCATTTTAGAATATTTTATTTCACAGCCTTAATTGTATGCCTTGAAGTCATAAAAACCTATGTCTTTACTATAAGTTCTGTTAGGAAATCTATAAATCAGTAAAAAGGCATCCAAAGTAAATGGACTAGAAAATAAACATAGTTTTTAAGACAGACATTTTTATCAAAACAATCCACAGCCAATTTAGGGCAAGATATGTGATGGCAAAGAGAACCAGTCTATTCTTCAGTTATCCCATCAGTAAAGGAGAAAGGCAAAGACTCAGTGTCAATGTAGCTGTGGCATTGGTCATACTTAAAAATTGTGGAGGCATCAGTAGTTAAGGTTGCATTGTGATTTACACAGAAAGGAGGGCTGAAATCCTCCCTTTACATTTTAGTGACTGAATTTGTTCTCCAAAATCATCATAATATGTCTTAATAGAACAATTTTTAAAAAAATCTGTAGTGAAATATTTAGTAAAAGGTCTTGTAGAGGCATATATTTCAATTTTCTCACTTCATCCTCATAACTCTTCAGGTTTCTAAATGAACAGTCATTTTGCATCAGTCTTTATTCCATTTGCAGGAGGGTAAATTAAGAATAGTTTTAATGAATTTAAGACATCTAAGTGAGTGAAATCCTGGGATTAGTGGGCTGAAGCACTCTCAATCTATATCTTTCAACCATAGTTCTGATATTTTGTAAATCTATCTATTTTTTAAGGTGCCAAAATATGTGTCAAATTAAAACGTAGCCTGTGATTAATGACTGTGATATTTGAGTTATAATTTGCTTCCACATTTTCTACAGGTTTTGATGGATGAGAAAGGTCAGTGAGGGAAAACTCCTGCATAAGATCTGCCTTTATCAGTAAAGAATTAAAATCAGAACTCAGAATGAAGTGAAATGCTCACTTGGTTTTCAAAATTCATTTTCTGAAGGGTATGAGGAGAATAAAATCAAAACAGAAAACATTTCTTGTGGAATGGAAATCAAAAATAATAGTTTTGAACTATTACTTCATTTTGAACCAATTAACCATTCATTTACATCTGTTCACTTTATTGCAGTGCTGAGTGGAAACTAGTTTTGTCATTTGCTTTCATAGGGGAGTCTGGGTTTTACACAGAATATTGGTCTCGGGAGAATAGTTTTGGATTTGACTGAGTGAAACAGTAGATTAAACAAAAGCACCATCATATTATAAATTACAGTTTGGCACTTTGGAATTCTTGGTTGAAAACTTATATGGACCAGTATTATAGACTGTACTTTATTTCAGAATGAGCAGGCAATGCATTACTTGGCAAGTAAGCACTCAAATGTGTAACATATAGCCTTTTTACATCCATAGGATTGTGTATTTAAAAATAAAATATACCGTTACATTTTGATATAATTTTGTTAGTCCTATCCTATCATTAAGATTTGTCATGAGGCATCCAGAGATCATTTAAAAACAAACAAATCAGGAGATCTGGTTCAGCTGAATATTTCTCCTTAAATTTAAGAAGGTGAAACAGCAGAATTCGGCTCCCTACTCTAGGATCAGCAGACAGCTCGTACTCAACATTTGTTATTCTGCTGAAGCCTATGTTTAAGGTTAAATAAAAATAATACAACTAAAGCCTCTACTTCAAACTAAGTGTCCACTTACATGCCTTGTTAAGTCAGGAACACTCCAGAAGTTTAGTTTGTAGATGTATCAGAGGAAAAATGAACATATAATGACTATGTTGAAGCTATAGAAAAAGCAACTGTGCTTATTGTACATGAAAAAGTCTGTCAATGACCCTGGAAAATCCATGCCTGACAGACAAAACCATTGTGATCAATGAAAAAACATGTAGAATTTGAAGGTAATCTGCCCGCAAAATATTCAAGTAGCTGCAGGGACATTAATGCACTGATTCAAGTAACAACATGTCTTACATTCTCCTTGCGCATAAAGTCATCTGCAAATATTTTTGGCATTAAAATGATGGATGATTGTGTATTGAGATTCAACCAAAAATATATTTAGGAAAAGCAAAAATGGCATTTTGTATGAAAATATTGGTGAGAGTGTTTTTGTTCAGATGGAATGTAATAATTTCTGTCTAACCTATTCTGGTTTTGGGAGACAATATATTGCCTTATAGGGAAGAAAGCTTGAAGAGAATAGATCTGTCCCTCCTCTAACTGCTGTGATAATGTTACTTTAATTCAACACAGTAAATAAAACGTGCACATATACAAGCACACTTACTCATGTGCATTAAAACCAGAAAACAAATATTTGTCCCTAGAGCCTAAGCTGCAACATTATTTCAAAATGCTGATTATGTGATAGACACTATAAACTTTAGAGAATGTAAGATTAAGACCAGGAAAAGATGTTTTTAAAAAGGAATGAAGGAACTTGAAGGTATTGTGTAAATCAAATCAAATCTTGAGTATAGGGACAGATAGATTTCAGACCTTCTGAGTCTGAATCTAAGAATAATGATTATCTGTTCACTGCATGGAGATTTATGTCTCAAGATTCTCTCAACCATGAGAAATGTCATCATCAATTTAAGAAGATGTATTCTTCTTTCTTCCCTAGCACACATATATTGCCCAATGTGTTACAAAAAACATCTTCATCAAAATTTCTTCCTGCACATACTTTTCTTCCTGTCATTCTGTATCTTTCCACTAGTTTCCATGTTTATTATATAGACAAAACACCACCAAGATACTTCATTTTACTGTTGGGGTAATTTTCCTCCTGGATTCAGCAGTAGTACTTAGAAGATGTATTGGGAAAAAGATCATGAGATTTTTCTTTTGTAAAATGGAACAGACTAAACTAGACTAGACAAGAATAGAACAGGATAGAACAGAACAGAGCAGAGCAGAGCAGAGTAGGGTAGAATAGAGAATGGCTCCGGCTTTTCTTCATTGATACCTAGGATAAAACACAATATCACTATTCAACTGAGTGAGCACTAAAACTTTCCCATCAGAATTAGAATTTTTAAAAAGTACAATCTAGAAAGTCTTATGTAAGAGGGGAAAAACAATAAATATGAGTGTTAAGTGTGATAACATGAGCATTGTTTAGCTTGTGTTCCTTCACTTGACACTGAAGACAAGAGTTTATTATCTGACAAAGTGGATTTTATTATAGGGTTTACAAAAAAAAAAAAAAATCAAGAGGTGTTTAAGGCAAGGGGATTTTAGCAGCCTCAAGTAAAAACAAATTCATCATGAGACAGTCATTCTGGTTAGAAATGGATGGCCCTGGTGTCATTTTTCAAAAGCCACTGGCCTGGCAAGGGAACAGTACACTGCAGACTCCTACAGCTCATTTCCAGAAGTATATTCTTGTGAAGTTCTCATTCTTTTGGGATAATTTAGCACAGCTACAGTTCATGAAATTTCTCATACTTATCAAATCCTCATAAAACCATAATGATAGAGTTTACAGTTCGTATCTAAAAGAAAACCCCCACAAAATTTATAAAGCTACTGGTTTTTATGATAGTATGTTTAGATCAGTTTAAGTCAAGCTTTTTCCCAGCTCTGGTTGTGACCAACAATGTGGGTAGTCTATTCAAAGGAGGCATTTTATTTTTACTTGATAAAAGGGAAGATGAAAAATAATGATCTACACTAAAATTCTGAAGTGCAGTTATACTGGTACTCTTTGGTAAACCACATTTTACAAATCTTATATTTCCACTGTGATTGCAAGAGCAGAAATCTGAGTCCTAATGGACACATTTGCATGTCTTTTTTCAATTTAAATTTCTACAATTATTGTCTAGTATCTTCTGTAACTAATATTTTTTTTGTAAAAGTCTCGTCTCCCCCACAAAAAGACAAAAGGAGCATATAAAACTGTTTTGAGAAAACAACAGGAAATTAATAAAAAACCAATAAAACCCAAGAAATTCAGTGCAGAAGGAGAACTGGAATGCCGCCATTATGAGATGATCTTTACCCCATCTATACATTGTACATCTCCTGCTATACTTAATATAAAGGATCATGGTACAAATTAAATTGAGATTCACTGTAGAATCTGTGACTACAGAAGTCACAATTGCAGCAATCTTTATCAGCTAAGAATTAGTCCAACGTAAACATTTTTTAAACCATGAAATGTGTTACATTTTTCAATACAACAGTAAAAGGGAAATTTAATAGGACAGAAATTACGTTCCTTCTGCCATGCACTCTTAACTCCCACTCACAAGCAGTGTTGCTTCATGCCAGATAAGTGCTCCTTTTCAGACATATGGCATGTTCTAGTTCCTACTGAAGCCTGTTGGATTTGGTGGGAGTTAGGTCACGTTCCTGAAATGGGTTCTGAACAGACAGCAAAGAGCATAGATCAACTCTTTATGAACAAGATTCATTGTTGTCTGTCACTTCTGAGCTAATGCTTCTCCCCCCGCCTTCTCTCCAAGAGTCCAATGGCAAGTTGACCATCTGTCTATAAAGGAGAAAGCTTTGATATGTATGAACAGCTCAGCTTTTACTCAACTTAGAAGCATTCTGCACATTAGTGTGAAATGCTCTTAGAAAACATACCATGACAGTTTTATGAATGGAGTCCATTGTAAATTTAAACTTTGAAACAGAATTTATGTACTATGCTTAATGCTTAAAAAGGGAGTCAGCTGGGGCAGGTATCTTGGAACGTATGGTTCATGAATACTGAGCTCCAAAGTGAGCCAAATTTTGCTTTGCACTTCGGAGAATGGTTTCTTCATCTGAAAAGATTTGCTATCTTCCATGGTGCTGATGAAATAAAGTAAGGAGGGGAAAATAAAAAAAAGAAAAAAAAAAAAAAAAAGGAAGAAAAGAAACCAAGCCAGTATAAACTACAAATAATACACTTTCATGCATCAAAATACGCACAAGGAATTAAAGTAACAACAAAAAAAATTGGAATATAACACTACTTTCTTAATTCCAGAGTCACTTTTCAATTTCATTCTTTGTTCTCATTTTCTAGGGAGCTTAAAGAACTAGAAGTTTGTTTTGAACGGTACGTGATACTACTGTGCAACAGGCTTTACTTTGTCCTGACAGTGGAAAAGAATCTGGGGATGAGGATTTCCTCTCTTCATGGTTCAGCTGGAGATTTGCAGCCTCTTTGACACCATTTATGGCTAGTCTTTCCTTTGGACTTTCAGGCTTGTTAACCTCACCCACCAAAAATTTTATTCTAAACCCAAACCTGATTGACAGCAGATGTTAATAACATCTTAAAGCTTTTTTATACCTTAACTGTTCCTCCTCTGCCTTTTTTTTGTTGTCCGATCCAAGAGCTTTCCTCTCTTGACTATAGATTTTTCAACTGAGCTTCAATCCCATATCCTCCCGTAACTATTCTCCCCTTCATCCCTGAACCCTTTCATACTTTTCAACTTCCTTTCCATTTCTTTCCAGCTGGCAAAATAATCCCCTTTCTCCACTCAGCTACTACACACCAAACCATCAAACCATTGTGTAATGGGCTATCCCTAGTATATCTTTCCTGTGTGGGTATTTTGCCTATTTTTCCTGTCATATGACTTGTTGAACACTTACTGGCACAAACTAGCTAAGAAAGGTGGTTTGGCAAAGTCGAGAGAACTAGTTTTGATTAGTAGCTCTGCATTACAAATTATTTTTTATACAGTCTTTCATCTAAGTCTTTGATATGATTTATTCTGTGTTTAAAGTAAAATGGTGGCATATCTACAGAGCACAATGCATACCTGCAAGAGGCGACTGGAGTATCTCTGAGTTAGGTAGCTTCATTTTCTCTCCTTCTCTGGGACTACTGTTTTTCCCAAAGTATTTTGCTTTGCTACTTCTCCTGGTAACACATACATTCTGGGACCTAGAACAGGTCATCTTCTGCTGCACAAAGGGAGCACAGAACCGTCCTCCCAGGGACATTTCTGGGATATGACAAAGGAAAGATAATTTTACATTTGTGCTCCAATTTATGCTGAATCTGATCTATTGCTGCACTAAATCCAGAAAATGTTTTTATGTTCCAGATTATTTTAGTATAGAGGAAACATCACTGTTTAAGTAAATGTTTCCTGTATTTTCTCTAGCTAAGTATTTTTACAATACACTGGGCTTACTTAATACTTCCTACATCCAAACTTTAACATTCCTCAAGCTATCATATTGTTTTCATCTTAGCTCTTCCCCCAGCTACACATATTGCACTACCTTGATAACTTGTCATACCTCATTATATATATAGACCTAGATTGTCTTTCTAAAGATGTTCTCTCAATTATTTTTTGCTTTTATGGTGAATTGCTCTAATCTCAAACTCTAATGTCACTCTCGGAAGCATTAGTTTGAAGAAAGTAGGGAAAAGTGTTTATTAAAAGTGTAAATTATTCCCCATATAAATCGAAACTGTTGAAAGGAAACTAATTCTATATCAACTGCGTGAAAAAAAAGAACACTCATTTTTTACTTTGTCTTTAATGTTTAGCAAATCATATATTGGAAAAAAAACACTTAATAAAAGAAAGAGAATTTCTTTTCATTTCATGTGTAGCGGAATAGTTTGTCTATTCTCCTAGTGGTCAGGTGGAGCAAATGTGTAACACTGAAGGTTAATACAGCATAAAAGCCTGAATTTTGTGTCTGCTCAAGTAATTTCTTTATATCATCAGCAATAAAGGGATTGGATCCAGGTCATGAATGATCAGCATCAGTCCCAAAATGAATGTGCATGTCAGTGTCCTCTGGTATGAGATTCTGGAGTGTTTTCAGGATCTGGCAGTACTTAGTAAACTAACTAACTTAGTAAATTAAATTAGTAACTTAATTCTGCCATAGTACCAAAGAAACCAGTGAAGTTAAATCAATGCTGAATTTGAACTCTTTCCTCAGAACACAAACATGATTTGATTGAAACATTGGCGTTAAGCAAGTATTTTTGTGAGTGATTTTAGTGTAGGATTTCTTTCACTGTTAACTCTTCATCATACTGGAAAAAAGCCTAAGAAATTCATAACTATTTTACAGAATGTACAAGTAACATAGTCATGACCAATACTTTTTTCCTAAATACATATACTTTGTTTTATTCCTTTTTCTTTTTTAGTAGTCCCAAACATCAGAAATAGTAAAATATTTGCATAAAAGTCTTAAAGATACCAGTTCTTGTCATTTGTTGAAAAAGAGAGTGGATCAAAGTAAGTAGCACCCTGACAATGTACTGATCCACACAAAGCATCCTATATTTTAAAAACCAATAAGAAACATTATCAGCAAATATGTTTGTAGAATTGTCCTTCAATTGCAAAGATCAACATCTGAATTTCAGTTTAAGGATAAGCTTTACTAGTTATAACTGTTCCTTATTTCCTATATATTTTCTGTCCTAGAAAAGAGGCTTTCAGACCCATGACATGCAGCTTGCTCCCTGTGTAAAGCTTTCTCTAGTAAACTCATGGACAGGTTTTTTTTCTTGGATTCATCTTGTGGTTCACATAAATTTATGTTTCTCTCTGAAGCAACCACTGTATGGGTAAGTATCACCTTTAACTTAGTGAGGGAATAAGAACTATACTGGGTTTTTTCCAGTTTTAGAGGTTGTCAAAAAACTTGAAAGAGACTGTGTAAACAGGTTTTGAACATAAAGTAAGTTAAGGTAAGCTTTTCACTGAAAAGTATATGGTCAGTTAATTTATTAGTCTGGATTTATCTGGCCACTGGATAAGCTAGGAAACACTGGAAAAAAAAAATTAATGTTCCTTCAGTAATTCATTCAGACTGAGATCTGAACATATGGTCATTAGTTTTGTAGCAAGAACAAAGCTGGAGAGAAACGAAACTTAAAAAGGTGTGGTTCAAACAAATACACAGTACAGCTTCTGGAGACAACGTTGTGATTTTCATGGCTCCTCAGCTGGTCTTATCTTCATCTGTGGGAAACTATTCTTAAATTTCTGTGTGCCACCCTCCCATTCAGATTGTCGTTGCCTTCTAACTATATTAGGTGCAGCAAGGGAACAAGATCAATTAAACTAGAAAAGTCTTGTAACTTTCCAAAAGATTATTTGAAAAGGAAAATAACTTTATTCTAACATTTCTAAAGTCATTCAAGCCTAGGAATCATTACAAAAAGTTCAAATGATCGTACTCTTAAATTGGTTTTATCTAATGAAATGGGGTTAACTCTTAATCTTCCTTCTTTGCAGGAGAGTAGTGTTTCTCAGCCCCACTCAGACACTGGCTTGACTTGGAATTTCAATTGCTCCTTTACTTTAATCATCAGGAACATAATCTGATGCCCCGGTCACCCACTGCCTTATTCTGCTGGAAATTTTTGTGCATTTCTTGATTGTTGTAAGTGATGAGACAGCACAAAAAGTGAAGGCAGACTAAACACACATTAAAGAAAAAGAAAAAAAAAAAAGAGAAAAAGAAAATATAACCCTATCCCATATGCTTATCATGTGGTTTGGGCTGAACAGTGTACAATGTGGCTCTATCGTATAAATTAAACCTACCTTAAATTGGCAAATTCTATAACTTTGAACATGAAAAGATGGGTGGCAGCAATCCTGTTTCAAATATTCCCATTCAGATCCTTAGGCAAGTGTGTGTGCTTTGAATTTTGAGCTGGGAATCTTAAACCTTCTCAGCAGATTCCCAAAACTTTCTGGTTTCAGCCAGCCTGAAAATAGCCTCTGAGAATTTAACATACAGATGTGTTCATTAATCAGCTCGAGCACCAGTATTTAAAGATCTGTAAACTCTGCGAAAATATGGCATCCCTGAAGTTTTTGTGCCCAGTCCCTGCAAAAGTAATATTTAAACAAAGAGCAACTGTTTTTTGCAATGTAAACCAGTAACTAACCAATAGGAAGGCTAAAATCTCTAGACTTTTTAAGTGCTGATTAGACAAGCCTTGAGAAAATACTCTCCTGTTTGGCTTTGTTTCTTTTTTGGGTTTGGGTTTGTTTGTTTTTGTTTTTTTTCCTTCTGGATGAAGTGGAAATTTTTTACATTTGCAGCAACATTTAGTAAACCTTAGATCTTCCTGATGTTCCAAAAAATGATTGTTCACTCAACTATGACATATATTGTAATACTGCTTTAAAAAATACATTATTACTCCCTTATCACTATACTGTCCCTCCCCGCGTAACCAATCATTCCTTAAGGTGTGTCCAAGATATTTGCTCCTTTTACGTGATGTGCACTGAACTGAATTTACTTTGAGCATTAAGCTGGTAAAGGCCACACTTTCAATGTATTTAACAAAACTTGTACCTGATTCATCTCACAAAACCTTATCTATCATCTCTAATAGTCTGGCTAAAATAAGAACTCAATAAACTTACAATCACAAATTTAAATCAAACCTAGGGGGGTTTTGAAAGGTGAAAAACACATATATAAATGGTTTCTTGCTTTCATTTTATCATAATTCCATTTTGTTCACTTACTGAAAAAAAAAAAGTTTCAAAAATGCCTATAGTAAGAGCTCTTTCTGAAATTTTTATCCCAACTTAAAGAGAAAAACAGCCTAAAAGAGTTATGTTCATATAATAACACTAAAACTCTGTTTTTCCAAACTGCTCCTGTTTGTGGTTACCTGTGTCACATGCGTGCGCTCGCACTCTTCTTCACCTTGTCTACCTGCTGTGATCCGTCGGCACAAGAAGTTTATATTATTGCCAGTTGGTAAATACAGCTGGCTCTGTGGCAGGTCTGAACTCGATGAATTTCGTCTATGAGGGATACCTAAATATAAAAAAAAATTGCTTCTGACAATACCATATAACATTTTTCATGTGGGAAGGAAGGTGGGAAGGTTTATATACTGCCAGATAAGGGGAGAGATGCTTTGGAGAGATCAAAAGCAAGCACACGTGAGCTGATCATTCAAAATATAGTTTTCAAAATATTGCTGTACTACATAGCAGGTCAGGAATACATATAAAAATAAACGGCAGATGTGCTTTCATCTTGCCACTTACCATGTGGTGACACCTCATCTTTAAAGCTCCTAAGAGCCTTTTGGACACACTATTTTCCTTTCCAAGGAATGAAGATAAATTGACCTTTACAGGTGTCTAAGAAAGCTAAGAACCTTGCAATTATGGCTCAAGATAATGCTTCAAGTTAACTATTTTTATTCCATATTGTGCCCTTAAAAAAAGGGCCAAATTTTATGGATATTTTTCAAATTCTGAACCAGATGCTTAAATATAAATGAAAAAAAAGAAGGCTTTTTAGTGTTGTTTTCTTTGGTTTGTTTGGGTTGGGTTTTTTTTTTTTAAATTTTTTTAAGGGTGTTTTTTATTTTGGTGGGTGTTTTTTCGGGTTTTTTTGGGTTTTTTTGTTTTTTTACTTCTTTGGAAATACGGGCAAACCATCTAACTGTTATGAAATATGGTTACATTTTTACATGTCTGCCTAAGTTCTTACTAGGATGCTTCACATGATTAAACAGAGCAAGAGAAGCTTTGCATCTATTTGTCCTTAACAGCTTTAGTGATTCTGGTTTTGATTTCATTAACCTCTGCTCTAATGTGTAACCTTCTGACAGGAAGAGGTTACATATGTATACATTTAATTTCAGTAGATCTCAAATTTTGTTTCTGGGCACTTCCCTAGCCAGTTAACAGCCTTGTCCATATGGAATTCTCTAAATCATCCTGTTAAAAGGAGGGTCCTGAAAATTCAAGAGTTAGTGATGGCTAAATTTTGAACAGATGCATAGACATGAATGAATGATGGCTCTTCTGAAGCTGAAGAGAGACTGAAGTAAGCTTATTTCCCCTCAAACAGATTTTTAACCCAAAATGACATTTTCATGATTCCCAACTGTTTATATACACAGTTGCTGAACACTTGGCACTTGATTTTTCTGAAAATGTTTTTCTTTTATGTTACCCACACTAGGCCAAATTCTGTTCTGAATTGCACTCTGCAACTGAGAGCGAGCAAGCGAGTTTGGTCCATAACATTAATCAAGTAGCACAAAATGTAACTTTGTTTTTTTTTTCAGATTCTGACTTTGATTTTAGCTACCAAGCATATCCACACTGATACATAATTTACTTAAAAGAGCAGGAAGGAAAACATTTTTCATGATGTAATGAACTCAACTCTAGTGAAGATAAAATTCACTGTGAAGATGTTGAAAAGAACATACAGGAAATAATTGGGGAAGGAGGGGTGGGGAAAGAGTTCCTTTCACTGCCAGTCTCAGATCAGATCCAGACCAAAGGTATAAAAAGTTTCTGAGAAAATAGCATGTCCCTCAGTTTTTTCACTGTTTGGCTCTTAGAATAATCAAAACTGCTTCCTAATTTAAGGAGAGACATTTGACACTACATCACTACAATGACTTTCTGTATAAAACTGTATCTGTCTACAAAGTCTATCAACTTGTTAAGTATTCCATCCATGTTCATAATTTATGTAGTTGAAAGAGAGAAAGGAAAAAAAAAAAAAACTAAACCCCTATTAAGTTCCTAAAAAAAGGGAGGGAAAAAAAATCATTTCAGATGATCCAAAGAGCATGAAGGTCTTTGTGGATTTTGTATTTACTATTTAATTGATGATAATCCTTCTAGTCTCGTGTCACTTGGATTGCCTACAGCAACGCCCAAACAAATCTATATACACTTCGGAAACCATTCTGAGCAAATTTGTTAAAACTCTCATTCTCAAGCCAAAAGTTAGATTTACACAAGTGTGTAGAATAACCCATTTGGGGAATTACATGAATTTGACACAGCCTTATCTTTACCTTGTAAAAAGAAACCTCACTTCCTTTCCCTTCCTACAGCACAGTTATACTGACACAGCTATGGATAAAAATAATTCCTTTCTTTTTATTTGAGCAAACCTACCACATGACAGCCAGATATAAAATTGGAATTAAATTTCCTGCCTGTCTAATTGGTTAGTGGTTACCTTCACGAAGCTCTTGGCTTCTGACTGCTCTCTCTCTTTTCCTGAATGTCTCAATTAAAGCAATTTCACTTTGTTTTTCTTCTGAGCATTCCAGGGTTGAAGTCTACTCAGATTCCTCTCTGCAATGAAGTCTCCACATACGGATCACATATAGCAGATAGAAGGAGAAAGAAAAGCATATAGAATCATGGAATCATAGAATGTTTAGAGTTGGGAGGGACCTTAAAGATCATCTAGTTCCAACCCCTCTGCCCTGGGCAGGGTAACCTTCTACTACAAAGGTGTGCATGGGAAGCCCAGAGACAGGTTTTCCCTCTTCACAAAAGTCAGAGACAATGTCCTCTGTGCATGAGGTCTGATGAGCAGAAGCTGGTTTTTAAACTGGCAATGGCCTAATTCTTACTTTTGCCTCTACAGGTCTCTGCTCTCTGCAGAGCTGAGGCTGCAGACGACCCACCTTTTTTTTTTTTTTTAATCTTTTTTTTTTTTTTTTTTTTTTTTTTTTTTCTANTTTTTTTTTTTTTTTTCTTTTTTTTTTTCCCCAGGTTGTTTTCCAGATCTAGCCAATCTCTAGCTAGAACTACCTTGGCTCACCACTCAGGCACACAAGCACTAGTGCTGGCACAAGGGAGGCAAATGAGGTAACTTCCCTTTGGTTGACTTAGATTAGCTTAAGCCAGTTGGGATGCTGAAGCCCCGGGAACAGTAATAGTATGATATCACACTCAGAAAGAATTCCTCCTGGTTTGCACACTAGTATCTGACTTTTGAGGTGTTGTTTCCAGGATGTTGGGTCTCCTTGAGCTCCTGTCTGCTACTGTCAATACTGCCGACACACAACCAACAAGGCAATGCAGCTGGTTTTGACCTACATGGCTCTGACTGGTACCAGTCTGCACTTCATCTGTTCTAATACTAACATACGTGTTGTACCTACAGAAAAAAAAAAAAGAAAAAAACCCAACCCACTCTGGTATGCATAGTATGGATGGGATTGATTTGGATGGGAATTATCAAATTATTGATTTGAGTATTCCTTATTCCTAGCTATCAGTCACTGTGAGACAATAAAATCTCAAAAACTATATTTTGCGTAAAAGCATATGAAGCTCTGACTGGAAGCTACAAACACACATGACAGAAAATAGGGTGCTAAGAGAGAATGGGGTTCTTTTAGGTCCTTAGAAAATTCATTTGTCCAGAGAAAATCTGGAGGCATGAGGGAGAAAGAAAATGATTCTATCTAAACCCATCACAATAAATTATTTTAGAAACTCACTTTGATCTTATGCTACCTTACAAGAAAATTCATCCCAAAAAAGGATTTTCACAACTTATGCCTCAATCCAGAAGAAGACAAAGACTGTTCAAACAGAAAATATTTAAAATTAAATTGATAGGAGTAGGAATTTTTTGTTCATGTGTTAAGAAAAATCATTCCAACTTACTGTATTAAAGGATAGCTTAGAAATGGCTTATACATTTATTAAACAATGTTACAGAAAATAACATCTGGAGGAGGTAATGGCTGAAGAGAAATTTGAATGCACTTCTAAGCCAATATATAAGCATAAAACTTTAGTTCAGTATATTCTGTAATAGACTAACCAGGTTATATACACATATGTACTGCTATAAAAATCTATATATTTAGCCACTTGTGCCATAAAACACATTTTTAAAATATATACAAGTCTCTAAAGAATTTGACAGCTAACTACAAGCTGTATTATGTCAGCATAGAGCTTGAGGTCAATTGGAAATCTCTAGTACCTGCTTAGCTGGAAAAATCAGTCTCTCTCTTGAGTTTCCTGCATTTTTTACCAATAGACAGAAAAAAATGGCATACTATCTGTAAGACTGCAGATGCAATCTAGGTCAAGATAAGACCCCATTCTTGAAGGAATTCCTACAACTTCTGCCACTTTCGGTAGCACTTGATAATCCTTAGTACTAGCTTTCTGATTACCAGAATATTTTAGCATCACTATTGGCAATTATTTTGAAGCTCTCAGATATGGATGTAGCAATTTATCTGGAGCTTTGTAAATCCACAGTAGATTTCCTTGATTGCTGGACGGACCAGTTTTCACCTGAAAATACAACTTTATTCATAGGTCTCATCATTTTTGCCTTAGATGTTTGATTTGAAATGACTAAAGTTTAAGAGCCACCTAATAAAGAATTGTATATAAGATCTTCCTTACATTTGGCTTAAAAATGAGTCTCTGCACATTTTGCAATTACAGAGTACTTCACAAACATGGTGAGAAGTACTTGTGCCTCCCTCTGCAAACACCACCACAGTAGACTTGTAATAGTTCAGGATTCACTGAATGTGAAAAGGAGGACCATGGTCAGGCTGTAAACATGTCAGCTTGTGCCTCGGGTGAACACAAACAAGTGGCATATCTAGCAGGAGAGTGAAGGAAATTCTAGGACTTATAGTTTCTTCCTAGTTCTTAATTCAGCACTGTCCTAGAAACAGGATATACTGCTTACTCTAACAGTTTCTTTGATTTTGAAACTATTTTTTAGCCTCTGTTTGCATCACTTATTTCTGGAGTGATCTTAACAAACAAATGTAGTGAGATGGATGAGAATGATGGGGCGACTGAAAACACCAGTATTTTGAAGTAATTGCCTCATAGCAGTAGAAGAAGGCAATGCTTGGCATGAGGGTTTTTCTTTAATTCGTATAGATATATATACACACTCATCAAACTCTTGCTTCTGGCTAATTCTTGTTAAAAAACTGAACAGGGAAAAGAAAGAAGGTGAAATGTCTCATAAAATCTCATTCAGCTGCCTTTTTTGAGTGCCTCTTTTTTCCATAGACAAACCTGTGTGCTCCTGACTATTCAGACATTACTGGACAGAGCTGCTTTTTGTATGTCTTTTACATTTATACAAACTGTAAGGCATCTTTATGCCAAGTAGCTCTGAATCTATGTCCAGATTTCACTGCTGGATCCTCAGTAACTTCTGCTTCTTGCAGCTGTTTTCCTTCCCTTGAATACACTCTCTGTTACCCAGCTGCTTAATGCCGCTGTTGATCACAAAGGATACTTGAATCAGGCTTTGGTGTACAGCAAGCCGTTTATGCTCAGAAGCACATTTTATGTATTCATCCTTATTTCCTCAGACTATCATCCCTCATCCTTATTTCTTCCTCAGGCTGAATGCATTCTGCTACAGTGACCCCAGTATAACACCCCAGAGTGAGAAGTGTGGTTATACGATGGAGATGAGTAGCTCAGATGGATCTAACAGCCTGTGTTAGGGAGAAACCTGTGTTCCTCAGCAAATAAAAATAGATAGAAAAAACAACTAACACTTTCCAAGCCTGAGTGACCTTCCATTGGGAAAGTTTTCACGGCTGGATGATTTTGCTGCAATTTCTAAAGGTGTTAACAACAGATGTGAATACTCAGCACTTGGTACTAATTTGCAATGCAGTAGTAGCTAGTACCTCATACAAAACATTAGCTGTTGCGTGCACTCTGAGGGGCAGCCATCTCTGCCTGGGATATAGTAGAAAGCCATATGAACTCCTTTGCAATTGGGTAACTGATATATGGATACATGGGGTACTTGCCCAATTTTCCAACACAGCATGTCAATTACATCTAGTTAAGACGTAGGATGGTTATCTAGAGCTGCGCCTATGCTGCAGGCTGTACCTCAGCAGGCTGAGTCTGAGACCATCTTCATCTGTTTAAACCTACTTTGTGTTTTTCAGCACTGCAGGAACACAGTTCAGGTCCATCCTGAAAAAGCCGGTAGCTACTGCTGTTAAACTTCCTCACTTTGGAGGTGATTGAGTCGCTTAGCCATCCACAGAAATTGGGGGATGTGGTGGTGTTTCTCTCACCAGATAGCAAGCGCTCAGTGGCTTTTGGCACTTTCTCTTCCCTCTGGCTCTCCACAGCCTTCCCGTGCGCCCCGCGGAGTGCCAGGGGCTGGCTCCAGCCAGGCGCACCAGCCAGCTGCCACAGCTGTGTGACGGAGCAAGGGACGTGTTGCCCTGGAGTCACTCATCCAGAAAGCACTTCAAACCTCTTGACTTTAGTGTAAGCAGAATTCCTGTAAGGACTGAGGAGCCTTAAAGATGCATATATTCTGTGTCTGACAGCACAAGATTCAAATGGAAAAATACTTCTTTTTAAAAAAAAAATTATATGCAGGCTGCCATTCTAGATCAGAACAGTAATAAAAAAACCAAGCACAATTCAGTCATTCTGACAGCCTGGATATCATGTCCATGCTAGGGAACTAAAAATAATCATTTATAGTTTCAATTGCTTTTCATCCTCCTCATTTTTACTCTGTTTCTTCTGGAATTACAGTAAGAGATGAACACCAGCAGTTCTGACTGATCTTATGGCAGAAGAGCCTTTCAGCTTCTCCGACTTGTAAATCAAATTGGGGAAGATGTTTGACACTTTTTCCACAATTAACACCACATGAGGCTGGTGGTTACACAGTATACAATACTTGGTGCTAATACAATATTTGGAATTTTTCTTATGCACGAGACCTGAACACACGAATCAGTGTTAACAGTGAACTGAATCCGCAAAACCAAATTCGATGATTACTCCTCTCCCATGTCTGTGCTGCTACACGTGTGGTGTGTGGAAATCTCTCACTGCTCTGCAGTACGGTCTTTGATGTCTAACGGTTGTGCATTTCCAGGTTCACTTTCCCAGTGGAAAAAAAATGGTTTGTGATTACAGTACAGCTTTCACAGTCTGGAATGCAAGCTGACTTGCACAGCATTGCAAAGTCTTAGAAGATAGGACAAACGCATGGCAGGTTTGAACCAACTTGTTCAATTTCTGGAAGTGAGCTGGTGTTTAGCACAGATACCTGTAGACTGTCACCACAGACAGGTAAGAAACCTTATGTGGACTTCTGAGTCAAAAGCTGGCACGGTTTAGTCTTCTAACTGTTCTTAAGCCAATATTTTCTTCAGCTTCTAGCACTCTTGTTTTTGTTTGGGGAACTATGCATCACAAGGCTGATTTTATTGCTTCATTTCTTCTGTAATTGCCCATCTGTGTAATTGCCTTTGCCGCCCTCTGCCTTCAATCTGTCAGACCATCTTTGCCTCACTGTCAGGTGAGACACGTTATTTATGATGTGATAACTTGTGGAACTTTTATAAAAGAGTGACTGTACAACAACACTGTAAGTTTGGGCATAAATTTTGCAAGATACTTTTTTAGTCCTTGGCCTGAAAAGAAGCAGATTTGTGTCAAGAGCTGGTGGTTGCTTCACAATATGGGCAAGCATCTGCCAGTACAGCTAAAAGTAGTTCCAGTTTAAGGTGTCCCCAGCCCAGCTGCTATTGCAGGGATGACAGCCTTGGATACAGATTAACACCAAGTTAAGGATGCTGAAAGGATGAAGTTCTCCAAGCCTGAGGCTGCAGGTGTGTAGAAATTGGGATAGAGGGGCCCCTTGCCTGTAGAAGGTCTGCACTGGTAGAGGCCAGCAGACTGCACAGTATCAAAGGTGAAGAGAAAGGGACTGATGGGCTCTTCCATGAGCCTGTAGCCTGAACTGCAGTAGCTGTAGTAGAGGAGGGGCAGTCAGAGTTTCTGATCATCAAGTTGAGAAGTGGAAACTCTTGTAGTGGTGAAGTCTGGAAGCTTACTACTTCTGATGCCAGAAAGATGGCTCCTGCTCCATACCATGTTCCTTGATTATCACTGTGACCCTTTTTCTTTTCTTTCCTTCCTTCCCATCCCCCAGCTGTCATTGGAAAAGGCTGTAAGAAGGAAAGGAACAGAATAAGGAAACTGGATTTTTCCTACTTTGTCCTCATGTTTCATCTGCCATGAAGAGAGGCTGAGAGAGCTGGAGTTCCTCAGCCTGGATAAGAGAAGGCACGGGGGGATCAATGTGTATAAATACCTGGTGGGGGAAGGAGATGTGTGGGTGGGGAAAGCAGAGAAAACGGAGCCCGACTCTGTGGTGCCCAGTGACAGGTGGAGAGACATTAGACACAAATTGAAATACGGGAAATAACATTTAAACTTAAGAATTTTTTTTTTTTTTTTTTTTTTTTTTTTTTTGTGAGGGTTGTTGAATGCTAGAATAGGTAGCTCAGAGAGGCTGTGGAGTGTCCATGCTTGAAGACGTTCAAAACCCAGCTAAGCATGGTCCTGGAAAACCTGTTTTAGCTGACTCTGCTTTGTGCAGTTGGACTAAGTATGGTCCAGCAGTGGTTGCCACCCTCAGTTTTCTGCCATTGCAGGTCCTCATGACCTGTAAATATCAAAGATTTCTAGTGCTTTGTGTAGGAGTATTACAGACACTGAGGAAACTTCTTTTAAACTTGACATGCACTATCGCTTGTGGAAAGTCTCTTGGGTTGCAAGTCACTGCATCACTACAATTTACTGAATATGGAATGTTTATATATCTCCTTTCTTGGAAAAAAATGCTTATGGCAATCACAATGAAAACATTTTCAGTTGCTTCTTTGAAGTAATGTGTTTATTTTCATTGTGATCATCACAAATGTCACACAACAGTAACCTTATGACAGTCTTAACTAGGGATACTTGTAGACAGTAGAGTCAGAGATTGGTTTGAGTTGGAAGGGGCCTTAAATATCTTCTAATTCCAGCCCCTCTGCCGTGGGCTGGGACACCTTCCACTAGACCCAGCTGCTCGCAGCCCCATCCAACCTGGCCATCCACTTCCAGGGATGGGGCATCTACAGCTTCTCTATGCAACCTGTTCCAGCGTTTAGCACCCTCACAGTAAAGAATTTGTTCCTGATAGTTAATCTAAATCCACCCTCTTTCAGTTTAAAAAGTAGGAAAAATCCAGTTGTCTTGTTCTTTTCCTTTTTTTGTTACAGCCTTTTCCATTGAAAGCTGGAGAGGAGAGGGGGGGAGAGAAAAAAAAAAAAGTTGGCCAGCTAGTTGTAAACTGTTTTCATTCAAAACTATTCTTATCTGTATTTGATGTCAGGATCCTTACAGTGATAAAGGATTACTCTGGCGTTTGAGCCTTACAAGATTATGTAGGGAAGCACACTGTTCCCAGAGAGAGATATTTCACAGCTGTCACTGGCCATCCAAACACTGCAGCATAGTTTAAAGAACATGTTAGTGATGCACCAAAAAATCTTTGTGCTAACTTCCACAAGAGCAGACAGCAAGCACAGTTAAGGTACAGAGCTGGGAATATTCTCTGGATATTTTGAATGTGTAGTCTTTTTTGCAGGGAGAAAACCTAACTAACTTTGTCTTTTCTAAAACATTTGACGCTCATGTTCAGCTACACTTGAGGTTTTTTTCTTCACTAAGGACAAAGGGAAGTGTAAGACAGGTTTATTGACTGTCTACAGTACTTTATATTCCAGTTTCTCGTCACCTACACAAGTAATCACATGTGTTTTCAGCTGAGTTCCAATGCTTTCAGGCAGACCGATGTCTGGGTTTTTATTTGACAGAGTGTCTGGGCTCTGGCTGAGAGGATTCAGAGCTCCGCTGAGCATTCTTTGCTTCCATACAGAGCACATACAGAACACATGCTTCACACATCTGCCAAGAACCAGAACTGTTCTCTGCTCTGCAATGCTGCTTTTTTCCTAGTCTCCTAAAGCAAAAAAGTGTGTCCTACTATCCTTTCTCATCTGTCCATCAAATTAATTTTCTTCATGCCACACTATTGATCTGTAGTTCTGAGTATTTGCTGTGCCAGTAACTAGGTGGCAGTATCATAAGTTATTTTTTTACTGCATTATATCTCCTGGTTTTAATTGGCAATTCTGCAAATGATGTTTCTTCCATATCAGACTAGGTACAAATCCAGAGATATGGCTTACCTGGGTACATTCTCATGGAGTGGACACTCAGCAGCTGCTTGCTCTTTTTTAGTGTGTGGGTTTTTGGGGGTGGGTGGGGTTTTTTATGTTTGTTTGGTTTTTAGGTTATCTTAATTTTTTTTGCTTTCTTTTTTTTTTTTTTTTTTTTTTTGTTGGCACTCTATTCAGTGAACTTTGCTGAGTAGCTTGTTTAAAACAATATTCAACTGAAGCCCGAAGCAAGAAAATTCATCCATAATTCTTATGGGCAGCTACATAATAAAAACTAAGGAAGAAACCTTTTGACCAAGCACTGCGTGAACAGATACTGAAGACAGGGCTATTTTGGAAACCTTGCCTGTATAAGTATTAGACATGTGGCCCTCAGTGCCTTTGGAATAGTTCTGCTTAGTTCTTTCTCTGGCACCAGTAGTGCTAATATCAACTGCTTGGTAATGTAGGTATGTTCATCACTACAGACTTTACAAGTGTCCTTAAATGAACTATTTATGAATTCTGAGTAACATACATATGCCCAGGAGTACACAGAGTATGAGCAGAAAGAAATCTGATTATATGAAGCAAAACTAAGAAGATATGTTACAGCTCAGGGGTAACAGAAGAAGCAAGAAGAGACAGCCTTCAGTAAGGTTTTTGATAGGGTATCGCATAATAGCCCTGTAGCCAGATTGTAGCCAAAACAGAAAAGGACTACACACGTGCACCGCAGGGTGAGTGAGAAACTACTTGGGTTGCCAGACTTAGGACAGTGTTCAGCTCTTTGAAATCTCTCACTTAAATGTGCATCATTTCAAAGAGTTTAGGTATTTTCGTACATAACAAGCTACTGTTTGAAATCTAACTTGTGCCAAGCCACAAATGACGTTCCTGAGAGGCTGGTATTGTGCCTATACTGTTTAATGTATCCACGGAAAACCTGGAGAATGAGATAGGAATGCAACCTTACCTGATTCACAGGTGACAACCTATGGGGGTAGCGTCAAACCACAGCAGGGCAGAGCTGCCTTTCAGGGGAATGAATCAGGAAAAGCGCCATGCACCAAGCTCTGTCCTCAGAAACTTTCCAAACACCAGGTAAGGCCCCAGGCTGTTTGGTCTAGCCTTGAAGTCAACCATCCTCTGAGCAAGAAGCTGAATTAGAGAGCTCCACAATCCTTTCCAGCTCAATTTTCTGTTTCTCTGAGTCTAATATTTACTTAGGAAAAAAAAGACTAAAAGAGCTTGAGAGGAAGTACACTGAAAAGTAATCATAGCTATAGCAGCCAGTAACAGATAAAAGATGTGGGTAGAGTCCTCTTGCTCTTCTGGTAAATCAGACTATTATTGGTGCACATTAACATGTCCTGCTGGTGCACTCTGGATTAAGTGACCATCAGAATCAGGTTCCAGAGCAATTTTGTTCCCTGTCATTACACCAATGGGGACTATTGGATGATATGAGTTGCACATGTGACACAGTGGTAGCTTCTGGTGTTTTGCTATTGGTCTTGAGTTTGATAATATTGCTGTGCAAACCTCACCCTAGCAATTCCCCACTGCTATGGCTGTTATAAAGATACTTGTCTGCCATAAAGGTTTGGGGTTTGTGTCAGAGCATTGCTTTCGGACTAAGTAATCCTGTGGTGCCCAAGGGTAGACCCAAGGTCCCTTTTGAAGTTTCCCGTAGCCTGTATTTGTGTATTTTCTAACTCTTTTTTGCTTTGAGAGACATAAGAAAAAATCTTCACATCTCTGTGGCATCAGATTGGAATACATGTTACAGACTCTAAAACTTCCTTTATTTTGTGTGAAACATATGTTTTTCCTTGTTCTTGCTTTGCTATTTTTGGAAATGAGGAACATTCCCAAGCAGTATGCCAGTGTGTTGGCAGATACTGAGCTAATGATGTGAAGTGCTTCTACACAGTGTCAGGGTGAAGAATGCCAGTCTAAGCTTTCAACTCTCTCCTTCACTCCTAAATAGAAAACAACGCTGCTCTGTAAATGCTGACAGCTGAGAGTTAGACTGCCTCTTTGGTGAAGAAAAACCGGTGGAAATGGCCAGAAGACAGCTCGCCTAGCAGCAGAGCCAATGCAAATAGCTTGAGACCATACTACCAAGCAGAATCAATAATGCCTGGCAGTAGCCTGCTAGTCTGGCAATCCAAAGCTGCTGCAGTAGTTTCAGGTTTCTTCCAGGATACCAGCTACGAGATTCTTAAAGCCACTCCAGCCTGAGTAAAGGGAAATAAATTGGACATGTATGTTGTTCCAATACAAACAGCTGCACTGAGCCATCCTTCCCAGTGTGTATGTGGTGCAGTGCAAATACAGATTAACTTTGAACATTGGTATCTGTACTTTTCTAAACTGCCTTTTTTAAAACTGAGTTTAGATGCATATGGAGGGGATAATGGCAAATACACACCCAAGAGGAAAGGTAGATTATATTGCTGGTTTTATAACTGTCATAATTCATGTTTATTTGAAATCATCCCCAGCCGAGGTTCCTTGCATTAAATTACCTTTTCCTATACTCTCTGGGCTGACTAAGTAGTTAGAGAGGTGAATAAGTTCAAAGAACTTTGTCCAAGATGTGTATGTATGAAAAGGCGAGCAGATGTTAGAGGGGATATGATCGAGGGAGTTTTTGGTTCTGCTATCACTACTGGAATAAAGAAGCAGCCTTGATATAAATAATATGTTTATATAAATGCATATGTATTTACATGCATTGTAGATACTTATACTTACATATGAAAAGGAACAGAATTAGAACTGTGAGCCTCAGTAACAGAAGGAAATGTTTGGGCAAAAATAAAATAAGTAACCTACTGTCTTTTACTGTAAGACTTCTGTTTACTGCCCTCTGGCATGGTGACAAACATCTCCCTAATTCTCTGTGATTTCAGAACATAGTATCTGGGAATGATCAAATGCAAAGGTGACCACTAGGGCTAAAACGAGTCTCCGGACTTCAATCAATGTTGCTGTAGATGTCCTTAGGACTGCAGAAATTTAGTTGTAAAGGGATATAATTCATACTGCCAGTGGATTCTTATGATTTCAGCCTGTATGACTTATTCAGACATTTCACAACAACTCTCAAATGATTTTAGCATATTTTGGAACAAGGAGGTGGTTTTTTTGATGTGTTTAAAATATCAATTCAAAGGTAAGATTTTGCTGTCCAAAAGCAGATCATATAGATAGATCAATAGGCATTGAAGTTGGAACTAGTTACCCAAGGTTCCTTTTGCAGTCACTGGAAAGAAGTAAAGATAATAGATCATCTCATCCAGATGCAGGAGTCAAAGATAAATCAGCTTAAGTTGTTCCCTAGAGGTAGCTATTTCTCTTTACTGCCTGTGAAGGGAGCCTAGAGTGATCAGCTTAAATGTGGACATGTATCATGCAAGTCAAATGGTAAGAATTACACCTGAATGCAAATAGCTTCATTTAGTTTGCATTGGACTTTTGAGTACTTTAACTCCAAAATCAAGTGTAAGACATCCTAAGTATACTTGCAATTTTAGTTTTAGATATGTTTCCTCCAGCCTCCCACTCCTGTCGCTGACCTTCTCAATCAGAGAGCAGAAAAGATATGGCAAGACTTCCATACAGGCATACACCTAGCTCTCACTTTCTTCCCCTCTATACGTGTAGATATTTCTCACTCATTATTCTCTCTAACCTTCCTTGTTCTTGCAGGGCCTTAGTTTTTCCTATCTTCTGTCCTGACCATCCATTTGCTTCCCTGTTGTGTTTTTTTTCTTTTCACTAATCTTTACATCACCATTTGAAGGTGTTTTCACTTTCTTTTTATCAAAAATTAAATTCCAGTGTTATTAGCCATGTTGTTATGGAGTCACATCCACCTAACCAACCCTGCATTCTCCCAGGTAAAGCATCATTTTCACTTCCCAAAGACCACTTCCACATTTTTTTTTCAAGTATTCACAAGCAAACTTTCACAGAATCACTGAATGCTTGAGGTTGGAGGGCATGTCCAAAGGTTATCTGGTCCAACCCCTTTACTCAAGAAGGACCACCTAGAGCCGTTTGTCCAGGGTGATGTCTAGATGGCTTTTAAATATGTCCAAGTTGGGAGACTCCACAGCCTCTCCAGAGTCTGTCCACAACCTCCAAGACCTCTGTGGAGTCTTTCAACTAATATTATGTCCTCCTCTGATGGTCCCCCAATGTCTTCAGTACAGCTATCTCTGCTTTCTTGAAAACTTACTCCGTGTTCTGTGAATCTAACCTTTCCTGGCTCTTTTTCAATTTGATTCCTCCTGTATACTTCAGAGGATCTTTCTCCTTTTCCTTTTGTATTCTCTGTGAACAGCCTTCCATATTCTTTTTTTCCATTTTCTTCTCAGTGTATCTTCTGTATTTAAGTAATTCTTTCTGCAAATACAAATTGAGCTGCATACTATGAACGGACAACTTGTAGTTGTTGCTGTTTCTTTTTCTTTATCCTGTCTTATCTAATTTCCTATGTTCCCTGCTGCCTTTCCTCAATCATGTTGACAGTCAGGATGGTGATCTGCCTGGTCATAACCAGTCACTAGGTCACCACATCTGGACAATATCAATGTGGTCATATAACAAGTCGAGGATATGTCTCTTCCTACCCATCTTCAGCTAAAGCTCTTGGCCAGGCTTTCATCCTCTTGCACTTCTGTTATAAAAAATCCTTTGTCTGGCTTTGACAAACATATTCTTATATATCAAATTTGCTTTGACAGCTATTACAAAGTCCCATCCATTTTGCCTTACTTGTGACCTCCCTTGCCATATGTACTATCCCACCAGCTTGCCTTAATTTTAAGGGTCCTTCTGCCATCTTTGGTTCAATATTGAAACATCAGCTTCATCTCCAACCTTATTACTACTTTTCCCCACACATTCTTCAAACTTTATGAATTTTAAAGCAAGTGACTTTGATTTTTTTTTCCCCAATCTTGCCCCTCATATTTCATTTAATGTAGCTGTTGTGTTATTTCCCTTAAAATTCCTCCTTAAACTTTCTTTCCATAACAGAGAAGGACACTAGGAGTTGCTAAACTGGTGATGTGCTGTGTTAAGTTTTCTTTCATGACTTTCTCACAGTCCTTGATTTTTCTGACTGTATTTATTGTTTCCTATACTAGATTCAAGTGTGAATTCTCCTGATAAAGAGCAATACTTTTGTTGCGGTTTCTCAATGCCATGTCATGCAAAAGGACTTGGTCCAGGAGTCAGTATTCAGTAGTCTGTTAATATAATCCATTCAAAATTGAAAATATATTTGTAATACAATTGTGTTGTACACATGCTGTAACATCATTCTTATCCATTTATTAGGCTAATTATTTGTGCTTGTGATCTGTCAGTAAAGATTTCAGCCCTTTCCATGCACGAGAGGAATGTAGTCAGTCAAATTGTGTGCCTCTAGATCTGTGCCATCTTGAACAAAATTGTTATTAACATCAGTGGCTTGATGGTACAGAAGTTAATAAGACAACACTAGAAAAGCTGATTGCCAAAAATGTATTATCGACTGTAGTAAACTCTTTAAAATTTATCTCTGTGAACCACTGCACTAGAAGCATTCTGTTGTCACTGTCATCTTCAAACATTTTTCTGGTGTGTCTATAAAATACATGTTCTGTGACTCTGATACTTACACGCTACTGCTATTTAGACACCTAATAATTCAACAGGAGTTGAGATAAACACCAAGGGACTATCAGTGGCTGTACTTGGCTGGAATTGTATCGAAGTCTATGAAACTTCTTTAGTTTACAGCCACTAAAGATCTAGCAGACAGTCTGCAAAAAACCAAGAGTTTCATGCTGGCTCCTTTACAAGCCTAGCAGTTCAAACAGAGTCTGGCGGTGGATTAATAATGTGACTCATGGATGTGACAGTCACTGGGACCTTGTTATAGTCAGAACCAGACTGGAATGTGAGAACTGTAAATCATAAAATGGTCTGAAAATGCATGCAATCTTATTGACCTGATGATAGAAAAACAGTTTAAACTTATGACATCTCCGGAGCTTCTTTTATCAGGTTTACAAGATTTAAAGGGAAAGTTCAGGGTGAGAAGAAACTAGTGATGAGATTATTTTTTTTTTTTGCTATGTGTAGACAATGATTTAAAGTGTTCATTGTTCATAAATCTTATTTAAATCTGTATGGTTTCGTATACTCGTATTAAAATTCACAAGGTTTAAGAACTGTGGTACCCAGAGGGATCATAAAGTACATTCACTTTTTTCACATAAAAAATGGAATAGATTTCCAAACTGGATTTTATCCAATGCTTCTTTTTTCATTCTATTTTATTTTTTAAGAGCTCTGCATGTTTTTTGTAAGAACTTATAGTCCATTGATATAAAAAGACACACTGAGTTCACTGCACAATAATCATTGGCGCAATCTAGCATGCAGTGAGATGATGTATTCCAAGTGAGGAAAACTGTAAAACATGAAAATAATTCTTTAGATAGCATAGTAATCCACTTATTAGTGCTTGCCATTGATTAAGTATCTCTTAATTCTGTGTTTTCACTATATCCCTTCAGTTTTCACAATATTTGTGTCTTCCTAAAATGGAATATTCCTCACAAAGTCCCTTTCCAACAACAATGTTTCTTTAAGTGATGGTAAATTTTCGTGATAACTCATTTTGTATGACTATCTATCCCATAGATATCATCTTGATTGTTCTTGCTTCAAGCTAAGCAATTCAACCTTGAGCAATGGCTGTAGCAGTCCAAGACCTATCTGAGAGCAGATCCCCTCAGACAAACTTTCTCAAGCACAGATCTTCTTCCTGTTCTTTCAGGTGTAGCACGAAGGGGTCAATTTACAACAATGCTTGAAGCAGTTCAGTTCTTTTTTACCATCAGCCAGACCAGTTAATCCATGGCCAAGTAAAGCATTATCTAAATGTTTGCTACCTTTCTGGACACATGGAAAACATCAACTGCCATCAGAACAAGGGCTATCGCTGAAGCAACTATAAAAGCTCTTTGAAAATTAGATCACTTCATTCTGTCAAACTTATCCCTGATTTGAAGAAATAAAATTATTTCTCTTTCAACATACAATAAGAGGCTTGGGGAGATCAAAAAGGAGTAAAATCTTTCTGGATTTGAGAGCTGAAGAGAAAAGAGACTGTCCAATATCTTTTGAAGGTTTGTGGAAGCAATTCGTCATTAGATTTGGCCATAAAAGCGCTCCACAGGCAAAGAAGGTTCAAGACATATACCTGCTTAGAACAACAGATTCTGTTCTTTCTAAAATTCAATGACTTGCAAATTCCTGAGTATTTCAGCTATAAAAAATAAGGCTCATCTCAGTCTCTTTATTGCAGGTAAAAATTTTAAAAAACATGAGTAATTATTTATATGCTTTGACCTTTCAAATGAGCTCATTCATATGCCTCTGCATTCCAGTCATAATTTCTTCATAATTAGTGGAGAAACACTGATTAGAGGAGATATACTCAGTTCTTAAAATATCATTTTAATTTTAAGCTGTAACTTACCTAAATATTTTCTTTATATTAGCCTGCCATTTGGAAGCAGTAAGTTCAGTTCATCTTTGGGTTAAATGTAGGCTTGGCTGGTGAAGTCTACACTTGACTAAGCAATAGATTAAAATATAAACATTATTTTCAATATCAAAGAGGAGGGAGCCTGAAGGTGATTGTTGCCAATCCGGAACAAAGCGGTTTTGACACTCACTCTGCCATCGTTTTGAAGAAACTTTGTGTTGTTGAATATCTGTATCTATGCACAAAAACAAATATATCCAGAGCAAAACTGTGATTCATGTCTGTACATTGGCAGCGGAATTATAAAGTAGATGCACATATAATCTGATTAATTTAAGTAAACCTGAAAACATAGCAATAGAATTGATGTTTTTTGTGATCCCAGATATTGTAGGAATACAAAGATTTTGACATTCTTTATTCAATTTGCAATAAACACTAACTTCTATTTAAGTAAGATGTAAGAAATTATCTTAATGCACTCTGAAACCGACCTTGATTACCTTTTCCTCTGAGAAAGGGAATCTAACCTATAACTGATTGATACCAAGAGAGGCTGCAGAATTTTATGGGGTAAGGTTTCATGTTTATATTTGGAGAATCGTGACTCCCTCATCACAATAATCTGTCTTGGCTTAGTGTTGACAAGCAGCATCATCTTGATTGTCACCAAAGCTGTTGCACAGTTCTCAAGCCTGGGAAGAGAAAAGACTAATATTTTAAAACATATACAGTAATCAGTTGTATTGGAAGGTTAATGGCCTCTTCATTTGTTTCCACAAAATAAATACCGAGTTTCTTCAATTTCCAGTCTGCTCGCTCAATCACATTCTAGCTAAAAACACTGCAAAATTAGTTGCGTGTGAGTGGAGTTACCTCTAGGGGATTAATTGTTCAAAACAGATGTAGAGGATCTCCCCAGCCTGATTTGCTGTTCTGCATCAAAATCCTGTCAAGAGAAGCCAGCTGAGGTTGCCCTTTGCAAGAGATGCTCAACTTTCAGCCTTCAGGCTCTGTGGATGTTAGAAGAATGACAGGAGACGGACAATGTCTGAGGAGTAAACCTGACTGTTTTTACATACCACAGCAAATACCCAGCTGATTCCAAAACCATTCAGCTTCCTTAGGCTCCAATTTATCATCTGACCTTGTTGAATTCAATGGGATTTAAGGGCATGATCAAAATTAAAAAGATTACTTTGTTTTGGTTTTTTTTCCTAGACTAAAAGGAAGGGAATGTCACGGAGTATATGTGAATACTTGTGACACTTGAGAGTCAGGTAAAATATTTAATCATAGAATCACAGAATGGTTAGAGTTGGAAGGGACCCTAAAGATCATCAATTCCAACCCCCCTGCCATGGGCAGGGACACCTCTGACTACAGCAGGTTGCTCAAAGCCCCATCCAGCCTGGCCTTAAACACTTCCAGGGATGGGGCCTCCACAACTTCCCTGGGTAACCTGTTCCAGTGCCTCACCACCCTCACAGTAAAGAACTTCTTCCTAATATCTAATCTAAATCTCCCCTCTTCCAATTTAAAACCATTACCCCTTGTCCTATCACTAGACTTCCTGACAAAGAGTCCCTCTCCAGCTCTCCTGTAGGCTCCCTTCAGATACTGAAAGGCTGCTCTCAGGTCTCCCCGGAGCCTTCTCTTCTCCAGGCTGAACAGCCCCAGCTCTCTCAGCCTGTCCTCATAGGAGAGGTGCTCCATCCCTCTAATCATCTTCGTGGCCCTTCGCTGGACCTGTTCCAACAGTTCCATGTCCTTTCTATGTTGAGGACTCCAGAGCTGGACACAGTACTCCAGGTGGGGTCTCACAAGCGCAGAGTAGAGGGGGAGAATCACCTCCCGTGCCCTGCTGGCCACGCTTCTTTTGATGCAACCCAGGATACGGTTGGCTTTCTGGGCTGCCAGCGCGCACTGCCGGCTCATGTTGAGCTTCTCATCCATGAGCACTCCCAAGTCCTTCTCCTCAGGGCTGCTCTCCAGCCATTCTCTGCCCAGCCTGTATTTATGCCTGGGATTGCCACGTCCCAGGTGTAGGACTCTGCACTTGGCTTGGTTGAACTTCATGCCATTTGCATTAGCCCACCTCTCAAGCCTGTCCAGGTCCCTCTGGATGGCATCCCTTCCCTCCAGTGTGTCAACCGCGCCACCGAGCTTGGTGTCATCGGCAAACTTGCTGAGGGTGCACTCGATCCCACTGTCCATGTCTCCAACAAAGATGTTAAATAGCACTGGTCCCAGTACTGACCCTTGCGGGACACCACTCGTCACTGGCCGCCACGTGGACATTGACCCATTAACCACAACCCTTTGAGTGCGGCCATCCAGCCAGTTCCTTATCCACCGAGTGGTCCATTCATCGAACCCGTGACTCTCCAATTTGGAGACCAGGATGTCATGCGGGACAGTGTCAAATGCTTTGCTTAAGTCCAGGTAGATGACGTCCGTTGCTCTGCCTTTGTCCACCAAGTTCGTGGCAGTATCGTAGAAGGCCATCAGGTTTGTCAGGCAGGATTTGCCCTTGGTGAAGCCATGTTGGCTGTCTCCAATCACCTCCTTATTCTCCATGTGCCTTAGCAGAGATTCCAGGAGGATCTGCTCCATGATCTTGCCAGGCACAGAGGTGAGACTGACTGGCCTATAGTTTCCTGGGTCCTCTTTTTTTCCTTTCTTAAATATTGGGGTTATGTTCCCCTTTTTCCAATCCACAGGAATTTCACCAGACTTCCACGATTTCTCAAATATGACGGAAAGTGGCTTCGCAACTTGGTCCGCCAGCTCCTTCAGGACCCGGGGATGAATTTCATCAGGTCCCATGGACTTGTGCACTTTCAGGTTGTTCAGGTGGTCTCGAACCTGATCTTCTCCTACGTGCTTCTTGCCACCTTCTTTCCAAGCCTTTTTCCTTCCCTGAACCCTTTATTATCAAACCCTTTATTATCACACTAAGAAACTATGCTATAGTCAAGTCTCTGCTGAGAACTGGGAGGTGAAAGAAGGAACAGAAATAACAGTTCTTCTTACTTAAAATATTTAAGACAGAACTGAACACAATTTTACAGCTTTTACTTATGTTTGGAAAAAAAGGTACTTAAAAAAGATCTTTCAGTTTTTAACTCTTTTAAATTAATCAAAAATCAAATCTTCTCAAAGAAAATTCCTTGCCTCAATTTAATAGCTATATTCCGAGATTTTTGGTTACCCATAGTAACATGCCATCTATAGCTATATTACTTGACCAGAATTGCTTGGGAAGCAATAACACTTTTGTATAAGAACAGTTAACTGAGAATGTTCATGTAAAGAAAATTTAAAAGCTTTCTTTGGCTTGTTCATAGGTTTTAGTTTAGGGTCGTTTTTTTTTAATCTCAGTCTTGAGTGATATCCTTCACAGTACTTGTCAATAAATGTACAGAACAATTTTAAAAAGACCATAAACAGGAGTGATTTTATTTCTCACCATAATTTTTTGAGGTCCTAGTGATCATGAGTGCATTAAAGATTTAAGCCCAGTCTTTAAAAACAATTTGGCTACTAGTTTAGCAATTTGAAACTAATCTTCTTCAAAATAAAGACTGTAGTTTATCCCATTAGCTGCAGCTGAATATCTCAGTGATGCAAATCATTGTATGTAATTTTGATTTATATTGTTATGTGTAATCTCCATTTCTGCTGTTTAATGGTCCAGTCCTTATAAATTAGGCTGAATAGACTTTGATTAATTAAATTAATATTTCCCCTTAGTGTGCAACATCTTTCATTTCTTTTCCATACAAACAGCAAATCATTGGTTTACCAACAGTGTGTAACAGGACATATCTTAGATTATCTCTGTACCAAAGAGTTTGTCATTTATACAAGAAAAGCTAGAGCTGTTATAATTAATGCTACAAAAGAATATTGAAAAAGCTTTGAAAAGTCCCTGTTTCAAGTTTAAATCAACCTCATGGATGAAAGATTAAAAGGAAATATTTCTGTAAGGAATTACTCCTATTGTGAGTTCTTTGCCTCTTTTCTGAAACATCTGGTTTTTGTCACTAAAGCCACAATATTAGAATGGAACACTGTTTTGCTCCAAAATGTTACAACTTATTTCTTGGTGGGCAGAAGACCTTACTGCTGTCACAAAGAAGGCTTTTGATTCCTTGTTTCTTTGTTTTAACTGCTCTCTAGTAACCTTAGAAACTTTAACACCTGTGAAAAAAATTCATACAAAATAAGAGGCTTCCTTTTTTGAAAACTTGTGTCACCACACTCTGATACCTAATTTCTCAAATAAAGACAAATAAAGACTTTTTTCCAGAAATAGAAGACTGAGTAGCCAGGCCTATTGCTAGTTCAGCTATTTTCTGAAAGGCACACGCACTGTTTGACTTCAATGCACTCCGAGTGGAGCTCCGGGTGATACCTGAATGATTCCTACAGCAGCATTTCACAGAATCATAGAATCACTTAGGTTGGAAGAGACCTTCAAGATCATCAAGTCCAACCATAAAACTATCACCGCCAAAACCACCCCTAAACCACGTCCCTCAGCACCACTGCTACCTGTCTTTTAAACACCTCCAGGGATGGTGATTCCACTACTTCCCTGGGCAGCCTGTTCCAATGCTTGACAACCCTTTCTGTAAAGAAGTTTTTCCTAATATCCAACCTAAACCTCCCCTGGCACAACTTGAGGCCATTTCCTCTTGTCTTATCACTTGTTACTTGGGAGAAGAGATTGACCCCCACCTCACTATAACCTCCTTTCAGGTAGTTATAGAGAGTGACAAGGTCTCCCCTCAACCTTCTCTTCTCCAGGTTAAACCACACCAGTCCCCTCACCTGCTCCTTATAAGACTTGTTCTCTGGACCCCTCACCAGCTTCGTTGCCCTTCTCTGGACACGCTCCAGCACCTCAATATCTCTCCGATACTGCGGTGCCCAAAACTGAACACCGTATTTGAGCTGTGGCCTCACCAGTGCTGAATACAGGGGCATAATCACTTCCCTCATCCTGCTGGCCACGTTATTCTTGATAGAGCCCAAGATGCCTTTGGCCTTCTTGGCCACCTGGGCACACTGCTGGCTCATGTTCGGCCACTGTTGACCAGGACCCCCAGATTCTTTTCTGCCAGGCAGCTTTCCAGCCACTCCTCCCCAAGCCTGTAACACTGCCTGGGGTTGTTGTGACCAAAGTGCAGGATCCAGCACTTGGCCTTGTTAAACCTCATACCACTGTCTTCTGCCCATCGATCCAACCTGTCCAGATCTCTCTGCAGAGCCTTCTACCCTCAAGCAGATCAACGCTCCCACTTAATTTGGTGTCGTCTGCAAACTTACAGACGGTGCACTCAATCCCCTCATCCAGATCATCAATAAAGACATTAAACAAGACTGGTCCCAAAACTGAGCCCTGAGGAACACCACTTGAGACCTGCTGCCAACTGGATTTAACACTTTTCACCACAACTCTCTGGGCTTGGCCATCCAGCCAGTTTTTAACCCAGCGAAAATCTGAATAGGTAGAAGGCCAGCTTGTAGTCATGGGAATAGGGCTCTGTCTTGCACTTCCTTGAAAAACTGTCCAGCGGATGTGTGTGAAGTTTCTGCTAGAAGATATGCCAGCTGAGGTATTCCCACTACTATATATTATTTTTTTTCTTTTAGTGCTCTGCAGCATGACTTTTCTTCTGCTTACTTTGCTCATCTGTTTTCTATATAAAAGAGATACATTATCTAAGGCACTAAGTTGTTTTAGTTTTACAGGAGTTGGAGAGGTTTTTAGCTATGCTAATCCTTTCTTTGTATTTCATTTTTTTCTTGTCTGCCCAGGATAACCTCCATTTTTTGTTCAGATTTAGTTTTCATCCAACCTACTTTTTTAAAGGAAAACTCATACGAAAATGGATGGGTTTGACTAGTATCATAATTTCAGCGATTTTTAAACAGCTTCAGCCATATGCTGATTATTTTGAAGCACAGTAGTCAACCAGCTGGCTAGCAGCCTATTTTATATATGCAATATGTGAAGCATACACTTCCCCAGGATCACAAGTAACAGTCCTCATACGTTATTTATACATTCGCACATGAGGATTGAGAGTTGCTGCCTGTATTTCATGCATGCATTAGACACTGTTTGAGTCACTTCCAGTATAATAAGTATCACAGCTCTTTGTGTTAGCTCTGAGCTCCAGGTTAGAGTACGTACCAGTATAGATATGCCTTCAAAAATACAAAGGGAAACGGCTTAGGCTAGAGACTCTATTACTTAATAAATGAGACAGCGGTGGTGTGTAAGGGAAGAGATAGAGACAAATGTTGATTCCCTCAAAGTGACCCTACAGGTCTGCGAAAGGCAAATGTTACTGCTCTTGTCTCCCAGTGTAGCACCTTAATTATGAGGCCACGTTGCCCAGACCAAGCAGCCTGCACTTAGCAAAATTTATTAACACAGCACTTACTTTCTTTGTACAGGATTAATAATTAGGGGTTACAATAAGTCTGGCTTTCAGTCAGTCAAATATTATCCATTAATTTCCAGCCACAAAGCTTCAAACCACCAAGGAAATATAGTGTACTATGTAGTTTAGGCCAACTCCCTTGCAGTTCAACTTTATTGGCATGTGAAAAGAAATAAACATGAGAAAACAAATATAAGAATACCACCTATTAACTTTTTGTGTACTGCAAGAAAAGCCTGGCAAACCAGGTCATTAAACAACCTATTTGAACAAAACGTTCATACCAACTCAGGCTTTTTTCTCCAATCTATCATTTCCCATGTAATTTCTCTGGCATAATAAAATAAAAATAGTAACAATAATTTTAAATAGACTTTATTTTGATGAGAGACTGCTTATTAAGCAGGTTTACTGCTGTGTGAAAGTAGATGTTTTTCTATATTTAGCTTCATGGAGCAAGCTAACAGGATTTTATTTTTTTCCAGGATAAACTGAGTTTTTTTAGAACGTGCCACGGATTTGATTACTTTCTTTTATTGAGGACATAATCTGTAGAAGAATTCCAGCAGGCTTTAATTACACTTTGTATATTTTATTTTTAGGAAGACACTAGTCAATACTAAAATAAGAAATAGTTAACATATACACGTCTCTCTGGCAATTCTGGGGGATAAGAACTGCCTAAATTTCCTGAAACTTTTAACACAAAGAAACTCCTATTATCCCACTAAAAGCATATTGCATAAATTTGACAAAATTACAGGGTGAAATTCTATGACCCATACTTTGCAGGAGTTCAGATTAGACAAGCACACTTCTTTGCTTCTGACCTTAGATTATACACATTTGAGACAAGTATGGCTTATATATTCATTTTTTGTAAAAGGTCTTTCACAGACACAAACACAGCTATAGTTATATGTCAAAAATATTACGTAGCTCATGTGTTGAACTGTACTAGAGAAAATACAAGAGTTAGTGCAGTGTCTTCTACATCCGTATAAGGATGGCTGTTCAATAAGGTTCTTGCATAGACATAAAGTCACAGCAGATTGAAGGTGTATACCAATAGCTAAAAGCTAAATATGTTAGAAAGAGAGTATGGTAAGACGGTATTGAGACCACACTTCTCCAACTATGAAGTGTAGAGCTGCAGAACTAGCTTGCAATGACAACGTGGCTGTGGGAGTGTGGTGCCACAACCACACTAGTGAGCATTGTCCCATCATGAAGGTGGCACGTCTTAGCTACTGTGCCATAAGGACAGAGTTGGACTTCTTCCTGTTCAAGGGAAGTTCTGGATGGCAGTAACTCCAGTGCTTGTTGTATGGAGCAGGCGTGCTCATTGTATGGAGCAGGCATGCTCTGAGAGACACTAAGGTCCCTCCACCTCAAGGGATGTGCACTAGGACTAGAGTGCAAACTAGCACTAGGTTCTAGTGTAACACTGACATGAAAGAAAACTGTCTTTATTTACCTGTAGGATACAATCACAAGTACAAACATCAGCTTGGATGCCAGTCTTAAGGCTCCATTTGTGGAAAGTGTCTGGAGGAATATCATCATACATGTCCAAACCCTAAATAATTAATTGCTGTTTTTAAAAAAGATTATTTTCTTCAGTTATCCTGGTTTAGAGGTAGTTGAAATTAAGAGATGGGTAAAGAAAAACACCTGCCGTGGATCTTCTATAGAGGATCTGAGTGTATGAAACTGTTGTATGCCATGTCCTCACCCTAAACTTTCCCACTAAACCTTATAAATATGATAAAAGAAGTGACACAAGTTAAACTGCAGAGCTAACTTGCCTGGAAAAGGAGGAAACTCATGACAGCTGGGCTCGCCTGAACACCTTGCATCTTCTACAGGCTTCGCTGAGAAATGAAGAGACTACAGGAGGACTTGTCATATGGGAAAGCGTTGATAGAAGGTACCGCATGGCTGTGGTGAATTATGAGATGTACTTATCATGTCATGTGAAATTGGAGACAGCAAATTTAATGCTTCTGATGCGTTAAATAAGGAAGTACTAAGTACAATAAAATCATGTTACATTTGTAATATATGTAATTAAAAAGACGAGTATTGGAATACTATGTCACATTCAAGTACTAATGTATTGTAGAAGACATTATTAAATTAAAAAGGGCTCAATCAAGTGACTAGTATGTAATTCATTGCACAGTTAATTTTCTGGACTAATACAAAATTAATTAATTCTTTTTCCTCTTCAGGAATTTTCAGGCTTTTAAATGTTTTCCTTCTTTTGCTTCAAAGCAAAACTGACCTCTTTCTTTTGTTCTCCCTCATTTCTCTCCCCTCCTCCCCCCTGTAAAGTCTCTTAAGTCCCTTCTGTCTAGGGTACTAGCTCAGAATGGAGAAGACTCACAGTCAGGTCCCTGCAGAGGGAGTGTTGCTACATCATTAATCTATCACTTTAGCTGATGAAAATGAACCCGGGGAAGCAACAAAGAACAAACACTCTGTCAAACACCCTGTGTATAAGACAGATTGTTCAACAAGTGTTCTTGAACAGAAGAACAAACTTTAAAGCTGCCCCAGACTAAGTTAACAGTATACACCAAAGCTGCCTGCTAGAGGTGATTGTATATGAGAATAATTGCTTCTTCATTGGTCTAGAGGAAGAACAGGAAAATAGATATACCAGTGCGGGCTGTGCAAGACATGGGTTCAAATCCCATTCCGCATTCCCTTTCTTCCATTTTGATCTTTTTTTTTTTTTTTTTTTTTTTAATCCAGAGTGCCAGAGTCTTAGCTGGATCCTCTTTCTTTCATTTTATCTTCCCCATCCTGTCGTTGTCCCCCCCCCAGCTTTCTCCTTTATACCCGAAAGATACTTTTAGGAAATTATTTTGAAAAAAAACTCAGACAATTTCTAAATTCTAGCTTCATAAATTTCTGTAAGCTTACATTTTCTTGTAAAAAAAAACTTTTGTTGAAAACTTCTCAGATTTCTATCTATACTCCAGTTTGTGAAACATAGAAGCTCGCACTTTCTAATCTAGTTTTCTGCGGTCATCAAGAAAAGTATGAGCCAAACTGTGTAAGCAGGGTCAGTCACAGTCATCTTTTGCTTTCTTCTGAACAAGGATGAATTTCCAGTCTTGCGCAGTAAATATTCAAGTATGCCTCAGCTGTTTACCTGTTTTGACCATTGTATATAACATGTGCAGCAATACATATAGCAAGAGTTTAAAGCAGAAGGAAGGAAAGCAGTATCCTTTCCTTGATAGAAAGTCTGCTATTTCAGCTCTTCTGAACCTGCTTTAAAAGCAAACACAGTCATAGGATTATATCTGTTGGGTTTTTTTAGCTACTCACAGGGTACATATGTAGACTTACTTTTATGCTTGCAGTGCATATTGAACTGGAATTGTTCTAAGTCTCTGGAAAAAGAAAAAAGCAAAAAAATACTGTAAAACAAAGCCTTTAAAATTCCCAAATTGTCTCCGTTATTGAGAAAAGGTTTGTACTGTTATGCTGCAGCACAGTAAAAGCAGATTTTGCAAAAAACAGAAACAGCAAAAGCTGCCTCTCTTATCTGAAAATTGATAGCTTCCCTCTAATATTTCAAGGTTTTCAGGAATGATTCACAATTCATGTCAGTAATTGTTGGACCACATAGAACATGAGTTATTGAAAAAAGTTTTTGGTAAACTAAATTCCTCTGTATCAATTTGGTGGTTTTCTGAGGAAAATTTGCATATACTTGAAAAAGAATTCTTATAAACAGAAAGGATTATTATTAGACCTACATCTGATGATCTCCACTCTCTGTTGAGCTGAACCATATTTTGAAATTTGATTTTAGTAGCAATTTATCTTAAAAGTAGTGCGACTTTCTAAATATCTGTCTAGTTATTGAAAAAGTTCAATGTAGAGCAAAAAATGGGTTTTACTGAACAATTAATTAAAAGTAAACAGTGAATTAATATCGCCCTTACACTCCTGATTGATCTTCCAGCACTTTGAATCCAAGTACAAGGGAAGGACAAACACACAAGCAGAACCTCGATCGTGGAACCAACAGTAACAAATTAACTGATTTTCTTACTTAATTTTTGACAGAAATAATGGACACTGCTTTCATTCCTTTATGGAATAAAATTACTATCAGATCATAGCTTCTTTAATAATGAAAATCCACACTGCTGCAAGGCAAAAGCTCTGCACTTAAAAGCTCTACAAGTAACCTTAGGGTTAAAAAATGTTCAGGTTCCTGGATTTCAAGCCCAAGCACATTAGGCTCTTGATTTAGCAGGATGGTATAAATTAGATATAATTAGGATTATTAATTTTATCTTGTCATTGTAACTGTCAATCATCTAGTAGAAAATCATTAAACAGATCGTGATTTCAAGCTAAAATTTTAGTAGCACTATCCTGGACACTTTCCCTAAGCCGTGTATCCCACCTAATTTTTCATCTTCTTTTTCCTTTTAACCTGGCATGAGATACTTCTTCCAAGCTTTTAATCTGTCCACTTGGCTCTGTTCCTCTCCTTCTATTCAATCCTTTTAGTTCTGCTGAGGTTATCTTGTTTTCTTAAGCAGACAGATGTGTCTGTAGCGCTCAGCACACCTGATTCAGGGCCACAGGCTTAACAGTTTGCAGGAAGAATAAGAGTTGTCCCTTTCTTCAGCTGGTTTATGACACTCTTCCAACAACGCTGCTTCTTCTTCAGGCTACGCTTTATACCCCTCCATTTATCGGATACTTTCCTTCTACATGGAAGTATATCCAATAGTTGATTAAAATTCAAATTAACCTGATGTTTTGTTTTCTAGAGATCAAATAACAAACTGTTAAACTCCAAAAATAGAATTGCACTTCCTGAACACACTGGACTTCTCTACACTTGAGGAGACGGATCTGCAAGTTAGATTTATTTCTAGCATTTTTCTGTGTTTTGTATGATTTACAACAAGCAAAGATAATCTTAGGCATTGGCAGCATCCTTTTAGAGGTTTCCTTAGCAAGTTATGTACTAGCTAACAGCTTGTCAGTAGAGGGTATTGACAGAGAAGCACAGAGAGAAAAAATATTTGAAAAGAACTAAAGTAGCATGAAAGAGCCATGGTCAGATTCTTCTGCTTACAAGATCATTTTCACTACAGTTAAATCTATGAAGCTCTTCTGTGTTTCTAGAATACAAAGTTACTGGCAAGATGAAGGGTTTTGATGTTGTTGCTCACAGGTGTTAGAAACAGGATGTTTGGCAATTCTCTTATTTTCAGGACTAGACTTGACTTGACGGTGGAGCGTTGTAAAGCCACAAACAAGATTCTTTCAGATGAATTGGCAGTAATACTCTTCCCAGGGTCCCTGCAAAAACATCCTTCCTCTGAGAAATTTCTGCTTGCTTTAGTGACAAGAAAATAAGAGCTGTAATCCATTTACAAATGTATGGAAAAACACATGATTTCATGTCAGGTGTTTTCACTTCTAGGAATAAGGTGAATGGGAACATATTGCAAAAATGGGAGGCACTGTGTGGGTGCTGGAAGGGCCATGCAGATTCAGCTCCCAGCACGAATGCGGTGCCCAAAGGTAAGACAGCACCAGAGCTCAGCTGAGAGAACAGGGGAGCATCCCCAGAAGTCTGGTGTAGATGAGAGTCTTAAAAATGTGTGGCTTAGTAGGCGACAGCTATTATAGGTACACAAAAATCAGCATCAGCTTAAGGCAAATTTGGCTGGGGAGAAGGAATTATCCTGGAGAAGTACTGAATAGTTACATTTGCAGTATTTATCACAGTATCAATCCTTTCAAGCACAGATGCTAACACAGCCTTGTCTTCCCTTTGAACGGGAGCAGGACTCACCTCTAAGCTTGTTATCAAAGTCTGTAAAAGCAATCGATAATATTTTTTAATAGAAAACACTCTGTAAAAGATAATTATATTGTTTTATTTAGTTGTTCTATTGAGAAATATTTTTAATCTTTTTAAATATTTGGAAACCAAATAAAAGACGGATTTAATTTTAAACATGAACAAAATGTTTTGAGACTGACTGCTATAGTGGAATAAAAAAGGTTTGCTAAAATTCTACATATGTGTTCTATAGGGACTTTGTATCCACTCTTAATGGGAAAATAACATTAAAACATAATTAAAGTTGTGAATGACTTTAAAGAGTTGATGGTTTAAATATTTAGTCCAATTTCTGTTGTTTTTTATGCGGTTTGTAATAAAATTCAGAAAATATATGTAAAAATCCCATGAAAGATTATTTTCTTTAATCTTAGGATTTGGTAAATTCATTCTCTAGGGAAAATACAATGCTAATTCACACCATTCTATTTTGGTTATATGAAATTGGAGAATTCAGAATTGTTCTCTTTTTAATGATGTTTTTATAACAAGAGAGATTGAGAAACACATCCCAAATTTCTACAGGCCCAAATCCAATTTCAGATACCACTTTGAAGATCAACACTGAAAATAGTAGGAGTTGTGTTAAGAGCAGAGCTTTATAGCATCTCTATAAATTCTGCAACACAGAGAACATATGGAGTGCGCACAAAAATCTAAACAGATTCTTAACCACATGCACTGAGGTCAGTCTCCAGTTTTTAAGGGAAACTTTCCTATTATAGAGGTAGCTGAACAATGATAGTAGAGCTGCTTTTTTCCCCCCTCTCCCCCTTCTTAATAAATTAGAGCTGTAAAGCTTAAATTACCTGAAGAGAGAAGAGAAAAGATGGCCTTACATGGACATTTTATGGCACAGTCAATTACTATTAAAAATTCTAGCCAAATCAGATACATGAATGAACAAGACATGTACAAGAATGCTTTCACTTGCTGCTATAGCGCTGGGACTGCTGACAAAGGAACAAAGCTGGAAGCTCATAGCAGCAGCAGTCACAGAAAATCTTAAAGAGAGACTTTTAAAAGCTATAAACAGGACACCAGAAGGCAGCAGCCTCTGGCAGAAGAGATTAAAATTCAACAAAGCAGATTTAAAAATATAAAAGCACCATTAACAAGAAACTCCAGAAATGCCTTATGCTACCACAGAGGCGGAAGAATTTCTATTCTTTTTATCCAAACTTGAAAGAAAGGAGCAACATGGGATTACAAAATCCTTTTTACTTCATGGTTCATCTCCTTTGACAAGCACCTGCTTTGACTTTCAGTAGCCAACTCTCTTCAGGCCTTCATGAACTGGTACCCCCTGGATGTCACAACCAAAACCTGGAGACAAAGGAGAGAAGCCAGGACATCAGAATGAGGCATATGTAGGGGACAAGCAAATCATGTACAACTAGAGGAGAGTTACACAAAACAATATAGGAGAAGATGAGATCTATGAATAAGATGGAACAATGGGGTCCATGAGGAGGAAGTTAGTAAGCTCGTTAAATTCATTTGCTTATCATACCATCGTAACTAGTCAAGAACTAAAAATAACATGTCCAGCATCATAGTCTCTATGATGTTACTGTAAATTTTGTTCATAAATGAGAAAGCAATTCCAGATGTTGAATCTCCTTCAAAGCTTCTTGTAAGATCTTGCCATTTTCTTCTGGTTTCCTATCAGCAAGCTGAATCAGTTCAATGCTAAAGTGCATAGCTGGTGTGAGTTGATACACTGAAATCATAATATAATACATTGCCAAAAGACCTTCAGCTGGGAGGTATGTGGAGAGCTGGATGGATGTTAAGGTGATGTTTTGTGTATTGAAATATTGCTTTCTATCCAATTACTGTTTAATCTACAAGCTTATTAAGGAGCCAGAAATCCAAAAATCTACCAGGCTACAACATGCTTGCTTTCTGAGCCATTGAGTTTTTCATTCCTAGATAAATGGTGGCTTAACTTTGACAATCAGAAAAGCAAGTAGTCATTTTTTCCTACCCTTCTTCATATGCAAGAAGTACCCACATGGATGTATTCTAATGAAATGCAAGAATGGAGAGTATCTGAATACTCTGATTTGCACCTCCAACAAAGGTGCTATTTAACATCTTTCTTGGAGACATGGACAGTGGGATCGAGTGCACCCTCAGCAAGTTTGCTGATGACACCAAGCTCGGTGGCACGGTTGACACACTGGAGGGAAGGGATGTCATCCAGAGGGACCTGGACAGGCTTGAGAGGTGGGCTAATGCAAATGGCATGAAGTTCAACCAAGCCAAGTGCAGAGTCCCACACCTGGGATGTGGCAATCCCAGGCATAAATACAGGCTGGGCAGAGAATGGCTGGAGAGCAGCCCTGAGGAGAAGGACTTGGGAGTGCTCATGGATGAGAAGCTCAACATGAGCCGGCAGTGCGTGCTGGCAGCCCAGAAAGCCAACCGTATCCTGGGTTGCATCAAAAGAAGCGTGGCCAGCAGGGCACGGGAGGTGATTCTCCCCCTCTACTCTGCGCTTGTGAGACCCCACCTGGAGTACTGTGTCCAGCTCTGGAGTCCTCAACATAGAAAGGACATGGAACTGTTGGAACAGGTCCAGCGAAGGGCCACTAAGATGATTAGAGGGATGGAGCACCTCTCCTATGAGGACAGGCTGAGAGAGCTGGGGCTGTTCAGCCTGGAGAAGAGAAGGCTCCGGGGAGACCTGATAGCAGCCTTTCAGTATCTGAAGGGAGCCTACAGGAGAGCTGGAGAGGGACTCTTTGTCAGGAAGTCTAGTGATAGGACAAGGGGTAATGGTTTTAAATTGGAAGAGGGGAGATTTAGATTAGATATTAGGAAGAAGTTCTTTACTGTGAGGGTGGTGAGGCACTGGAACAGGTTACCCAGGGAAGTTGTGGAGGCCCCATCCCTGGAAGTGTTTAAGGCCAGGCTGGATGGGGCTTTGAGCAACCTGCTGTAGTCAGAGGTGTCCCTGCCCATGGCAGGGGGGTTGGAACTTGATGATCTTTAAGGTCCCTTCCAACTCTAACCATTCTATGATTCTATGATTCTATAATTTCCTATGCAGTGCTCTAACCACTGATGGGAAAAAAAGGTGTTTCCTCTTATTTTGTTTTAAGAGGAAAAGTGATACTTAATAAAAGCACAAAAAACTGTTTCAGACTAAATCCTAATAACGCATGGGCACATGAGCTGGAGAGGGAGCTTCAGGTATAGCCCTCTGCAGCCTTCTGTATTGTCTAGTTCAGGCACCATGTGCACTGGTTGTGGACTGTGTTGTGGCTAATTTTGTTCTCATGTACTCAGTGGGCAGAGCTAGAGAACTGTATAAAACAGGCAAGCGTGACCTCACAGTGAATTCTGCTCCCAGGCACAATAACAGACATTTAACCCTGGGACCATCAACACAAGTCCCATTTTGCCAGGCTCAGGGTGTCAAAGATCCATGGCTGATCTAGTCACTCTGGGCTCCAGGTATCATCACAGGTAGGTGCAAGGGCTTGTTTAGAGCATATTTGATCAAGCCTATCTCAAATGCTTGCTTCATGTTGAGTGCTCCATGCCTATGAGTTCTTGTCTGGGTTATTTATTTTCAAGAAAGCTCAGGGTGACTGGGTGAGATGTAAATCTCAACACTGCAGTCTTCTATATCAGTAGGTGAGGCCCATAAGCTGCCCCTTAAATCCACATTTCTTTTTGAACCTATCCTTAAGTTTGACCTTAAGCACCTTAAGGGCTAGACCAAATATCACCTGAAAAGCAGCAGCAGGAGTTAGATTCAGTCAAATCAAGAACGACAGGATCCCAGGTGCTCCTTTGGTGATAAAAACACCCCATATCTCACTCTGTTTATCTGAAAAAACTTGCCTCTATTAAGTGAAATATCAAAACCATGTCTGGAACATGTAATCAGCCTTCCATGTGAGACCCTCAGATAGCAGAAATCAGTGTAGCTTCCATGGATCTATAATGTTTTATAGGGATTAAGGATATGGCTTGTTGTTTTTACCGCAAAATAGCATATAATTTTATATAAATAAATTTACACTATTCAAAACATAGAAGGCTGGGATTTTGTTTATTTAATCTGAAGCAATTTAACAAACTGACCCAAAGCAAAGAATTTCAAATACCTTTACTTGTAAATGTCAGTTGTTGGGTTTTTTTAAAGAAACGATAAGATAGATGATGTGTTAGATTAACCTGAGCTAAGAAAATAGAGTCATAGCCAAAATTATAGACAAAGACTAATATCTGTGCAAGGAAACATACTGAAAACAAACTAAGTTTGACCTCTGGTAATGCTAGCAGCTGGGCTAAACATGAGTGCAGCTTCAGATCTGTTCATTTTAAGAATATTTTTTTTAGGGTCCGTTTTGTTGAACTGTCCTGATAAATTAAGTCTTGGGTGGGTTTTCTGCTATTTTCTTTTCTTTCTCTAAAGAAACCCTTCAGTTCAATCTAGTGAGAAACAAAAAGAAAGTTCATCCTGTGGCCTGTTGCTGTATAAATTTTCATAAGAAAAAAAATTATTCTATTGTCCAAAATGCTGAAGTAGTGAGCTAGCGTATTTCCTGTGAATTCCTGTTTTGTATCAAAATTTCCTCAGCCAGGTACTTTAATCTGATTTTTCCTTTCAAAGGTACACTTTTACATACACCTTGTCGCCATGTTACAGTTGTTTTTAAATGTCGCAGCCTGTTCTTCAACACTGGGCTGCAGTTTACTGCCCCTAATAAATTGCCATGCTGTAAATGGACTAAGGAATTATTTTTGTCTGTGATATTTGGAGTTTTCTTAGCTGGGGTCAGTGTTTATTTCAGAGTATCAGCATGGCTAAGGGGTGCAATAATTCACAACCAGAGATGAGCAGACAGGGATAAAAGTCTCTTAAAATGGTCATTTTTCCAGAGAAAATGTATGTGCTATTATAGCCTAGTAGACCTTGGAGAAAATGGTTATCAAAAGGACAGACGGGGAGAAATAGATTAGATAGAATAGATGAGACTAATAAAAAATGAGGATCAGGATTTTATCTAGCATGGGGGATGTTGGTAAGGGTGAAGCTGTAGCAGTAAGACAGGAGCAATCAGCTGATATTTCCTCTCAGATCTTGCCTCCCTTCAAAAGTCCCTATGTAAGACATAGGTATTTGCATGCACATTGAAAATAATATTTGAAATCTGAATGAAAACTCCCCATCTGACAGTGAATAGCTTATCTCCAGAGACGAACCTAGACCTTGTTCAAATCTCATATAAGTTGTGAAGGCCCTGGAGGTGTTCAAAGCCAGTTTGGATGAGGCTTTGAGCAACCTGATTAGCGGAAGTTGTTCCTGCCAATGGCAGGGGGGTTGAAACTAGATGATCTTTAAGATCCCTTCCAACCTCAACTATTCTGTGATTCTATGACTATAACATACATTTTGCAAAAATTTATTCTTTTAAAAATTATCTGCCCTTTTGTGTACATTTTCAACAGTACTTGAGCTTTATACCATGTTTAAATGAATATGTCAGAGATCATAGGTGATAGGGTATTTATGAGCTTTCACAGAACTCTCATCTCATGATTTTTCTGGAGACTGCAGTACTTATAATTTTGAATTACAAGAGTTTAAGGACATGCAATCTAGCAGATGCTCTTAACATGATATAACATTGATATGCAACAAATATGAAGGCCTTATTAAAAAAACATTAGAAATAATTGCTGCGTAAGTGGGATAAAGAAATGTGCTAATATATTTCTTTTGGAAAATAATCAAGCCAGCATTCAAGATGTCTCCTTTATGCATGGAGAATGTGTAAGCCAGGAACCTCTATTCCTGAATATTGTGTCTGATCTAGAAAGAAAGCTATTTTTAATTGTATAGTTTAATATTTGTATAGTACCTTTAATCTTCTGCCAGAAGAATTTTACAACTGGTATAAAAGACACATGAGACTGAATGTTCTTGGCTTGAATATGTAGGACTCCTGGATTATGTTTCTGCTGCTGGACAGCCAGGGACAAATCATTTCTCTGATCAGGTCTTTTATGACACCACTAAAATTGATTAATAATAACACTCCACTTCTTTGCAAAATGATAAATATACATTGACAAAACCTGAAGCCTAGTATCTAGGTTACTATTTATTTAATATAAATATCTTCCTCCATGTGCCCTTGGTACCCAAGCACCCTTAAATTCTTCTAAAGAACAGAGTTGGGAAAGGAAGCAAAAGGTGTCCGTTGAAACTTGAAGGAGTCCTCAGAGACACAAAACATTTTTGTCTCAAACATGACTTTTTTATACTATCTAAATGACATCAGTGAGCAAGAATTTAGGTTTAAGCCCAAAGACAGAGTCTCTAACTTTGACAGTTTCTCCACCCCTTCAGGTTACAGCTTCTCTTATGTTTCCCTTACACTGAAAGGTCCTGTTTAGGAAAATACTTTATTCTCATTACTCACAGGTGGGATGATTCATGATTACATATTCTGCTTTCTGGAGACTTCTACTTTTATTCAGCAACTAGGTAGTTGTTCACAGTATGGTTTCAAGTCTTGTTTAATACTTCTCATGCAAATTTTGATCAAGATTTATTTCATTGATCACTATAAGCCATGGCTTATTAATATATATTTTTATAGATACACTTGTAAACATATACATAGCTATTCTGTAACACTGATCCGTCGTGAGGGATCACAGTAAATACCTCTGAGATGTTAAAAAGACAATAAAAAAATCTAGCATTATAAGCTTAATGAATAGAAATATTAATTTGGTATGTGTTTAAAGTATCTAACCTGAGCGCTGAAGTTATGAAGAAAGCAGTCCTGACTCTCATCTGACAGTCATAAGAGTGGTTTGGAGACTGTTCAACTTCAGTAATTTACAGCTTGTACAAAACTACAGCATAGCAGCCAGAAAGAATGCTGAATTATCATACAGCAAACCTTAGATGGGACAGATCTGAGCTGACACCACATACTCTGCACTTAACCAGAGAAGACAAGGAACTGCTGGGTGGCTGTATACCTAACTATGTGCCACCGCACTTGAGATTTTCATTGTGAGCAGGAAAGATCTGTACTAACTACCATTTTCACAAATTATGTTTAACCACTTTGTATCCTCAAAAGTTAGCATATGGATGCACTTTCAAACACTTAACTCCTCTTTCAGTGTGGTGATAAAACTCCCACATTTTAGATTACAGATATAGAGCTCTTACAGTTATTATTTAAAAAAAAAAAAAAAAGAAAACCTTTCTTGCTAGCTCAGTTGAAAGAGAAGGGTAAGTTCTGCATCATCCTGATCATGCTGAGCAAATGTATTGTCTTGGCATCAACAGTTTTACAACTCCATTTAAAAATAGTTCTGCTAAAGTGTTCTAAATGTCATTGTGCCTTCTGTCTTTCCTTTATTCTTCAACTTCAAAGCTTCAAAAGCATCTATCTGAGTTTAATTACCTATCTTGCACGTCTGTATGGGTTTTGAGATACTGACTCCTTAATCACCTGTTCCACTTCAGTTTTTAACATTTTAGTTTATTGTCTGTGGTGAAGAGGCTTTCTTTTTATTGCATTTCCCTATTCCATATCTGTGTCTGAACCCACTACAGAGTGTTATAAACACATATCTTTTCCTAAGCATAGTTTTGAATATAAAATACTGTACTCTACATTCTTCCTATTTTTACAGGAAATTTGAGAACTGCTTTCCAAAATATATTTACCCAATCATGAACTGGTGGAGGTATGAATGGTACCAGCTATTTTTTAAATGTGACCCTTCTCCTTTCAGAGGTATTTTAAATTATGTTTTTATGTTGACATTGTACCAGAACAGAAAATGGACACATAACAATGCTCTTAAATTATCGCTCATCCCCTCCTACCTATAGAATCTCCACTGTTGATTCCTGCTGGGAGAAATGAGCCAGATAAAATTTGACTTAATATCCCTAAAGTCTCTCATTCCTAGAAACTCCTACTCCACTCCATTTTTCATACTTAAATCACAGAAATATTTCAAGTTACTGTTCATTTTTTTTAGTGATCTATAGCTCTTTTATAAACTTCACATTCAGAAAGTGTCTTAAACATAATGCTGAGAATCACATTATTTTCATTCTTTTCACCAGATGCATTGACTCATCATGTCTTATTTCATTAGTTATAGTACAGTATGTCACTATATACATGATATCAGTAGATGTGGCCAGATTTTTAACTGTCCGTTTGCCCTTTGAGAAACAAATTCTAAAAGCTGATTAATTTTTCAAGATTACTGCAATTCTTCATTTGGTTTAGAGCATGTGTATCCATTTGAATATATGGAAAATCAGTTATCATAAATATAACCTACTTACCTGATATATTTTTGCCCCTGTTGTTTTTTTTATTTCATTGTGGCTTTTATTTCAACTCTCCTAATTTGATCACACTGAAGAATGGGATAAGCACAGAGTATTGTGAAAGATGTTTCTAGACTAATGCAGGCCAAATGGAATTGAAGCTCATCAGTGACTTGATTCTGCTACAAAAATCACGACAACTTTGCAAAATATACATTTAAGCTATGTTATGACATTTATGTCTAGAAAAAGGGATTTGATCAGTTAATATGAAAACTACCAGAGTAGCTCCATTAATCAGATTTTGTTTCTTCTACAGATCTGAATGTAAACAGTTGAGCAAGTGAGAGTTTGTGAAATGTGTTTATTATGTTATCCTTTTAACCTCATGAACTTTTTAGTATATTTAATGTAGAATTGGATCAATCTCTCTTTTCTAGGCAACACTCAGTGTAGATACTTAGCATTCCTGAGAAATTTTCTGAAAAAAAATAAAGTGGCAGAAAATAGTCAATAAGTAAAAAAAAAATGGATTTTTTAGTGATTTTTAGTTTCCCTGGGGGTGGTAAGTCAGTGCTGTCCTACGGCAGGGTCGGGTAGACCGCCCTAGTGTAGTCTCTGACTTTTTCTTTACTGCCTCAAGGGCAAAGGACTGTGCAGCTGCAAACCATTGCTCTCCAGTTCAGCCTGGCTCAGCAGTACTGGGAAAGCATGGTGAGGATTAGAAGCCAACTACAGGTACAGACAGAGCAAGTTCCCCATAAAGTTGACTGAGGAATGTAGGTATCTCTTTTTAACCAATGTGTTAGCTCTTTTCTGTCAATGTATCTGCCTGGTGGCCCAGGCCTGAAAGAAGGACCAGTGCACCCACCTCTTGATCACCTCAGTTATGAACTTTGCTAGGAGGTAGGAGATGAAAATTTCAAACTTCCCCAGGTTAGAACAAGCTTTAAACCACTTCTTTGTCTTCTGGTTATGGTCTTTAACTTGCTAAGTAACAGTGGGTGCTACTGACCCCTCAAACACAAATCTGTTTCCCTAGGTAAAACCTCTGGCACTTGAGCACTCAGCAAAATCATCTGTCAAGCACAGAAGCATGTGCTGCATTAACCTTATCTAAGAAGAGGCAGAGTAGATGGTCTGGACTGCTGGATTCTGGGGTCTGGCAGAATTTGGCAGCCAGACCTGTCCCTTCCTTCATGCATGTTCTCTGAGAAGGGACAGAACATTCAGGCAGAGGGAGATGGCTGAATAGAGAGCTCTCTTGTTCCACTCTGTGATATAAGAGCGATCACATCTGGGCCTTCCCCATCTAAGCTGGAATGTTTTCATCTATGATTTCTTCTATAAATCACTTAGGGTAAGACATTTTTGAAGCTATAGGAGGTTGTTATTTCAATGAATACAGCTAAACAGTGAGCGCAATGTTTGGACAATCAAAAGTTCAGCTGCCTGTAGATTCCCCAAAACCAAAGACGACCTGCCAGATCACTGCTGCCATCACTAACCCCCCCAGGTTAGCTGCCTGCATTTGTGATGTCTCACTAGGAAGTAAAACAATCTGAAGACATTTCTTACTTCCCAATCCGAGACCACAAGTGTCATCCCCACAGAACCAGAATGACTGCTGAACTCGACATCAAGTTTTTAGTGACACAGTGCTTTGACAGCTGCTACCTGGTCAGGATTTGGTGGCTTTTTTCAAGTCTATGGCAAAGCATGATCTGTTTTGATGCTGGTGAGTAACTCTGCATCTTCACTGAAATCACAGGCGACATTGTTGCATTATTATTCCCATTTAGCAATTTGGTTTTGTTTTTAAATTAACCTCATTATGTAGGAATGAAAGATATTTTAGGATAAATTGGGACTAAGAGACCATGCAAAGTCTGTTTCTCTTTAGAGTTAACATTCCATGAACTGCAATGAACCAGTTCAAGAGCTTCATCTTTCACCCCAATCCACCTGCCAGATACTCTTCATGGTATGAGAAAAGTGATTCATTAAACTGGCCACAAAGGGCAAATCTCAGAGTATTTTTACTTATTAGCTCTGTTCTTTCATTTATTATACACCAAGTAGCAACAAGCAAACTTGTTTTATTTTATCACTTTGTTCACACGCCATAGTTGTGCAAATGAGATGTTTATCTCAGTGTGAAGAGCACTTTGGTCTGTTTAGTCAAGCTGGAAAGGAGATGGATGAAGACATGAAAAAGGAAAAAGAAATAGAAGTCAAAAGGGGAAGTGTGAAAGAGGGCAGAATTTTAATGAATGAGTAGATATACAGCTTATACTTTGCGAAAACTGTGGATACTTAGTACCTTCCGATAAAGGATTATATGCACTTAATGTAGGAAATCTGTTAAATCAGCCAAACTTTAAAATGTTTCTGAGCCAGATAAGACCATCAGAACTGACATGTGGGGCTGGAGCAAAGTCCCAGAGCCTTTTACCAGATGATCATCAGTAACTTGTCTCTCAGGGAAAAAATATGTAAAGTGAGACAAACGTAGGCTACTCTTTCATAATGTGGACTCTGCCTACTTTCAGCACTGTGTGAAATCCCAAACTAGACTTTATAGACCTCTGTAATCTCTACAGTCCACTGTTTTCATAGCTATTACAGGTATAGACTCCAACACTTAAAAAAGTTGTTTGTGACTTATGCAAATCTCTGCTTTGGAAAATTGTTTTCATTTCATGAGCTTGATTAACTGAATGTCTGACTCACTGTTGATTTAATTAAATGGAAACACCTTGATGAATCACAGTATTTGTTTGCAGGACTTAAAAAAGCAGTCTGAAATGTGTAGAAAACTTTCACTATGTACACACACCTTTTACTGAGAAAATGGAACGTGGTTTCACTAACTTGATTTGTACTGACAACTGGTACGGGTGGTAAGAAGATACCACACATCAACACAACCAGATCAATCTGTGCCTACCTCTCAGTCCACAAAAGCAGTGGAGAAAATAGGAGTATGCCCTAAGTATGCATTCCTATTTTCTGTATTAACTGTTCATGATTTTCATACATGTCGTTCAACACTGAGCTACTATATTTTATTAGATTCTAAATTAGACACAAAAAAACCGCTAGATGGCATTTGTTAGCTGTAAATGAATTAAATCAGACTAGCTCTAAAGAAAGACTAGAGGGAAGGGATTTACGTTATTAATAACTGTCATGTGGGCAGATTTAGGTGAACAATACTGTGATTTAAGGAGGGGAAAAAAGTCAGAATTAAGGCTAAAATTAAATCCAGAACATCAGAGACACAAAAGAGAAGAGACTCTTGTGGAAGAGATGAGCACAGCTGGTCCAAAGGTAAAATTCCTGGCAAGGAGAAAAATACTCTTGAGCGTGACTGACAGGCAAGCAAGAAGCTCCCCAGTGTTTCTCACACGTAAGGGCTGTTTCGTTTTCCTGGCAGAGAAAATACATTCCTGGCACAGAAAGTGCACGTGCAAGGAGTTCAAAGCCCTGTAGCCTCCTGTAGCCCAGCATTTCACTGGGATCCCAACCCCCACTCTGGGGTCTCAATTTTAATTCCCCTATAAAGCAACATCTTTGCATCGGTGATCCAGAGGTGCCACCCTGAATTCTGGGGGCTCCATCACCCCCCACAGAAGGACTTACAGAGCAAGAAGCAGCACCATGAACAGCTTTCTTGCACATGCATATGTGTGTGTGTCATGGTTTGGGAGTGATTGGCCCAATCAGGTGGAATGACAGATGCTTTCTCCTGTCCCACTTTGAAGGGAGGCGGGAGAGAGAAAAAAAAAGAGACACGGGTCTATAATGAACTAGACTACTTTAATGAAATATTAATAATAAAATAAAAAGAAAATAATGGTCAGCAAGACCTGGACAGGCTGGGGAGTTGGGCAGGGAAAAACCTTATGAAATTCAACAAAAGCAAGGGTAAGGTCCCGCACCTGAAGAGGAATAACCCCATGCACCAGTACAGGTTGGGGGCTGACCTGCTGGAAAGCAGCTCTGCGAGAGGGACCTGGGAGTCCTGGTGGCCAACAGGATGCCCATGAGCCAGCAATGTGCCCTTATGGCCAAAAAGGTCAATGCCATCCTGGGGTGCATCAAGAGGAGTGTGGCAAGCAGGTCAAGGGAGGTCATCCTCCCCCTCTACTCTGCCCTGGTGAGACCACGACTCGAGTACGGTGTCCAGTTCTGGGCTCCCCAGTTTAAGAAAGACAGGGGACAGCTGGAGAGGGTACGGAGAAGGGCCACAAAGATGATTAGGGGTCTGGAGTATCCTTCTTATGAGGAAAGGCTGAGGGAGTTGGGTCTTTTTAGTCTGGAGAAGAGAAGACTGAGGGGGATCTCATAAATGTCTACAAATACTTCAGGTACAAACTCGAATATAGGAAGTTCCCTCTGAACATGAGGAGGAACTTCTTTCCTTTGAGGGTGGCAGAGCACTGGTACAGGCTGCCCAGAGAGGTGGTGGAGTCTCTAACTCTGGAGACGTTCCAAACCCGCCTGGACGCCATCCTGTGCAACCTGCTGTAGGTGGACCTGCTCTGGGCAGGGGGGTTGGACCAGACGATCTCTAGAGTTCCCTTCCAACCGTTAACATTCTGTGATTCTGTGAAATACATACAAAACAGCATCAAGCTCCTAGGATGCATATGGGATGGAATACTGTGTTGGTCAGTTTTGGGTCACCTGTCCTGTCCGCTCCTCCCTCCAGGTGTGATCCCTCTATGCTTTTCTGCTTCCAGGTCTCCAACAGGACAAAAAGTTGGCTACCCTTGGTTGTTATAGCAGTAAGTATAAGCAAGAGCCTCTCTGCATACCATGCCTTGGTATCAACTATAAACATGGGTCTTTTCAATCTGAGGGTGAACAGTTTTCTGCACAACATGCTGTTAATTTCAGCAGCTGGAAGAGGCCTAGTTAGAAAGTAGAGTTACTGAACAAAATTGGTCTTGTTTTGCCTCAAACCAGGACAGTGTGTATCAGGGTACACTTGGCTTCCAGCTGTGTGACCCAAAAGTTCCTACTGCTTGTGCATTATTATGTTTGTGTATGCATGTTGTGCATGTATTACTGATATTATTTCTTTCAAATTTTTGGACACAAACATAAATCTCTAAGTGCAGTATTGCTCTAGCAACTGAGTTTAACTTATTTGTAGAACAGCTGTTGATGCTTTTAGCCTTGTCAGACACAGAGATCATTTCAAGATCCTTTCCAGGATTTCTGTGGCTCACTTCAGCACATTTCTCTCTCAGATACATGACTATAAGTAAGGGAAAGGTTAACTCAGGACCTGCTACCCATGCTTAATGTTTCATATCTCAAAGAAAAGTAGTTACACTTCTATGGCATAATTGCTCTTCAGGACTCAACTGATCAGCCCAGTCTACAATCGTCTGATAGGCTGCTGTTGGATGTGTTGTTTTTTTTTTTCCTTGGGAGTTGATTTGATGCTGAGGTGCTCGTGCTTGGCTCCAGCCTCAGTTGTCTTGCACATGTATTGCAGCCATTTCTGTGTCTAGACACTCAACCTACTCATTTGTACCCCAGCTTGCTGACCTGCCATCCCGGCTGTTCCTGGTCATGTCCTTGTCCTCACAGCCCTGCCTGGCCATCCTGGGCTCTGTCTGACACCGGTTTCCTTCAGCGGGGCTTGTCCTGCCCCACCTGTGGTATGACACCCCAGCCTGGCCTCTGTCACCGGAATTGTTCCATGTAAATTACGCACTATAAAATAAATAATAGAAAAGGTCACAAAATACATGATTTTTTTCCTATTAAAAAATGTAGAAGAAAACATCTGTGTCTGTTTATCACAAACCTCAGTAGAAATTTGCTGGAAAACACCCCTTTCAGGGTTTATAAATGTTGAGGTTTGCCCCTTTCCCTGCCATTGCAGCCCAGTGCCTCCCACCCCGACCAGTTCTGTCTGCTGGGATGCACCAAGGGATGACTGTGGCATGCTATGGGGGAACAGTCTGCATTGGAGGTATGATGTAAGGCACTGGAGGGCATTTCCAAATCTTTTTGGTTTGGTTTGTTTTGAGTCAAAGGCTTTTCAGCTGTCAGGTGTTCTCTCTTTCCAACAAAAATAAAAGATTAAATTGTCTGCAGAAAGCAGACACATTCCAAAAAATGTCCTTCTAAAGAAAACTCAATATCCTGTTGGAAAAGAGCTTCAGTGGAAAACAACCAGCAAGAACCTTGTGCAGTTTTATCCCAAGGCCAATGTTTCCCTTAAAAACTAACACACTTTTAGAGAGCACAACCTGCAATTGTTCAGTGTAAGAGAGGGGAAAAAATAGAAATCTTGTTCAAATGGTCACTGAAGGGAGTGTGTCAAATGTGAACACAGAATAATATATCAAGCATTTGTTGTTTAAGAAGACTGAGACACATTTATGCGGACCATACAGTTAGCATGGCTGTTGATCTACTTTAGGCATTTTGCCAAGCATTTTGAGGAACCAAAACAGTATTTGCACATCAACAGCTTATAATATTAGCGCTAATATATTATTTCAGCTGGAAATAACATTCAAAGCATGTTACAAAGCATTCAAGTGTGATTAAATTATGTCAGTGTTATCATTTGTAACCCAGAGTTTATATGTGATTTTAATTGATATAGTTTATTTTCAAGCTGAAGAGAGGTGAAGAGCAGGACATTTTTATGCTGGATTTATTCCATATTGAATATTATTTGGTGATCAGCATGTTGGATAGTTGAATATCTGTATTACAATAGTTTTTCTGTTAAAGACAAACTGTATACTTATTATTAAAACAAAAAAAGAATATAATGGCTGAAATATTCATAGCTTTGGAAATAAAATATTAATTTCATTTACTAATTATTATGTTGTTAATGCATCTGTGCTATATGGAGTTGAAACAAACAAAAGCTGTAATTTCAAGTGTAAATTCTGTTAACATTTCCAAATTAATTTTGTGTAATTCTTGCTGCAAATGCAAAAAAAGAAATTACCAAACCAAAGTTCATGGTGGGTTAAAATTTCCCATAAAGAAATGCTAATGAAAGATTTGCATGACAGTAAAGTCATCAAAACTAAGCTGAACTGAGATTCAATCATGATACTATACAGATACATAAAAATTAAAATAGAAAAAAAAAAAAACCTGCCCAATATTCGCAAATAGCAAAAACATAATGGGGAAGAGACAATTGAATCAAACTCTGGGTCAAAATGCAAATAAGTGTTAATGAATGTATGTTCATTGTGTACTATAATTTGTGTACATAGCAGTGGTGCTGATATTTTTATACCCATGCTTTTGAATTTCAAAGTGTCTGAAGATGAATCCCGTTGCTCCCTTCACAGAAGGAACCTACAGACTATGCAATGCAAAAACCACACTGTATGTGCCCAGAGCAGTTCGTTCCTGCAGCTTCTTGGGAAGAAAAAATAATTTATTCCTAGTTCACTAGTGTCATCTGGTGGCCACATTGAAAACAAACGTTGTGTTCCATAAGGTTTTTGCGTGCCTTGAAGAGCTGGCTGAGGGTATCTTTGCTCCCGTATTCAGCCTCACCAGAGGACAGAGACCCTTGTCTCCCTGTTTTTCAGTTCACTGCGTGTTTTGCTCTGCTCATTTGGTTGTTCCCTCCTATTCTTTATGCTGATTACCCTCCTTTTTATTTCCCTCTGAGAAAGCACAGATCCTAACCGAAGTCCATAGAGGAAAACAGTGATCCCTCGGGGGTAGATTGCTGAGATCTGTGAGCTCACATCATCAAGGGAAGGCTGCTCTGAGGTACGTGGGACATAACCCACCAGTGAGCAACCCTCCTGCTTGTCCAAGTCTACGACCTGCGCTCAAAGCTGATGTAAGAAAACTAAAACCTTTGGACTGCGACTGTGAAGAAAGCAATTGAGATTTGAGCTCCATGAGAGGCAAGGGAGACTTTGAATACGATCTAGGTTTAATTCCTGACATCTGCAATATTAATTCTTCTTTCCCATAACTACTCCTACTGCTCAACTACTCTTTGTTGACTCCTGGGAATGACTAAGTTCAGATGAACATGATTAAGATATAAATGGGACGGCTGAAAGCTAACACATGCCTGTGACATCTAAACTTACCAGAGGAGGTGGAGACACCGAAGGGCAAAAGTCAAGTTCCTCCTTCACTGCCTTCTTGGAAGAGCCAAGAATAAATAATGGTTCATTCTTATTCATGGGAATGCAAAACAGAAAGAGAGGTAGAGCGAGCCAGTGGCTAGAGGGGCCAGCTACGCTTATAAACTGTGTATGTGGAACATTTCCATAGAAAAGGATTTCTGCATGTACTGTTGCGATGTTCAATGATTTATTGAAGTATATGTTTAATACAAACAGATCATGTCCTGAGTTTCTAAATTTCAGTGACTGATGAATCTGATAAAAGAATGAGCTTTATTTTATAAAGGGTTCATATATTAATGTTGTGTTTTACCTGGCCCTACAGCACATTCATCATAAATTATGGAAGTTTATAAGAAAAATAAATAATGGACACTAAATTACATAACAGCTATTTCTAAATATAATTACTAGGCTTTTTCCTCATAGATAAAAGTAACTCCCATTATGGAAACTCCCCTCTATTTTCTGCACACAAATTGCATTTGGTGGACAAAAACGAGCTAAGGTTTTTTAGCCATCAAGCATTTATATTCCATCCTTCAGTACCATCAATATGGGCCTGTAAGTCTTTTTCCTTTAGTCAAATAATCTGCTAAAAAATGTCTGCCCAGTAAATATTCAAAATGCATCCGGAACATTATTTAACAAATCCTGAGCCTTTATTGTTACAGTGCTACACTAAAAGAGGAGGAATGCAATACCTCCACCACACATATTATTATTGCACGTGACTGTGAAGCACTAGAAGTTCGGTTTTGACCTAACCAAGACAAAAAGATCAAAATCTTAGGATTTTTCATAAAATTAAGTATTTCAAAATATTTAATTTTAAATTATAATTGAAATAATGAGGTAAAAAGTATTCACTTAATTGCCATTAGAATGCTTGGATAAATCCACAAAGAACATTGTCTTAACAGTTACAAATTTTAGGGGCCCAGCATTTTCTATCTACACACTACTCTAGCATAAGACTTTTGGAGAGTTATGCTCTTATGTTCCAGTTCTGCTTCTCTTTAAAGTTTAGAAGATACTAAACTACTCTGTCAATGTTTTCACAAGTATTATGATTGAACACCTCTGTTCTGGACACTCACACTTCAGAGTGGCAATTTTCAGAAAAAATGATGCTAACTATGCAACGCTATTAACAGAAAGCCAAATCTCACTCGCTAGTATAACAATATGATGCAAACATTTGAAAACAAATGCAAAGTAGTCTTTTCTTTCTTTTGCCTTTTCTCTCTGTACCCGTTCATTGCATGATCGTGCATCACTTACATCAGATAGAAAGAGCCTTGTCTAATATTCCTTTCTGAGCCCCCATCTCACTGAGGAGCTCCCATAGCCTTGATAATCACCGTATCTTGGGAAGCAAACCTGGATGCATTCAAGATTGCAATGCTCCTGCAAAGAGGGACTGCTGTATTGTTTCTATTTCAAACACGGACAACTGGAGCAGAGATGATCTGACATTCCCAAGCAGGGACTGCAACCAGGTCTCCCAAGCTAACATCCCAACCACTGACGTATACAGGAACTGTAATAAATAAATCCCCCACTGGTACTAAAGTGATCCAGGCTGAACTGTATGTTTTTCCAAGGCAAGAGGAATGCCAACACAGATCACGCACATGTGTGGGTGGATGATGTCTGGGCCTAATATGTCACTGGAATTTTGACATCATAACATGTATATTTAGTCTTTTTAGCTGATAGTGTTATGAGGGAAGAAAATGCTGTAAACCTGGTATAACAGTGTTACTTATACCATATGATATAGCTTTTAGTTACAAAATAAAGCAGTTTTTTTCTTTATTACCTCAGAACCCTTTCCCATGGACATTCCCATTCTAGTTTCCCATTCCCATTTCTAGTTACTTGCTGTCCCTGTGTCGTGACTTGACAATAATAAATTTACATCTCTTCTGGTCTGTGTCATTAATTTTTCTGGTCTTTTCAGTAATTTGCCTTTAAAATGGCCTATGACCACTCCTTTTCTTTCGTCTACTACGAATATGTAGTGCAGTCCCCAGTTTTTTCTATATACTAATTTATAAATGGACACTTTTGGATAGCGTAATAATTCTATTGAATATTGAACTTTTGTAACAGAAACATTATGTCCTCCATGCAAGGCTTTTTGGAAAATAAGACCTATTTTTTTTAATCTTATTATAAGACCAGTTTAATATCTCTCTGTATGCCTACAATAAGATTGCTAGCTTGGTATATAACCTTAGCTGACTTTCATTTGCATGCATTTTTCTAAGGGACAGGACATGATATTTTGAACTATAAAATCAACAACTGAATGATCATTCTCCTCAGAGATTCAAGGTTTTCATGAATAATAGGTGAGAATCACAGACCACTGCATTTACCAGCTAATCACTAAAACAAGTCTTATTTCTCTATTTTAAATGTCAGCCAGATCACAAAACACTTATTCTCATTTCTCTTTAGGATGAACCAAGAAAAACTAAGCTTGAACGGGGAGTTTTCAAAGAACAATGAAAAAGATATGCATGTTTCTATTTCATTTACACCTGGGAAGTATAACCAAGTCCATAGTATGTTTATCATTAAAAATATTCTTTATCCTAATGCTGGTACAAATCTTAACACATAAGCAGTTTTAGTGAAGTGGGTCTATCTGTGGAATGAGAATTTTTTTAATCTTCCAGAAGTAGGATCTTAATTTTTACATTTTCTCCTAACTTACCCATAATTGTAGGAATTGAAAAACATTGTAAAGAAAACTCAAGAAAAATGTTATTTCTTGGAAAAAACCCACCCAAACAACAACATGCCAGGGCGTATAAGTATATCAAAACTAGGATTGTCAATACATTTGATAATGCAACTAGCCAGCCACGAATGGTCCAGTAAAGTGAGATTCAAGCCAACACAGTGTTATTTGCTTAGCAATGCAAAAAATATACATTAATGCAAAAAAATATACCAGTAGGAGTTTTCTTTTCATAACTGACACATCAATAATAAAAATGAAGGAATATAAGCATGTTCTAGAAGCAAACATCTTCCCTTAGGTCATGCAGCAGTTCTCATGATGTGATCATGGAAAGTCCCTTGACGTTTTTGCAAGACAAGGGTTGCTAAGCCAAGTGTCCTGGACAAATGCCACTACATCTGGGCCTATTATGAAAATACTTTTTTTGCTGATGCTCAAGTGATTCCAAGAATGAGTTTTCATTTGATTACGTTCATAACTATTGCATGTTCAATTAATCTAAACATCAAGAAATAGAACTGCAACTCAACTAGATCCAGCATCTTAGAAATCAACTTAAATGTATAGTGACCAAAATTTACTGAATTTATGTTCTAGAACATGTATTCTCCTTAAGCATTTCAGGATAAATTCTGTCCTGCTGAACAGACAGAATTCCCTCTGATTTATAGAGTTAAACCGCACAGAATAACAGCAATAAAAAATACTCACTGTAAAATACATGACTAAATCACAGTGAAATGACCAAGTGTACAGAGGACTGAAGCTTTTGAAAAAAGCTGGATGGATTTACTTTTCTTGTGAAGTTGTACAGCTCATTTAATAAAAATATTGCACCTGGTTAGAATTCACCATTTTGCTTGAATTAAATAAAAAATGTTTTTCCACATATTCAAATTTTTCTTGTAGTTTATATTTCAGTTCCAACAACATTTGGAATTATTCTTACCTGAATATTTCCTATTTTAAAAATAAATTTCTTTCTACTCCTATGGGAAGAAAAGTTTTAAGTATGAACTCTACATTTTCAAAGGAAAAGATAGAAAAGTTTATGAACAAACTCCAAAGTATTTTCATAATTCTGATAGCTCTTCAGCTATTTAACTTTCACGGGCTTGTTATTATCTTCGCAATTTTCTGTTCTCCCATGTTCTTGTGAAAGCCACCTAACTGTGCAGTCAAGGTATCATGCTGACTTTCCAATTTGTCAGTGGATCATTAAGGCAAGGAACACAGGCATAAAATTCTACTCAAATATCAAGCAAAAGAGAATATCTGTCCATATTTACTTCTCTCCTCATACATCAAAGCCAGAAAAAAATAAAGCAACGCATTACTACATCTAGAACACAACAGAAAGCATTACTACTTTTTTGTACTTTTGGACTTTGAAAGTATGAGATGTGCAAATTAAAAAGTATAGATTAACAAAAAAATATCTTTTCTCTTCCTTATTAGCTGCACCACTTTGCAATTTCAAACAGGAAATGAAGAAATACTGAAAGCAGAAAGAGCACAGATGGCCACAGGCCACTAAATATTTAAATATTTATCCTTTCATTTCTTGTAAGTCTACTCACATATCTGTCTTTCTAAAGTCTTGCTTTCCCTTAAGGTGATCTAAAAAGTCTAATTTCATCAGATGTCTTAGTGTGTGCTAATAGGATTCCCACAGTAGTTTCAAGAGGAAGAATTTCTTTTCTGAGTTCACTATGCAGATCTTTCAACATCTCTTCTTTAATTTTTCTTCCACGATACATATTACTACAGTAAATATCTCAAAAAAAAATTAGGTTAACAGCATTTATAAGAGTAATTAGATCAAGAAGTGCCATTGTTTGTTCCATTTGCTAATCAAAATCACAGTTAGAACAATGGTCAACCTCAGCATAAAAAGCCTTTTATGAACATTGTTTCAAATGATCAAAATTACAAATATTCATTGCATAGAATGTGAAATATGAGAAGCATTAATAGCAGGGCTATAGTGCCTCATGTCTCTTTTTTCTAATATAGAGCAGAACTTTTAATTTCAAAAGAAATATGTTGTGGTTTTGGTTGCAGCCACTACATTGGTTTATTTGATCCAAAAATGTTCCTCATTTTGGCTTGCTACACTAAAGTCTAGCCCCTCAGCTCCCAGGACTGACCTTCATAAACAGTCTTATCTCTGTAACGAGCCAACCCACAAGCTTGGATGCATTTACTGGAAATTTTTGCAACTTTGGATGCGGCATGACCTTTGCTTTCTAGGCTGATGCTAATGAAAGCACAAAATCAGCTAAATTCTGAATTTCAACTGATGAAATGAGTACAGTAAAGTCATCTTAAATCTGTAAAGATTTCACGCTGTGCAAGTAAATTGTTAATGAGCCTTAAAATGTCAAGACTTATAATTCGAAGTATAGTTTAAAAGGAGGAAAGAAAAACTCCCTCCTGAAGGAGAGATTTCTTAAACACACAAGGTTAAATCTTAATATTTTGGATTTTCCCTGTTCAGAAAAATCTCCAATGGGCTTTGGAAAGTTCCAGTATGTAGTCTGCAAATGATAAAGAAAACACAGAAAAAAAAAAATGTTTAGATCTTAGTTTAAAACTCTACTTTCATCTCTTTCCAGAAGATGGTAGTGTAGCATACTGTTAAAGACTCTTGAAGAACCTAGACAGTCTCCTACTGTGGGAGTGCTAAAACTAAACCAAAAAGAGAGTAACTGAGAAGGAAATAGTTTAGAAGTTGCACTTCTAAAGTTTAAGATGCAGGGAGGATCATTTTGGTCCACTGCTTTAATGTTTAAATTTAGATGTTGTATTCGCTAACATCAAAATATTATTGAATAAATGAATTACTGAAATATTTCATAAAAGGGAGCAGAATATGTTTTTGATTCTGAAGATTGTTTTGCTGTGCTTGAGAAAAGAATGCATTTAAATAAATATGTAGTACAAGGTCATGCAGAAAGCAAGCACAAGAGGACTACAGGTTTTAGAGCCTATCACACTACCACTCTTGCTCTTCTGAAAAGCAGTTGTATACTCGAGAGCAGAGACAAGGTCAATATTTGCTATTTAGATAAAGTAAACAAACAATAGGATATAAACCCAATTAATGTTGCTATATCAGATATGTATTATAAATATGGAAGAAAATCTGTGGCCAAATACTGTCAGTGTCAAAAGTTGTAATATTCCTGAGACAGAAATATTTGCTTAATTTACTAAATTTAAGTTTTTCATAATATATATTGCTACGGACTGTAAATTGTAGACCTTTCCATGTCCTAATTCACACAGAGACTTGTGAAAAAGAAACACAGCAAAACACAAGAATAACTCTTGATATTAATTTCAAATAGCACTATTTTGGGATCCGCATGTTTAACTTAATTACCCATTAACTGAATCAAGTAAGTTGTATTTAACTAAAATACATTAACTAGAAAACCATCCAGTCGGACAGAGAAATTGAGAATTTTCTGCTTTCTCAGTACTTTTCACCTATAGTTAATCACTTACAGTTAAACTGTTTAGGCCGTAAATCAAATTCAAGGAGGTCTGTTTTCAATTTCTAACTATAAGGGTTTTTCATGGCTTCCAAGGTTATAACAAGAGCACAATGATGCCCAGTACTTCTTTCCTTGAAGATGTGCCAGCACTCTAATTAAGTCAACTTTCTGTAATTGTCACATTGTCACCTCTTTCTGGAAAATCTACCTCTCTCGGTTAGGAATTTCTTCAAACATTAGAATAATTTTCTTCTATTTTTAAAATTTTTCTTCATATTTTAGAAAACTTTAAAAGTTGGACATGAAAATGGGGAAGCTGTACTTCTGCAATGTGTACAGAAAGAAAACACCTCTCTTCACTCCTATTGATTATTTCTACATAAATAATTTTAAGAATAGATCAGGTTTTTATGTAACCCTCATCTGCATTGCAGTGATTTTATGCTTTCCTTCATGATACTCCCTTAAAGAGACCAGGATACAGTCACAGGTTATGTCAGACTCTTTCATTTTTTCTAGGTAGCTTTGTATTTAGCAATTTACAAGGTATTTTGTTGAATGAATGTTGCCAGGAAAGCTACATATCTGCATAGAGCTATTCCGTCTTCTGTTTCCCACCATTCTGCCAACTACATGTCGTCTGTGAACTTTTATTAATTACATATAATTTCAGATAATTCATGAGAGTGTTGAATACTTGGCCAACTGTCTTTCCATCTGAAACCCCTTAAGAAATTTCTGTTTCTGTAGGTGGCAGCACATCAACATCTTCTCTCTGACAGCTAGTTCTTAAACCATTTCATGTGCTCTCCTGTGATCATTCTGCAAACGTTTTGATGACGACACCACAAATCCACACATTAAAAAGTTGCAAGGATTATTGTTTTGTTAAATCCCAGTCCACAAAACCAAGAGACAACCATCCAGTCCTGGAAAAGAGTACATAAAATACTAATCCACAAGGCTTTGCATAGTAAGGCCACCAAAGTCCTCTCAGCTGCCTGTATTAATAAGCATTAGAGCTAGAGTAAAAAATTGCAGCCATGAGTCTTTCCAAAAAGGAATAAATCTTCCATTCAGGCTAGTCAGATTTTACCAACAATGTTGCTAAGCTCTCAACATTTTTTCTCTGTTTGTCACAGATTTATAGAAAATTTAAATTAAAATGCATAAATTTTTATTTGAATTTGCTTTGGAAGTATTGTAATTGCCTTTTCACTATCCGTTGAGGCATCTGCAATGACTGGTTGCATTGAACCCACACAAAATCCTTGCCACAAAACACAGGCTAAGGGGGATCTTTCTCCTTCTACTCAAAAACCACAAAAATGAACCATCCGTCTCTCTAACCAAAGCTTCTTCATTGCAGTGTGCAAACATGAAGGCAGCAATGTTTGCTGAGAGTGACCCCGTGCAACAGCATAGCTTGGTTGTCTGCCTTTTTCCAGATGTGACTTAATTTTTACATTCTTTCTAATGTAAAGTCCTCCAACTAAATGCCTCTGGATGTTGCAAAATAGATGTGAAAATTAACCCTGGCCACTAATAGATCTTCTACATCCCTAGTGGTGTCAATGAAGGGTTTAAACCCTTGTTTTCAAAATGTTAACTCTCTGCAAATGTGGTTTATCTGGAAAGCACTACATTTGTCTAATAAGTACGTTATCCTACTTTCCAAATACAGAACAGAAATATTTATAGAAGATATCTGCAACACTAATGATCACTGTCATCTCCATTCACTAACAGGCCATTACTGTTGCTAAACTTTTTATTATTATTGAAATCCTTTAAAAATCATTACTTTTCTTCAGTATGTGCTAGATTTTCCTCTTTTTCTTTATTTCTCTCTTTTTTCCTGTTTTCCTTTTTTTTCATTCTTTCTGTCATTCTTTCTTTCTCTCTCTCATGCTCTATTTTCTTTTTTTTTCTTGTGCCCTTACTCTCTCATTCTTTCTTTTTTCTTTTCTCCTTATTCTCTTTTCCTTCCTTCCTTTCCTTTCTTCCTTCCTTCCTTCCTTCCTTCCTTTCTTTTTAGTTTTGTAACAATGTTTTTTCGTGTGAGAAAGCCTTCCTTACTTTTTGTATCATAAAATTTCTTTCCACAGAAGGACAGTCCACACTCTTTCTTTTTCTTTTCTTCAGAAAAATGACCTACTGATTACACGTTATCAGACAAAGTTGCTTATACTGAACATAACAAGAGCTTGATCACAAGTCCCTAGGCAATCATAATCTTTCAAAGCTCTTATTAACTTTATCTCATATAATGAGGCCTAAAATATGGCTTCTTCATGCTAAGTGAAGTATCTTTTGTAGTATAAAATTAATACCTATTTTTTTAACTCATTGGTTTCATAAGTGTTCAGTACCTTTTCATTTTATCGTTGCAAAGAGGTGCCTACAGAGTCAGCCTAATTTATTCTCTGCTCGCTCTCAGTAGCAGACTCTCCCTGTCCACCTTCTTGGAGTCTGTTAATTAGGACCTACTCATCTATGCATACTGGAGAAGGTATCAATCAGATTTGACCCTGTAATATTTTTCTGTTTTCTCTGGTGATGTGACACACAGTACTGGTATTTCAGAATATGAAATGTTAGTTACCTTTCTCTGTCTGATTGCATAGGCTTTTTAGTTCTTTTTTCCTTCTTTCTGTCATTTGTATGCCACCTTCCTCAGCATCTAATTCTCTCAGACCCACTGCTGCCAATCTTTTCAAGGAGGTTGCTGGCTTTTTTTTTTTTTTTTTAGTATTATTCTCCAAGAACTTTTTCTTAAGGTCACTGTCCAGTTGACACAAACCTGTTACATGCTGCAGTGTCATTACTGTGGAAGCAGGATCTCATCTCTGTGCTGTTGGGCTGAGCAGGCAGCACTGACACGCAGGGCAGGAGGTACAAGCAAAGCTAGAGCTCATGTAGTTATGAGCTAGTTCAGAGGGGTTTAGTAACATTTCATCAGAAATCAGCACTGAAACAATGGGTCAGAAGTGAATGAAAGACTGAATTTGCAGTGTCTTTGAGCACTTAGTGGGGATGTCTGTAACTGTATGGATATGTGTGAGAGACAAAGAGACAGATTTATTTCAATATTATTCCACTGAACAATGAAATTAAAAGATTTAGGCATTTACCAGCTGTTGTATCTGGTCTGCAAGTGTCTCAAAACTCTGAGTTTCTTATGGCTATGGCTTCTTAGTTTGGCTTCCTGGCTTAACATCTTAATTACTTAGCTGGCTACCTCACTCAGGATTGTATTATTTTTAGGAATTTGGACAGGTCATAACAAAGTCAAAGTCACCTTGCGAATAGTGTATCTTGAGGAGATAATCAGAAATAGATACTATAGAAAAAGCATAAACTTGGTGATTTCTTGTGGGATTGTGCCTGGTCCAGTTCCACTGAGTTACTTGTGAGCCACTTTGTTTCACTTTGCTTACTGAATGATATTACAAAGGCATTTCAGCCTTGCCCATGGAAAGTACTTCACTTTTTAAAAAGGCATTCACGAGGAGTTGCTATTAAGTACTAAACCCTGATGGTTCCTGAACTTTTCACCAGCTGGTCTCCAAAGCTTCTAGGCACCCATAGACCTCCTTGTTCATGGCTGCCTTGGCCTGAACTGGTAAGGGACAAGCTCCAGCTGGGAAATAACGTCAAAGTTCCCTGAGTGACCAAGTCTGAGAGTCATAGAGGTTAAAAGGAAGGAGACAAAGTTTCCAATTTTTTTTCATTATTTCCTAAGACATTAGCACTCTTCCAAAACCTCTCTTCAAATCCCCCAACTCCTACCATAACTCTGTAACAAATTACAGAGTTCTGAAGAAGCTGCAAATCCCAAGCAATATCGAGGCAGTTTATTAATCTTTCTACTTATTAAATTAATTTAAAAAAGACAAGTGGAGCAAGTCGCATTTTAGGTTATTCCCATTAGACAAGAGCAAACCCACCTTAGTTCTTTCAAGGAACATGTATGGAAACTCAGGACTGAATATGAAGGTGTACCTGAAACATCTGCATAAGCTGTAGCAAGGCTCAACATATATATAATTCTGCATTTAGCATTTGCTGTCACACAGCTTGGCTGCTCCCTGTAAGATGCACGTATTTTTCTGATGCCAGTCAGACCCTGGGTACTCTGTAGATACCTAGGCTCTCTGAATTTTTCCTTTTGCCAAATATCCACAAATTTTGGCATCTAACTGGCTGTCAATTTTTTTCCATGAAACTAGTCTAATACGACAGCAGAATAACACAGATGGTGCTTACCATGGTTTGTATCAGACAGGTGCTACTTTCTTGTACACTGGCAAATTCATACCTCAAGCACCACCACTTGCATCAAAGCACCATTGGTGCATTTAGGATCGGTAACCAAAAAGTTTCTCTCTGAGTATAAGAAAGATGCAGACGATCCATCTATAAAGACAAAATAAGAAAAGATCTACAGAAGGAATGAAAAACTGACTTACAAGAGCCAGGTGAACTAACTGTAACTGACCAGCTATGTTTATGTACATACAAAGACACAACAGACACACACTCATGGGATAAGCAATCTGTTTAGGGTGTTTCATTAAAATGCTTTATTGCTTGAGATGGAACCTATCATTATCTCCTGATTCTTAAGTAGAAAGGCAGCTGAAGAGAGGATTCAAAAGCAATTTCAAACCTACTTGAAATACAATATTAGTATTCTATGACACAACACTGTAAGTCATGGCAAGAAGGCGAGCATGATACCAAGCAGAACTTGGAGAGAAATATGTAAAGGTAGAATACAGACACCCATACAGAAATTTGGCAAGGATACTGATGTTAAGCTTCAAATCCTTGCAAAAATTGGTATATCCTCATTAAAGTAGAAACTGTTCCTGGTTTCTGTCTTACCCAAGACAGAAAAGTCTCCAAGATAAGATGTCCTTCCTTTTACTGGTTTAGTTTCAGACTACAGAAATTGCATTGTTAAGGAGTCTTCCAATACAGTTATAGCAACCCAGAGAGCTTGCTCTAGATTCTTCTCACTTCAGTTTAGGCAACAAATTTAGTGTCTAAATTAGGAGTATAGTTGCCATATATTTTCTGTATACTGTCTTGTAGAATAAACGTCCACATAAGAAAATTTCAGATGACATAATCCCATATTCCTTTGAAAGTTTTTTCCCCTAAATGTGATTCTTAAGACTGTAATTCAGTGAAGTAGATCTCAGGTTTTGAAAGGTCTTTATTTTTATTTTATAAAATCATAGCCAAACTATTGAGAGTTCACAGACAGACTGTGATCTTATGTCATGAGACTAAATTCAAATAAAAATATTTCACTTTTTGATCTCTTTACAAAAGTTGAACAGAATTAACTATATATTTACAAAAAACAGTGCTAATCACACCTTATTTTTAATCAATTCTCATATACTCACTGACTGGTGTGGAAAAAGTCTGACTGTTTCAAAGGAAAATCAAGCACTAAATGTAGCACCTAGTGCAGCCACAGGCACGTTTGTCCTAACAGTAGGCTGATCGGTCATTCTTGGAATCAAAGGTACTAATACAGTTTTCTAGCTGGATAGGTTTGTTTCCACCTAATTCAAGTCACTTCAATCAGTGGCTGTAAGTGTAATATCATGATTTGCTCCAAATGCATCCTGCTGGAAAGCCTAAACAGTTTCCAGAGGAGTGTGAACCACTTACTTGTGTTGCCTGGAGATAATGAGATTGTAGACCAGGGGCAAAGACCAGAAGATTAAATACAAAGTTTTTTTAGTTTTATCATGCTGTCCACTTAGTTTCTAAGCTTATGGGATTTACTCCTATAAGCATCCTCACATTTCATTTTTGTTTTTTCCTTAGAAATTTTCCAGAGTAAGTTTACCAATAATGTATGTGTGTCACTATTATTTCTCATAATAGAATAAGTGAACTGATTAAGTAAATCTTTATCCCAACAGTCCAAATGAAGAAAATGGCTCTAACTTCTGAAATACATTATGGTTCATCATTCACATGCTATAAAATAAATTAAAAAAAATAAACTATTACTAGTATTAACTCAGCTGGATTTCCTTCCTCCACCACGCCAACATCCAGTTAATCCCTCGCACAAACACATACATATGTAATTCACAAACTTGCATGGAGACATATATCAAATTTTTACTAGTCTACTATCATTTGACATTAAAAATTAATCTGTTGTTACTATATATATTTCGAATGACATCCAGAAAAGAAAGCAGCTACCTATGGATCAGGTTAGATAACCTTTAATCATCATGCTAAATTCATACGTACAACTATTGATTTCAAATCCCTATGATTTTACAACAGAGGTCAATATAGCAAAAACATTTGTCTGAAGCTGGACTTCTGATATTAGAGATACTCCTGAGTAGTGCCCATGAATAAATATTGATAAATTGGGGGTTATTTAAAAGTCTGTCATATGACAACACTTTGCTGCTCGTGTCCTTTAATATATTACTGTTTCTCTTATCCTCATGTGTTATAATCTGCTAGTGACAAACATCTGTAATTTATAAAACATGGATTATTTGTGCAACATACTTTATTTCTACTGTTATGCTCAGTCTTGTTTATATGAAAAGAGGAAACATACCTCATATATAAAGCAGAGAATTTATTGTTATGAATTGAAATCTTAAGAGTCCATTCAACAATCACAGTGAGTCCAGATCTAATTATTATAGAAAAAGCAAAAGAAGAGGTAATTAAAAAATGAATATTTCTATAAAGAAAATGTATCAATAATGATAATAATAATGATAATATAGTTTGAATTGTTATATAGACACTTCTTAGTTTCTGTTCCTTTTCCTGGTGTTGAACTCACCATTCCCTTTTTCCTCTAGATCCCAGGTTGGTGGCTCAGTCTGGTGCTGGGGGTTGTTATGCTAAATTATCCAGAGTCTTCACTGAGAAGAAGATGATGTTTGTGCCAATGCTTTGCTCTTTCTCACTCTAGAATACACTAGGGCTGATTTTTATAATATTTTTAACATAGTTTTTACACCTTATGCTCTTATCTCATTGCTCTCTAACTCATGTGGCATCTGAATTTACAGTATGTGGTGAATTTTGCAGATGTTGAATACTTTTTTTCTCTTTGTTAGCCCTAAAACTAGCTTTGGCCCGCTCTGGGTCTGCATTTCTTTAAGTTTGTTTATTGCCATTGGGTCTTCAGTGCCAACCTGCGCCCCATCTCACCCCAGCCCTGCACTGCTCTGTGCTGCATCCTTCCTCTCCCTCTCCCAAGGTCTCTGCTATTGTGCCAGGACTGAATGTCTCTACATGACATCATTGTGTTGCAGACAAAAATATCTCATTCCGCACAAAATAATTATTCGTTAGTACAACCTTTATAAAGCTATGGTTGCACCGCTGTCATGGTTTAACCCCAGTAGGCAATGCTAAGCATATATAAACTAAACTTGCCATAGCCACTGCTCAGAAGAAAGAAAAATCTGTTACAGCTAAACCAAGTAAAACCAAAATTGCAGGTAGGGCAAGACAAGTTCAGACAAGCAAATCTGACAAGCCTTAGTCCTCAAGTCTTGCAAACTCAGTACAAATGTGGCCTGTTACCAGCAATGGCACTAATGTATTATAGGGGCACATGGTTACTCTTGTTAATGTTTAAAATATTAACATCAAAAAATAACTGGACTTGTCCATATCTTACACAGTAAATAAAAGTAACTCTTCATAGTCCAGTTTAAAGAAATTAAATTAAAAATAGACATATTCTGTCTATTGCAAAAAGTTCAGATCATGATTAAAGTAAAAAAATTCATATGAACAGTTTTGTCACAAATCTGTGAGTGCACCCAGGCACAAACTTTCCTCTGAGGCAGTAAACTGGACAGATAACACAGGATTTTAATGAAATTTGCTTTTGTCTCATACTCTTCAGATGGCTAAAAACTTTCTCGGGAAAACCTGCCAGTCACTGAGAGTAGTGCTGGCCTAAGATTTAACAATGCTTTTCTTTTTCAGGCATTGTGAATAATGATCACTTGCTTCAAAGACACTATAAACTGAAGTTTTCCTGATGATTTATGAGTTTATTAGTTTTTTCTAACACAGTTCCACAATAGCTAGAATGTAGTGGGCAGACATCTTCCAAAGTGTTTTGCAGAAACTTTAAAATTTATGTTACATGAAGAAGAAAAACTTGCATTCTCTTCTTTCCACATTTTCCACTGCAATACCCAAAAATGATTCATCTCATCAGAAAGAAGCTGAACCTGCCCCCCAGTCAGTTATCTACTCTTTCCTTCTAGGATGTTTTTGCTGTTGTCTAGGTCTGTATATAATATTCCAGGGCTGTGAGCCAAATTACACTTGGCAGAGAGCTATGTTTTACCACGGCTCAATGAGTTGCCTATAACCTGATAGAATAACACACTAATTTTCCTTAATACACCTCACTTGTGGTCTATATATATGACCTAATTTCTTGAATATACCTTACTGAGTATTTGCCAAAATCTTCCAAAGAAAAGCTGTTACGCTTTTAATTGTCTCTATTTTCACAGGACTAAAATAGCGTGTATATAAAATAAGCCTTTGATGAAAGTGTGAATTACTACTTTCCCATTGCTGGGTATCACTCTGGATTAACTTCCAAAAGGAACCGCCAATGACAAGCTTCAAAAGGTGCACAGCCAGCCACAGTTCTAGTGCTTTGCAAAGAGCTGATATTACACAGATTGCAATGGTGTCTGAAGAAAGGACCTGCCAGTCAATTTGCCTGGGAATCTATATGTCTTTCTAATCTGTTCCAAATTAAAAGAAATGAATCAAATCATGACCACTCAGCTAGTCTTCCCTTGTAATGGTGTAAACAGGAAAGTAGTTTTCAATGCTTATCTTATTAAATACCTCATTAAATGATTTATTAAGTTAAATAAAGATGCCTACTCTTCTCCAGTGACTGCTCTTTACTTTTAGAAACAAAATATAATACAGTCAATCCATATTTACATAAAGATTGTTACAGTTTAAATTAATGATGTGGTAGAATAAAGAACCGTGGGTGAGCCATGAAGCTGTGAATGGTTGCAATAAAATCTATTAACAAGATGGCAAAATCTGGCCTGAATTTTGTAGTTGCCAGCACAGCATAGAAGAATCAAAATAGCTCTCTTTAGCCTCAGATCCACATTATGCTTTTTCTGTGCTGAATATGAAAGGTACCTTGCCACTAAAACCCTGAGCCATATAGATAAAAGTTGGATTCCTTTTATTAATAGCAAAATACAGATCCAAAAATGTTATGTAGAACTGGACTTCTCAATTCATGCTCACCACCGTTCTTCATTCTATCACACCATTAAGTATCAGAAGTATTCAGACACAGTTTATTTCTTCTGACCGATTGTACAAATAAAAGACTATTCAGAGATAAAACTGCATTTTACCAAACAAATATTTTTTTCTTTCTCCTTTTTGACTTTTTTCTTCTGTGTTTTGATTTAGGCTCGTTTCTACTTCTAAACCCAAATATAAATAGTATAATCAGTCTTTACAATGTAATGGCTTTCAGAATTAACAACAAAGTTTGTATTTTAGTGCCAATGTATTTCTCTGTTTTAAGTAAACAGATTCGGATTTGAAAGAGCTTTGAAATCTGTTTCAAAGCACATATGATTTACACTGCAAGCCAGGTAAGTATTTTCTTAAAAAAATGTAGTTTCTAGGATAGTTGTAACAGAAATTGATATCTACTTGGACTAAAAAGCAGATAGGCAGCTTAATGTGCCCATGTTACCAATTTTTCCAAAAGGTTGTTTTTCATTTACAGAGCATATACAACTAATATTGTGTGCAACTGTAGCTTTGTTTACACCCATGTTGAATTGTACTTGGCCATTTTATTCTGTAACCCTACGTGTGATGGCAATATCTTTTAATGTGAAAAGAATGACCATCAGCTAATTTCACCATGGCTGAGATGTGCTGAGCTGAACTAGCTGGGCAGCATACCTCTATTTTCAGAATGAGGGCAGGGACCAATTTATGGCATTATTTAAACTTAATCTTCAGGAGTTTCAAGAAACCTTGTTTTTTTTCTTTAAAATTCAGACATCCATACAGTCTCATTATCTAGTCTTTCTTTAGGTATAAAGCTATATTCAGAGGGTGATTTGCCCCATCCTAAAATCAGTATGTTCAGGATAGTCTCATACTTTTAACTAACTTTTTATCTATAGATCAGATTTTTGTCCGTTAAACATTGCTCTTATATCCAAAGTCAAGCAGAGACCTCAGATCTACTTAGGCCTCTTTTCCCACCATGCTCTCAGCTGGAGGATGAAGGATGCAGAGAAAGTTCCTTCCTCCATTTTGGGGATCAATTATCAGCCAGATGCAGGCAGTTAACAGCCACAAAAATACTAATGGGTTTGATAGTTTTTATTTTTATAAATATACTTGTCCCATCCCACTCATAACTAAATGTCTGGGAAGCCTCTGCTTCATCCATCCAATTGCATTATTAGGTGGCCTGTGAATAACTCAAAAGGTATTTAATAATGGTCAATGCCTTTGTTTCATCTGGGTGTGAAGAGTTTGATTATATAGTTCAGAAAATTGAGAGGCCTTAGTCAGAAAATTCTACCTCTGAGAGGTTATTGTGTCATCTCCTTCATGAAATATTCAAATCTGTGTGTTACCAATACATTGAAGCAATTTAGCTACACACGCAGAAAAAAGAATTACGAACAGGATGTATGACACAGTACCTGTGAGAAGTATAACAGAGGTCTTTTATTTTTAGCTGTACTTTCCTGAAATTCATCTCACAACTTCTCTTCTTTGCTTATTTTCTGTAGTTTTACAGATAAGTAAATAAACTAAAAAAAAGAAAAAAAAAAAAGTGGTAAAGAGCCAAACAGTGTCACTGCAACCAGCTCTGAGGTTTGGTATTTCTCATCAAAGTTCTCCTTGTTACTTCTGTTCTTAGACTTATTACTTAGAAATTTTTGCAGCTCACTTTCTTGCTTCACTGTGATGTTTTTAAAACTTGGCTACCTCTGTACCACTTAAGTACTCTTCTATCAATGGTAATTAGTCATTCAGAGCATAAACAATCATCCACTCTAGGTTAAACTGGTGTCAGCATGTTGCCTTGGCTGGAGCCTTACTGGTTTGTCTTCATTTATGTTAAAAGACTAGTCCTTCCAGAATGCTGTGGGATAGTCTGTGCAGGCCTCCATATGCTCACCTCTTTTGTTTTGTTCAGGCTCAGCCTTCCAGAGAGCATCTCATTGCTAAATGGAAAGTTTTAATTTAGCTTTTCCTATTTTAAAATATACATGTACTTGCCTTCCTGGAAGTCTACAATATTTCACTTGTCTCAAAGGACTTTTGGCAGACTGCTTCAATGTCATTTCTGTGTTTAACACATGACTTGGCTACAGCTTCTGTTTGCATCATTGGGATGAGACTTTAAACACTTTGAGGTTAAAGGTTCCCTCAATAGTGGGTGGGCATATTGTGTAATTCTTTTACAGCAGTTGTATTTTCATATCTGAATTCTACTTAGTCTGCATTAAAAGATGTTTCCATAATTGTGATAGCTTTTGATTTTTCTCTGTGGCATGTTGATTAAATAAATCACAGAAGCAAACTACATTTATAAGAAGGCTTTTCCTACTTTAAGATCACAAGATGTCTACAAGCTAGATAAGCTACATGGAAACTGTTAATAATGCTATAGAGATATGTGTTTTGGTTGGGTTTTATTCCACCACTACAGTTGGTCATGGATAGTACAATGCAGTCAAAAAATCATGTTTGCTCAAATGCAATAAAATCTAGCCTTAGAAACCATAAAAGAAATCTGTTATGTCTGAGATATGGTTCACTGAAAATAAGACTAAATGGAATAGAAGCAGCATATTTATTCCTAGTGCTCACCTGTACTTGGTTAATTTTCAGCTATTGAGCTTTATTTGCATGTGCATCTATAGCACTTTACAAGACTTGGGCCTGCTAAAGAAGCTTTTATATGGCCTCAGTGTAAATAAGTATCCAACCCATATTTTTAAATCATGCCCATTAAATAAAGTCACAAGTGCACAATGAAAACTCTTTGACTTTATTGAAAACATGCAAGTCTACTGAACATGAAAAGACTAATGGAATCTGGTTTTGTGGCTACCTGAAAATAAAATAAAACTACTGGAAGATGAAGAAGTAAACCTTACTGGGAGGGTAGTTACTGACTAAAAGATGATATAAGATTCTGAAGCCGTCATATAAAATAGTTCTTCTTAAGCAGAAAAATAAAGGAAAGGACAATATTAAAAAAATTACAATACCAAACACCTCATTAAAGATAGCTATTAACAAAAGTCCAATATATCAATTAAAATAATACTCTGCTATAAACATTAAAGTTGAAATTTTAAAACATATTAAAGTCCTGCTGAGAAGTTATTGATAAAGGGTGAAGAGCTGACCAGCCAATATAGAGACCGTAAATGTGCTTATTATGTCTTGTAGACAATCAGAAGCCCAGCAGTAGAAAGTGTGATAGTTTTACTGACATCTAGGACCTGACAGAATTTAATTTGAAGTTTATTAGTCCTTTATAAACTGAACTTTATTATAGACAGTGACCAGATAATAACAGTAATTAAACAACAGGTGGTCAACCGTACTCATGAATCATAAAATCTTCCTTCCACAAGTCTTTGTTTTGCTGTCCTCACTAGAGGGAAGTAAACATCTGGAATTCCCAAACTAAAGCAAACATTTATGATGGTGAATCATAGCTCAGCAAGCAAAGAAGAGTATGAAATAAATTCTAGTCTTCATTCTGACATCTTTGTTATTTCTAAAGAGTAAACTTTTACTTGAAATAGGAAGATCAGAGACTTCTAACAAGAGATTCAAGTTAGGAATATATAAACATCTTGGAATACTGTACCTTACTAGTACCATTAAGAAGTCCACTGGCAGATGCTTATGCATTCTTAATGATTTTTATAAATAAATATCAGCATTGCTATACAGTCACATTATTAGTCACATGTTTCTCTCCATTGTCCCTTTTGGGGTTTTTAAGGGTATTTATTTTATTTTCCAGACAAATCTGCTCTGTGCCTGAGACAGTGACACCATCATTTCTACAGCACTGTGATATAAACAAGGACTGGATCTAGTTAGAGAATATTTTTTTAATGCTGGAGTATGCAAGACAATAAGCACTGGAGATCTGCAAATGTCATTATGTAACCACAAAACTGTTAATATTATTGTTTAAATGTGACAAAATGGAGAGGAGAGGAGAGGAGAGGGAGAGGGAGAGGGAGAGGGGGAAAAGAAATTATAGTACCAGAAGACTGAAATTATCTGTCTATATCTCAGACTTCAGTCAGTACAGAAATGTCCAAAATAATTTTAAATTATCAGAAACAGTGATAAAAAGAAGACTTAACATAGGTCAGTTTTTACTTCCACTTCTGCATGACTGTAGCTGACTCTCCATAGCAGGATATATTTTATCTAATGGTGGATATCTACAGATAAGCTTCTTCTCTAGACTTCCTTAATAATCATTTTGACTATTAAGAATGAGAATAGACAGGTCTATCTTAATGGAGTTGTCTAAAAGAAGTCTTTTTAGGGTACAATTTGTCTGACATATTTCTCTCCCTTACGCTAAACTAAGTCTCAGACAACAGGCTAGGTGCAGAGTTCTAGACTGTAATCAAAATTCAAAGACTTAAATTCCACTGTAAGGGCCAACTATATATGTGAGCACTGAAGTCCAGCATAATCAATTAAAAGATTGCCATTGACATGAATTACCTTGGGTCAACACTGTGGCATTGATTAAATGAAATAGCCTATAATCCCAACACTCTAAATATTTAGCTGCAGTATAAACTCTATAAAATACATTTTAATATTTAACATTTAAAATGTTCTTATGCTTTATGTTTTGAAAATTTGTCAGAGAGGCCACACAAAGATGACTTGCCTCGCATCTAAATAACTCCTTGTATCCAGTTTGTCTCTTGTCTCTAGGCAGTTTCTTGCTCAGAACTTTACTTCTTTTTTGAGAACCTAAGAAATGCATTGCGCTTGCCAGTTCTTCATTCCAGGGGTAGGATTTTTGTGGAATTTAAGCCTCTCAATATAGATCTATAAAGCAATTTGTCTCTATCAATCTGTAAACTCTCTCTCCTTTGAAGTTTAGGCTCACAGCAGGTTCAAAGCATTCTCAGAGCATTAAGACAGGTTGTATAAGGCCATAGCTTGATGACATATTACACATAGATCTGGAAAAGAGACAAGAGAGGAGCAGAGGAGATGGAAATGGACATGAGCTTCTTTTTCTGGCAATAAAATTGTTAAATAATTTCATCTTTAGTGTATCGTTGCTCACTTTAGGCAAAGGCAAAATGGAACAGAAAAGGAAGGCAACATAATGGCAGGTTAAACGTCTATGAGCTAAGAACTGCTTCCTGCCTTAAGTACTGGCAACACCTCAGCACTTCAGCATAGAAGTATCAGAGCCTCCATGTGGAGCCAGCAATTACCAACACATCTTATATACAGGTCTTGTTAGAACTAAGCTATATGTAGGACAGATGAGTAAGGCAGAAACACTGAAAGAAAATGTTTGCTTTAAAAGATAAGAAAAACGTAGATGCAGAATATGCTTGGACATTTTATATAAAAGTATTCTTCATTTATATTACATGGGACTGTTGAACAAGAGTGAGTTGCAGCAGCAGAAAGTATTGCTTCAAAACTCAGTATATAGTAAACCAGGTTTTCTCCTATGGAATGACACCAAAAATCATAAAGTCATAATCACAAAAGAGTCTTGACTATTTAACCACAAATTGTAGCTTAATTTCTTGCACGTCAAATAAATTGGCATTTATGTCTAACCCCATGAGGTGATATTTTCATTTATAAGATTTTTTAATAATTATTTATATTAAAAAACAACACAAAAAAAGGGGTAGGGGGGAGAGGGAGTTTTGTATGAGTAACACCAAATCATAGAAAAATCACAAATAATTTGTACTGGAAGGGATCTCTGTCTGTCATCTAGTCGAGGCCTCTGGTCAAAGTGGGGCTAATTTTTGAGTTAGATGAGGTTGCTTGAGTACAGTTTGATTTTGAAGATCTCCAAGGATGGAGATTCCCCAGTCTCTCTGGGCAACTTGTTTCCTTTCTTAAATAGGAGTATGGTTGCAGGTTTAGGGAACGTTCTTTATTCCCTACAACTAGTCAGGTTTCCTATTGTTGCAACTTGTCACAGCTGTTTTTTGCCTTCTTGCTGTGCACCACTGAGAAGGTTTTGGCTTTTACTACTCTATAAAAATTCTTTAGGCATGAAAGCTGCAAATAGGTCTCCTGTTAGTCTTCATCCCCAGACTGAACAACCGCGGATGTCTCAACTTCTCACTATGTTGCAGTCCCCTAAACATCTTAGGGGCCTTCCACTGGACTCTCCAGCTTGTCAGTCTTCCTCTTACTTGGTGACCAAAACCAGAACACAATATTCCAGGTGAAACCTCAGGTGAAACCTCATGAGTTCTGAGCTTGTTCTGATACTGTCCCACACACAATTAGCCTTTATCAACACATGAACACTGCAAACTTGTCTTCAAACCATCTACATCATTTTCAGCAACGCTGGTATGTAGCCACTCAGTTCATAGTCTCCACTGATCCATTCCAGACGCGCAACTTTACATATGTCTTTGGTGAAATTCATGAGGCTCCTTTTCACTCATTCTTCCAGCTCACTAAGGTCTCTTTGTGCAGCAGCTCTGCCTTTCAACATAATGGCTGCTCCTTCAATTTGATGTGTTCTGCAAAGCTGATGAGTGTGCTTTCCATTCCATCATCTGGAGCATTGGTGAACATTTTAAGCAGCATTGCCTTTGGTATTGACACCTAAGAAAGGTCACCAGTTAGAAGCCAAACAATTGACCACCACATCTAATTTTCCACATACCTTGTAGTCCACCCATTCAGTTCATATTTCCCCAGTTTGGCTACAAGGATTCTGTGGGACATTATGTTGAAAGCCTTGTTAGAGTCTAAGTAACTGACACCTACTTCGTAGTAAGTCACTTCATAAGAGGCAATCGTGATCAGTCTCTATCATCAGGTAAAGCCCTTCTGGCCAAGTCACCTTCCTGTCCTGAAAGTGCATGAAGATGGCCTTCATAAGGACTTACACCACAATTTTCCCTGGGACCAAGTTGTAACTGAGCAGCCAATGGTTTCCTGGACTGTCCGTCTTGCACTTCCTGAACATCAGCATTCTATTTTCTTTTTCTGTGACCGTGTACTTTGACAGCACTATCTAGCGTGGTCTTCCCTTTACAAATGATGATAAGCCATTATTTTACCTTTAACATCCCTCACCAGTCCCAAATCAAGCCAAATCAGGGCTTGGTCTTTCTAATTCCTGCCTGCGTGATCCTTCTATATTCCTTCTGGGCAGACCCTCCCTGCTTCTGCCCTTTCTACATTTTCTTTTTGTATTTCCTCTGGGATTCTCCATTCAGCTAAGCTGGCATCATGCTATTCTTCATAGAGTTTCTCATAAATAAGAGTTTTATATTACAATAGATTATTTTTCACAGCTTTCAGTCACAGGGACAGATACTGACATCAGTTAATCTGCTTAATTCCACCAAGTTCAGTGAAGGTACTTCAGTTTGTTCCAGCTCTAAATCTGGGTCATTCATAGAGTTTTAATCAATTAGAGTCACAGTGATGAAATGGTGTTGTTCATGACTCACTGTGAAAAACACATTTACAATGTCTTTTATGCTGTAGTTTGGCATTAGGGTTGATAAAAGAAGCACGAAAGAAAGAACATGTGATTCTATGAGATACATGGTTGCATTTTGCAATGTATTCCCTACATTGCATTTTTGTGTATGTGTTAGAATGATAGACTAATAGAATAGTTTAGGTTGGAAAAGACTTTAAGGTCATCAAGTCCAACTGTTAACCTAGCACTGCCGAGTACGCCACTAAACCATGTCCCTAAGCAACACATCTACATGTCTTTCAGATACTTCCAGGGATGATGATTCCACCACTTTCCTGGTCAACCTGTTCCAATGCTTGACAAGCCTTTCAGTGAAGAAATTTTTCCTAATATCCAATCTAAACCTCCCCTGGCACAACTTGAGGCCATTCCCTTTCGTCCTATCACTTGTTACTTGGGAAAAGGGACTGATGCCCACTTTGCTACAACCTTCTTTCAGGTAGTTGTAGAGAGACATAAGGTCTCCCCTCAGCCTCCTTTTCTCCAGGCTAAACAATCCCAGTTCCCTCAGCTGCTCCTCATAAGACTTTTGCTCTAGCCCCTTCACCAGCTCTGTTGCCCTTCTCTGGATGCACTCCAGCACCTCAATGTCTTTCTTGCAGTGAAGGGCCCAAAACTGAACACAGTACTCAAAGTGGGACCTCATCAGTGCCGAGTCCAGGGGGAAGTTCACTTCTCTAGTCCTGCTGGCCACACTATTTCTGATACAGGCCAGGATGGTTTTGGCCTTCTTGGCCACCAGAGCACACTGCTGGCTCATATTCAGCCAGCTGTTGATCAACACCCCCAGGTCCTTTTCTGCTCTGCAGCTTTCCAGCCACTCTTCCCCAAGCCTGGAGCGCTGCATGGGGTTGTTGTGACCCAAGAGCAGGACCCGGCACTTGGCCTTGTTGAACCTCATATCACTGGCCTCGGCCCATCAATCCAACCTGTCCAGATCCCTCTGTAAAGCCTTCCTACCCTCAAGCAGATCAACAGTCCCCCCAGCTTGGTGTTATCTGTGAACTTACTGAGGGTGCACTTGACCCCTCAGCCAGATCATTGATAAAGAGAACCGGCCCCAATACTGAGCCCTGGGGAACACCACTTGGGACTGGCAGCCAATTGGATTTAACTCTGTTCACCACAACTCATTGAGCCCAGCCATCCAGCCAGTTTTTTGCCCAGCAAAGAGTACCCCTGTCCAAGCCATGAGCAGTCAGTTTCTCCAGGAGAGTGCTGTGGGAAACCGTGTCAAAGGCTTTACTGAAGTTGAGTTAAATAACATCCACAGCCTTTCCTTCATCCACTAAGTGTGTCACATTGTCATAGAAGGAGATCAGGCTAGTCAAGCAGGACCTGTCTTTCATAAACTCATGCTGGCTGGATCTGATTACCTGGTTACCCTGTATGTGCCATGTGATGGCACTCAGGATGATCTGCTCCATAACCCTCCCAGGTACCAAGGTCAGGCTGACAGGCCTGTAGTTCCTTAGATTCTCCTTGTAGCCCATCTTGTATNAGCAGGACCTGTCTTTCATAAACTCATGCTGGCTGGATCTGATTACCTGGTTACCCTGTATGTGCCATGTGATGGCACTCAGGATGATCTGCTCCATAACCCTCCCAGGTACCAAGGTCAGGCTGACAGGCCTGTAGTTCCTTAGATTCTCCTTGTAGCCCATCTTGTATACGGACATCACATTTGCTAACCTCCACGCAACTGGGACCTCCTGACTTTGCTAGGACTGCTGATAAATGATGGAAAGTGACTGGGTGAGCACTTCTGCCAGCTCCCTCAGTACCCTTGGGTGGATCCCATCTGGCTCCATACACTTGTGTGTGTCTAAGGGTGTAGCATCTTGCTAACGATTTCCCCTTGGATTATAGGGACTTCATTCTTTTCCCTGTCCCTGTCATCCAGCTCAAGGAGCTGGGCGCCCAGAGAACAACTGTTCTTACTATTAAAGACTGAGGCAAAGAAGGCATTAAGTACCTCAGCCTTTTCCTCATCCTTGGTCACTGTTTCCTGCCTCATCCAATAAAGAATGGGGATTCTCCTTAGCGCTCCTTATGTTGCTAATGTATTTATAGAAATATTTTCTATTGTCTTAATAAAGTAGCCAGATTAAGTTCTCCTTGGGCTTTGGCCCTTTTAATTTTCTCCTGCATAACCTCACGACCTCCTGGCAGTCCTCCTGAGAAACATTATTAGAAAAAATTTAGTGTTAAGATATTATTGTAATACTGTGGAATACAAGTAAAATTTTTAAAATACTTATATTTTAGTTTTAAATTTAATATTTAGTTTATTTTATAATCATGTTGCACATGTATAATCTATCCTTTATATCTATACACCTATGCATTTTCCTTGTTAGTCAATAACAAGGATCTACCTATGTCTATAGGCACAGATATGAAATTATACCCTCTGTATGATCAGGAAATGGAAAGGAAGATATAGGCACATATTCTGCACAATAATTTTTCTGTCCACAGCATAATCTTATATTACTGTAGCTGTGGTTTTCATACACGCAGTCCTTCATTTGAACAAAACAATAATGGTTTGCAGAATTTTGCAATAATAAATTTAAATATCCAATAGCATGTAATGGATCTATGGATATATGAGAATGGATATATGAAAAAAATTTTCAGTGGCTTTCATTACATTTCTTTCACTACAGCGATGAATTTGGTTCTGTTCCTTATAAAAACATGGGAATATAGGACTTGGACATCATATTCATACTCCCCAGGTCTAATTGCAATCTTACATGATACTAATTTTACTCCTGTAGTTTTATTTTGTATTAGGTGACATCAGAACTTTTTTTGTACTTAATCCTACTACAAGGGGGAACATACAGGTAGTCTTATTTACCAGAATGTTGATTGTGATGACAGGAAAGGTGGCCTTGTGTCTGATAGAATCTGGTTTAATACCACTACTCAGATCTACTGCTTTAGCCATGAAAGAATGTTAAGGTTCCGTTTCACTGTTCATTGCAATTAAAGTCTTTATGTACTTGGCAGAGTAAACAACTGTATATTTTTTCTGAGCCAGATTTTTAATTAATTATGGGCTAGGTTAACAAAAGGTCTAATTTAACAAACATTTAACATAAATTCAATGTGTAACTTTGAATATTCTTAGTTTCACAGATTTTTGGACCATGAATTATTGTTATAATTAGATACACAATGGAAAGATCAAAGAAAAAAGTCATGTTTTTGTATTCAGTTCACACTATCAAATTAAGCTGTACAGATTTTTAAGAATAGATAAAGTCTGTATCTGGCTTTTTACCAAATGCAAGAGGGTTTCCTAAATTGCCTCCAGAAGTATTGTACTTCAGCTTACTGAATCTGGCCAGTCCTGATATCCAAATATAACTCTCCCAAACAGCAGCTATTATCAAAAACATTAAACATGTTAGTATAAGCACTGGCAGCCTGTTTGTTAGCACAAATTTCTTTCACAAAAACTGTCTTGCAGTACCTGTGGAAAAGCAAGTCAACTTATGATTATCATCATGCTTGTATATTTTGGGAGACAAGACAATGCAAAACATAGAAGAAACCAAACAACAACAGATAGATGGCTGAATAAATAAACATGCCTTTGCAGCTTCTACTGTCTTGAAAGGGAGAACAGTTATTTATCTCCTGCCTGTTTTGCTCCCAGGTGTATTTTTATGCATTTCTCCCAACTCATCACATCTCCTGCACTGACAGTGCTAAACAGCACCTCCTTGCACAGCACCATCCTGTGGGTCTCTCCGGGGAGAGATTCTGTGTGACAGCTGTGGAGCCTGTTCAGCCTCAGCCTGCGGCTGAGCCTGGTTCTTTCTGTGGCACACTAGTCGAATGAGACTAATGTTGTTAGAGTTTTGGCAGCTCGACCTTAACACTGTAACCTCTCAGCTTGCACTCCTCATCAAAAAAGACCCCAAAAGTGCCCTAAATTCTCCAACAAATGCACTGTGTCCAGATCCATTGAGCAAGTTTAAATCAAAGCAATCCTCACACAGAAATAGCTGCATTGAACTAATGGATGATTTACTCCTAATTATATATAAAAGTATATACCCAGCATTAATAATCTGTGAAAATATATCAGAAATTTACATGTTCACTAGCAGGCAATTAGAGTCAGGGTATTGTAAAAATACATAAACAATTTTACTGATTGCTGTTTGGCTTTTATATTGCTTTTGCAATGCTTGCCTCACTTGTTGAGAACTGTCGTCTTTTATAGCTTGGAGGAATGCGCGTGTGTGGAAATAATCCCCTTATACCTAAGGTATTTTTGTGAACTAGATGGGAGCACAGTGTATTATTCCTGGGCAATTGCCTTGGGAAGAGCCTAAAAGAAGATGAATTCGTGACTTGACCCAAAGACTATTAAGTCAAAGAAGGTGGTTGCACAAACTTAACATTTTTATAGATGGTATACAAGAATATTAGGTTTCATTCGTGAGCTATCATTTTATATTGCTTTCATCTGGCCTAAACCATGACACCAGTAACACAAAAGCCTTTGGGGTTTCTGGAACTATAAGTCAGCTACCATCACTGTTCAGTTTTGCATGAAGGTGTAATAACTTAATCTATGTACACTAACATAATTGGAATCACCACATTTGGCTTCAGCAGCATTTACAGGTTCAACCAAGATGCAAACTTAGTTTTCCTCTTTGAAGTAAGTGGAGTTAAAGACATTTATACTAACTAAAACCTTTATATAGCTATCAACAGGTACAGCTCATCTGTGAAGAGATGGTACATACAAATGTACCTATTTGGGGACAACGAGTTTTCTACTTTATTAACAGACTTTAAAAAAAAAGGATGTTTGGTCAAGTTACCAAGAGGATCTGGTATGAAATTTCAAAGGGATATTTTTGGGGGGTAGTGGGTTTTGTTGATTTTTTTTCATATCATCATTTTCCACAATAGGAAAAAATTGCACAACCATTTTGACATGCACTTTGAGCAAATAAATATTTCATCTGCAAGGTAGTACAATTTATATCCTCTAATTATTTCCAAGGTTTGCAAGTGACCCCTTTGTTTGTGATAGGAACCTTCCATCAGATACATAGATCATCAGTGTATGCTAAAACCGCATGTTTGCAAAAGTGTCAGGATCAAAATTTAAATCTTTAGACTCAATCTTTTTTAATAATTTGATTATATTCATACTTTGTCAGGCATCAAGAGCTAGCACATTCTTTTGAATAAGATTTGTACTGGACTTTGAGGAGGGCTAAATATTATATATGTTGAAATACATTTCAGAGTACTCTCCTCCTTGCATGTATCAGCAAGATCCTAAATGATTTTAGTAAAGTAAATATTTTAAAAATAATAAAGTATGATCTTTATACTTCTCTTATTTGCATTTCTATTCTGCTAAACTGAAATGACTACACTGCTAATATGTACTTTAAGGTCCTTTCTTCTACAAAGACAGATACAGACATGTTTTATTTTACATGGCATAAATGTGTATCATTAGAATCAGCTGGAATATTTACATGGCATAACATTAGATAATCGTATAATTCCCTACTGGGGTGCTGCTTAACCATATACATAAGTCCTTAATTCATCACAGCTTTATAAAGTTCCACTTAGTTTACCTGGGTTACTTCTAACACTTAAATCATAAAAAGAAACAGAATGCAAAAATGAAAAGGAAAATCCTTCAGACTTAAGCAGATGCTTGGTGGGGGAAAGTTCGCAACAAAGTGTTGAAGTCTGGCAAAATTATAATAGGCTAACAAAAGGCCCCATACCTTCAAGCATTAGGCAAAGTTAAATGGATTTTGCTGCTGCCATAGTGGTAATTAGTATGTGGAACAGGTTATGCAAAAATCAGTAAGATTAATAATATATTATGGCCCCTCTTCCAAGGTTACAAGAATACATTTGGTATTAATGCTAATTCATTTAATTTAATGGATTAATTTAGAGTCAGTGTGGAAGTTATGGACATTTAGGAAATGATCAGTTTGTAATTCCATATGTTTAATATTAAAGTGCCTCACACTGGTAGTCTGGTAGATGTCACTTCACAGTGAATTAAAATTGCTTCAGACCTCAAGAATCAAAGAATTCAAAATTATTCTGTTATATAGTCACACTCACGGACATAATTAAAGGTCTGTCAGCACTTTCATTACATAAAGCCATTTTTAAGCAGTTTATAAGTTGGCCATGACATTTTGCTTAAAGCTGGAAATGGGCTGTGAGGTTCCTGCCGGGGAGTGAATTTTTGTTTCTTATGAATGTAATTGGAATCAGATTATTTTCCCGTGTTTCCCATCCGTGACAAAGGGGTTAAAGAAAATTGTTTTTTACATTCCTCCCACACATACAAAATAGCTCTGAGCTTCAATTTAGCACCTTGCAGATAATTAGGCTCCATCAGTATACAGGCAAATAAAACAGATCCAGGGCACAGGCTAGACCACCAGTGCATGGATGTGTGTACTGTTTAATAAGCAACCCTGGTATGGCTTTTGCTTACCCCAGCTAGAGGTTTGCCAGTGTTCAGGGGAACTTTGGGGAATATCACAAGCTAAGGGCAGTTTGGATGTAGCTGTACAGTTTTGGAGGTCTAGGAGAGTTTAGTCGTAATGCAGATGTAAACAATGACAAGACATTTGGCCTTAGGGCCGAAGGAGAATTCCATTTTATTTGCCATTTTTTTACAAATGGCAAGTAGGCGAGTCTGTTTTATTTACCAGTATAGACCTACTCTTAGTATACTTTGCAGAGACAGACTGGTCAGAGATGTTTTCAGTTCGGCATGCACTCATCATGTTAGCTGGTATGTAGTTGTATAGGACTATTTTAAGATACCAGTTTGATTTGAGCTTAATTCTAGATAAGAAGACATCAATTTCAATGGGTGGTTCAAAACACAGAATAAAATTTCTCAGCCATTAGTACCAGTATTTATCCAAAATGCATTATTAGTTAGGCAGAGCTTCAAGAAAATCAAAGGGTGAGATTCTGACAGAATTGAAGGACAGTTCACAGATATGCCTCTTAATTGACTGTTGTGGGCTTTAGAGGCCAGAGGCAAGATGAATGTATGCACAGTCACTGCCAAGGAAGCCTTTGAAAGGAAAGTGCTTGCTCATTCCCAAGAGAAATCACAAGATTGCTGAAGAGGTTAAAGGAGCTCAGCATGCCCATCCTCCATTCAGACAAATCTTTTCCAGTATATGAAGTTATTTCCAGCACTTCTCTCATCACCCTGAACAGCATCCCAAGTTGTTCTCATGACTGAAATATAAGCAATACAGACTTTATTTATTTATGAGCAAGTGTCATCATAAATCAGGAAATATGACTGAAACACTTTAATTTCATTAGTAGTAAGAGTAATTTTTTCAATCATAAAACTCACAAAGAACACTTAGTGAGAATGTTACTGTAGCCTGTTCCACCTCTACCCCTGCATAGGAAAGTTACTAGGAGTTCTCCAAGAGGAATTGTTTGGGGAAGGTTAACACCATGTGCTTAAAACATACCAGCAGTATGGTAATATAGCTTTTATCACTCTATCTACCAGGCAAATAATATTTAAAGCTAATATAGTGCCACCAGTTCATCCAAAATAGAAGGAAATTTTCTTCACTCAGAATGAAGATCTGTAAATAAATTCAGTGGCTGAAGAAAGAAGCACCCCAATCACAGAAGTATCGTTGTTATCAGCAAAAATAAGGAAAAAGAATAAGCCATGCTCCATCAGTAAAAAGTAAGGATAGACACTTGCTTATAAAATTTGGAGCAAGATAACAAAAAAAAAACCCCACAAACAAAAAGAAAGACACACAAATGCAAGCAAAGAGATAACAAACACATGACCAAGAATCACTTGAAATGTAGCCCCTTTACTTTGCAGCCAAGGACTCACAGGTATGAGGACTGAGGAGAAGGATTTAGTGAGAACCAAATGGATAACAGAGATATGTTTTTCCTTCAGAAAGACCATGGCAAGCTGGACTTACCCTTACTGAGCAGTGGCAATGACCTGGAGAACCAAATAGCAGGACTCAGAAGGGAAATTCACCATTATATATTGATTTGCTAGTGAAGCTAACTAAACGATTGAACAAATATGAGGCTTTGTCTCGAGACTATCACTGTAAGTTAATGGAAACCGCAGACCTACTGAATTATGGACTCCATCAGCTGTGATTAACTCTCAGTTAATTGGAAGTAAATATAGTCTCTCCGTCTTATGCAGATAAGACGTGTTTTTCTTGTTCTTTTTCCAATTTTCACAAGAATACTTAATGCAAAATTTAATGATAATGTTTGCCTGACATTCCGACTGATCGTGGAGTGACACAACACAGGACATTTCTGTAAAGAAAGAGGAACATTATTGTCTACATCCTCTGAAATAACAGGTACTTTTGCAGTGGTAAAATACATTCTGTTGCTGTCATTGCCTCAGGCTTCTGAAACCCTCTGGTGAGGGGCAGCAAGGCCTTCATAGTTCAAGGAGGCAGCAAGGCCTTCATAAGTCAAGGAGACTGCAATCTAATGACACCTAAATGAAAGATATTATGAATAAAAAATAAATAAGTAGATAAACCAGAAATACAGTTATTAAAAGTTGCTTTGACGTGTCCAGTACAGAGCGAAAAAGAAAGCAGAACACAAGACTCAAGGAACCACGGAAATGGGAGAAGGCCTGTTTTGATTATTTGAACAATCACTATAGCATCACATGGCAATTCATGTAAGGAAAAACACATTTAGCCTATATGAACTGCTAAATACTGTTTCAGATCTTGGCAGCACTTATTTACTCCGTCTCCTGTTTAAGAGAGTGAAATTTAGCACTAAGAACAGAAGTTTTTCCAAGTCGATAAAGAAAGTGATTTTTCCTGTTAAGCAGTTTTCTAACAGTCCCTTGTGACCTAAGCAATCAGTCCAGAAAAATCTTTTGTCATTGCAGGATCTTTTTTTTTTACATTGGTCTAAAATCTGTGCAGACACTACCTAGATACAGTGTAAACCATGGAAACAGCAATATTTCCTTACCATGTAACGTGTGTGTGAAGCAGTCTGGAAATATCTTATAACTCAAAACATGAATCGGGTGGCTTTATCTGCAATTACTTACTATTCTTTACATATTTTGTTATTATCTGAACTGATCTGAAAACTAACTTAAAGGAATCTGGCCTCCATTTTTTACTCTGCTGTTTGAATACTCATTTCATTTGTGTTCCGGATTTTAATTTAGAACTTATTTAAATAGGCTTTTTGTTCTTAAAATGTGTGTTTGCCACTATTGAATTCCTCAAGTTGCACTTCCAGAATGAGAAAAACATCACCAAGTACATCTGAGATCTGGTCCTGGGACTAATTAGGAACGAAAAGGATCCAAGGATCCACGCAAACTGGCCTTTAGACTTTTGAAGAAAGCTGACGTCAGAGGTAGATTAGGCATAGCGTGGTTTCACCCTCCCGTGGCCCAACATTTCCAAAAACCTTCCCATCTGATAGTAGTGACAAAGCAGAGAACAGGAATATGGCTGGTACTGATGGAAACAATTTCTTTTCTTCATTTACACCAGTAAGGAGTTAGCGAAGGGCTGTTCTGCACATGGGCAGCTATTTTAAGCTCACTTCATTGTGCTCATTGAGGACTAGAGGAGAACAGAGAATATGAAGAAAAGAAGTGCATGAAAAGCATCATAATCTTCATTGAATTTTTAATAATTCAATCTTTTTGCCTAAATTAATAAATTTTAAATATTAAAGATAAAAGAGGAACATTATTGACTCCAGGAACTGCTCTTGGTTTTTTGGACTCCAGTCTTCGGAAGTTAAAAGTGGTGGTGGCTGTAGGACAGACTCTCAGCCAGCATATATTAAAATCAATAGACTGAAGCTCACTGACTAAGCAATCGTTTACTTCTCCATTAAGTTTATTAGGAGTCTACCAGTTTCATGAATTTATGATGGGCTTTTAGGCACCATCCAGAGTAACTTAAGATGTCATGTGTGCATTACCACTTTACTGTGAAAGCAGTAAATATTTTAAACTGTGTAGATTTTGATTCCCAAACAAGTTGTTCTGAATTTCACCTTTGGGAATATATTTTTTTATTACTTCATCAGTTCTAGTATTCTAAGAATGTTAAACAGTACTTTAATAATTAATTTTATAATGCAGTTTATAGATAATAGACTTTCAGGCTCTTGGATAAATGTATCATATGAAACAGCTCAATAAAATTAAAAGGCATGTTTTGACTCTGTCACAAACTCCGTGTGACACAGAGATTGGATGGTGTTTTCCTTTCAAGTCTATATGACATTATCCTAGGTACGGTAATATGAATACTACTATCTTAAATAAAATAAAACTTCAGCTTAAGCTTCATGATGGTGTATTCCAAAATGAATTAGTTGTATTGCATATTCTTTCTTAAAATAAAATAGGTCAGGCTATTATAAAAGTAATACCCCTTTATTACTGTTAATAATCAATGATTGTCTTCCCCAGTCCTTAGCCAGTTTAATGCTATTTTCTTATTTCCAGGCCAACAGGCTGATTGGCAAGCAAAGCACACAGCTGCAAGGCCTGCTAACTTCAGCTTAAACTCTGAATGTTCGACTCTTCTGAAAATCAGGTCAGTTGGCTGAGGTCAGAGTCTGGACAGCTGTCAGTTCCCTACCTTCCTAGTGTGGACTGTATTAAAGAAAAAACTCAGACCAGCTGACCGAAGAAGTCTTCTCTTCCTTTAAAGCTTGTAGAATTATTGCTAACAATTTTTTTTTTTTTTTCCAAAACACAAGGACCCAATTTATTTTTTTCAAGGTGGAAGCAAGTGTAAATAAAAACAACATTTGGCTTTAATAAGCTGATTTACATTCTCTGGGTTTATGTAAAAGATATTGATGCAAGAGGTCATACTAAGGTCACTATTATTGAGTACAACTGGTCAGAATTTTTTTGCCAAAACACTTTTGAATGAAGATTGTTCCATTTGTACTGAAAACTTTTAATTTTCCAAAAGTTTCTGGAAAAAAAAAGAATCTTGCTCAAATTAGAGTGATTTCATTTAGAAAGTGAAAATTTACATTTGTTTTCATTCCTTATATTACATCATTTGACCAGTCAAACACAAGTACAGGTAAAACAATTTTAAAAGTATAAACAGAAGAAATTTCTGACAGTCTGTGAATACATCCAAAAGAAAAAAACTGGGATTATTTACTGAACAAACCATACAGACTTCTCAGTCAAGAAATCTAAACTTTCTCAGGAAATGTGAAATTTTTACGACATAGAAATTATAATGAATTTCAACTGTTCTACTCAGGGTTCAACAGAGAACTGTTCTCAACTCATGAGCTAAATGTTTCACTCAGTAACCATCCGGTCCTGAAGGCTATTCTTCCAAGGCTATTAAGAGGGTGGATTTATATCAGAAAAAGGTTGTAACACTTCTTTTTTAAAACAGCCTGGGTATTTCTTGGTGTTTAGCTAAGCTATGCAGGAATTCATTGTAAGTCAGAAAACTTACTCAATAACTAGGCTGGTCAACTCCAACCAAGTTTGTGGCTACTGCATTTAAGTTGAAGAAATATATGAAATAAAGGCTTTAAAGTGAGCTATCTTCCAAGAAAATCTATAGTCATTTTGATTACTTTATACTAAGTCACATCCCATGCTCAGTTTTGCATTTGGAATTGACTCATAGTTCATGTTCATAGTCTGAGATTTCCATACCCTAAAAATAAAGTGGTATAGGTATAGCATAATGTAGTACAGATCCACTGTTCTTTGTGTGTGTTCTAATAGGCAGTAGTTACCAACATGCAACAGAGTATTTCTGATTAGATAATTCACTTTCACTTCCTAAATTAATCTCCATGTATAACGTATACAGATTCATTTCTTCACGGTATTTTCATAAAACAATTTTTGGGTGGGATTTTGATCTCTGTTACATAACTGAAACTCCAGATTTACATCTGCATGCCTGCCCATTAACTTGACCAAAAGAGAAAATCAAATAATTGTGGTATTTATTAGTCTTAACACTTTGAAAAGCACTCCTTCAAAACCAGATAACATCTTACATTGTGAAACAAAAGAAATGCTGGTTGAAGGCAAAATAATATGTTGAAAAGAGTGGTTTTGAAGTAATCATTGAAAATAATACTGCGATTATGTTTCACTCATCTATTAGGAAGAACTCCTCAGGAACCAGGAAAACCAGACTTTCTCATTTTATCTTCACTCTTAAATTCCAGAAGCATAACTAGTATCTAAAATGTGATCTTTAATATTCTTTCACTTTGGTATTAGTGTTTAATTGTAAATAACTTCATATTTTTAAATATTACTAGCATAAGAAGTGATAGATTGAACTTGATAGAGCTGTTTCCTATTGATTTGGTCTTGTTGCCTGTCCCACTCTTGACCATCTGACCTGCTTTTGTTAGTCCAGAGGTTGGCCTTATTATTACTGTTTGCAGCAGTGCTATGCGTATCACTGGCCAGCACATTTAAATTAATTATGTTATCCTGAAGAAGAATTGGACAAGAAACTAGGCCAGTTATTTACTGTTAACCAACAGAAACACATTAATACTAGTGGTCTTAAATGTTCCCTGGGCCTCTGTTTAAAATTAATCCATCAGAAAATCACATGGAGGATGCTCAAGACCCCCCTCCAATTAGTTAAAATCATGTCATTAAATCAGACAAACGCTGGCACTGCAACTCAGCAGGCGTTAATTTAACCCATCTGCTTTGGGACTGTTCCTACATCCTTTTGTCCTAGCCAGAATTTATGCAAGAATTATTTTTTTTCCTATAAAATAAAATTGCATTACAAGATAACCATACAATTTTAAGCCTGATGGGTTCTAAATGTAAGCTGGATAAATATGAAAAGAACTTTAGCTCAGCAAAACATATAATGACTTCTTGGAGACTGATATTACAGGAAGGAAGATCCAAAAAGTCTCGAAAATCTGAAGACTGGAGCACAAACATAGAAGTCCAGCCATTATGGAATTATGTTCCAATATGTTAATGAAAATAATCAAGATAATTTCCTACATATACATGGCATTATTCTGGAAATACCCTACTGAAAATATTAAATGTGTCTCCACCTCAGCCTCAGTCACCCTTCTTGTCTTTCTACAGTTCTCACTTCCATTTCTTCATGCTGTTTCTTTCTTTATTTTTTCATGCTTTGTCAATTTTCAATATTTGTCCTCTTTTTTCACTTCACAGATTATTTCCCATGCTTTCCCTTGAAAAGTCTGTGTGAAAGAAAGGTACAAAAAACCCAAAAAAAGTTAAGGCTTAACATCATTTGGAGTTTTCTAAAAATTATGTTTTCATTATGCACAATGCAGAGTGTAAACATTCTATACATCAGCTTTTCATATCGTGACTCATTCCAAAAGGAATATTGATTAAGTTATTATGTTGATTTATATATGACTTAGTAATGAAACTGTGCGACTTTTGGTATTTGGAAAAATAGTAATAAAAAATAAACCACTAAAGTTTTGGGGATTATTAGAATACTAATGAAGAGAAAAAGAAAAAAAAAATTTTCTAGTGTGGTCATGGCTAGTGGTATTGCTCCATTGGCCATTTACTGTGTGGTTAAACATGCTCTAGTGCAGTAATCCCAAAAGGATGATGCAGGAAGTACTCACCTACACAAACAAAAAAAGGATCTTTATTATTTATAGTTTTGATTTGTGTTGTGATTGTGCCAATGCCTGATTTAGGAGGTTTATATGGGGGGGTTTGGTTATTGTTTTTTTTCTCTGTCACAGCAACTTGCCATCTGGAAATGCTAAAAGTGCATAAAAGAAATAGGATTTATATGAAAACACAATAACCCCTTTCAAACTTTCTTCAGTCTGGGCTATGCTATTGTATGCAAGTTGCTCTTCTCAACTGTCATTTGGGGTTTGTTTTTGTAATTGGTCATCACCATAAGACTCAAGCATATAATTCTGTGAACGCTTCTGTGTATTAACGAGCGCTTCAACTGATTAAAGAATAGGCCTGTTTACAGGAAATTCAAGGGAAGTGAGCCGTTCAAACTGAGACACGTTTCTTCATTTTTGGAAGCAAATTAGGAATTGTAAAGAACTTTTATTTAAGAAAAATTAAAACACAATATTACCAAAGAAAGCTCATGTCTTGGACTATACAACTTCCCTTTGCATTTGGTGTTCTTTGTAACGTTGTACAGCTGAGAACAACAGTGAACGTGATAAAAGCTTGGTTATAAAATGTGATGCATGAATCCAGAATCTTGCTGCCTCAAAGGAGAAGTCCTCCCAACCACAGAATTTGGAATCTCATCCCAAGTCAACCAGTCCTTCCTTTGACGAAAGACTTTCTAAGCTCTTGCAGCCTGCTTGCCAGTAAAGTTCTTGAAGCCTGAACTGGCAATGGCTTTCCCTGCTGCCTTTACAAAGCATCAGGTGGCCATTAGTCCCCTCTCCCCCGATGGGCTATGCCTTTCCTGGTTGAGAGACATGCAGGAGACATGGTTGACAGGGGAGACAGAAACTGGAATCAAAGAAAGTAATTAATACATATTTATAGTCATTGCTACAGGAAAATCCTGAAGGTGTACTGGCTGAATCAACGGTATGGAAAGCTGAGGGATGGGGACTTTACAAAAGTGGCAGGAGAAGCAGAGAAAACGGTTCATTCTAGTGGAAGTTTGGAGGCTAAAAGGGCACAGCCTGTCTAAGTTACATGTTGCTGATGGATGGATGCAGTGTTCCCAGAAAAAGTCAGGCAAAACAGAGAATATCCTTAACTGGAGATCTGCAGATTTTTTTTTTTTTTTCCCATCCACTGTGACTCACAGCCAGGATGGGCGGTTGGGTGTGATCTTTCCAGGGTATTGGCTCTTCAAGAAGCGTTCCTGCTCAGTCTTCCTGCTCATTTGTCAAAGTGTGGTATGACTGAGAGAGCTGTGCAATCAGTAGCCTGTGCACACAGACCAGCCCCAAAATTGCCCATAACCTGGACCTGCTATGATAACTTGAATGTTAGTTACCAATTGCCTTAAAAAGGGGAATACACTGAAAAATCAAATACTTCAGGTCGCAGTCAGGACAAACTCTAAACCCCTGTCAGTTGCCCATCCCCTTTCACACACTCTCAGGGGAGGTATATTTTACTAACAGGCTAAAAAATTCCCCTGTATAGCTGCTTTCCCCAGGTAGATCATTACACAAAAAAACAGATCTGAACATTTTAGTTGTGTTAGTTAAAAGATGACTGAAATATGCACAGTTACCAGAGCAATTAATGTGGTATAAGGACATGTACAAACTAGAACAGCAAAGCCATGTTGTAATTTATACAGATTTTCTGAAAATATGTACAGTTTTCCCCTCTCCTCTGAGCAGCTGTAAAGCATTCTTTCATTCCCTTCCTGTGCCTAGTGAGATCCAGGAGGGAGAGCAACCTCAGCTTTGCCTCAGGGGACACATGGCAAGACACACGTGTGTGATACTCGTCCCTCCATAAAAATGAATAGCTATTATCTAGTCAACAAAAGCTCCCTTTATGGTTCATGAAAATAATTAGGGACCCCAAGTATGTGATTCATTAAATAAATAGGTTATACACCTCACAATTGCCTATTTTACTCCACTGAATATAAATAAGCTTTATTTAGCTCAAAACTAGACATCTAATCATCTAAAATTAAATTAAATGATTCCCTGCATGTGTCTTATTCTCCATGTCTGCCTTTTTGCAGGCTTTAACAGTGTTGCACTCCACGTTATTTTTGGTTGTTTTGTATTTGACACAGTGAGGAGCTTCTGCTATACAATAAATAATCATTCTGTGGTACTTCAGGTTTTTGACAGAATCCGTTTGGAGGTAGCATTAAATGTCTTATGACTCAGTTTGAAACTCAGTGAAATCAACTGAAAGTCTCCCAGGTTTGTGCACTGGAATTGTATTTAAAATATGGTTTTCTAGGCTGTAATTTTCCAAAGAATCTCTCCTCAATTTTGATTTAAATTTTAAGGAGTTTGTAGTGAAAATGTATGTTGGTATACAGTTTTGGACTGAGAACATGCTTTTATAAATAGAAAATTATGTTATGTGTTAACAGCTTAGCTGCAAGGTCAGTTTCATATATGTAAAGGGGCCATTGAAATCGTTGGAGTAAATTCTTTCTGAAAACTTGCTGTTCTTGTCTCATCCTCTTCCCCTCCCCACAGGACTTTTATTGCACAATATATCTTAAAGCAAAATTCTTCTTTAAAATCAATGGAAAAAAAATAGGAAAAGTTTAACAAAGAAACCATCTTTTCGGAATAAACACTGTTCACAGATCTTTTTGTAGTCATACTTTAGGGTCGGTTTCATAATCCAGAGCTGGTTCAGAGGTTTTGTAAATCATTCACTATCTGGATCCACTAAAAAGAATGTAGTTGTTTTAGCTAAAGAATGCAGCAGAAAAAAATGAAAAACAAAACAGTTAAATGAATAACATGATTTTTTTCCTTACGCCTTTTTAAAAAGTACTCTTGAAAATAATATATTGTGAGCTAATATTAATCATATGAGGACAGATCACGTAAACAAAGCCTATCTAGTGATCTAGGACCAAACTTCATAAGGACTGTGAATCCTGTTAAATTTTCATTTTTATGCTTCTAAATTGGTTTTATATTATAACATTTATTTTAGATAATTCTCAGAACTGTAAATCATTTTACTTTACAACCCTTGAGTCTTAGGATTTATGAATACAGAAGAAAATCTGTTTCCTATTTGTATGCTCTACTGTTTGGAATTACATGCTAGCAGAAGAAAATCTGTCCATATACAAATGTGATAACACAAAAATATATGAAGCTGCCCTTGCTTAGGTATGACTAGTCAGGCTCAATTGGGCAGATCTGGTGTGTTATTTTACTTGAACTATATAATGATAAATAAAGTTCTTGGCTCACAAGAAGAGGAATGCTATTACAATATATACGAGCCATATCCTTCATTCTGTTTCTGTTTTGAGACCGTAATTCACTGTAAGACTCTAAGGTTGAGGATCAAGTGTTCCTAGTTTAACATAAATCTATATCATATTTATTCCCAGTATCAATTTTATTCCCAGTGAGTTCCCAGTCTGGGCACTATTTGTCTTAAGGTCTAATTTTTTTTCCTTTGGTTCAGATCAAAATCCTATTGTGCACCTAGGTTACTGTTCATCAAGGATTTCTCATTTTAAAAACAAAGAATATTAATCAAAATATCCTCAACCTTCTATAGTTGAATGCAAAGGAACTAGCTGCTTTTCAAATACAGCACAGGAACACATGATAAATGCACTTGCTTTTTCTGCATTAGTACCAAAAAAGCCTCAATACAACAATGGGCCTTAAATTATTAAAAATTTTTCTTTTGTTCCTAATATACTTTAAAAAAGTAAATAATTTGGAATAAAATACATGCAATTTATACAGACTAGAAAATCCTAGACCAGCTACGAACATTAGCAGGATTTCCAAGGTCTTGATCATACAATATTTTCTGTTGGACAGGCTCACATAGCTACAGAAGTCCTACTGAAATCAGAGTTGCATTTGGACACAGAGGTCTGCCTAATTTTCACTACATTGTTATTGCAGAAACTTATCAGAAAAGAAAAAGTAGATGAAAAATACTTATTTTACAAAAGAGTAATTAAAATAATTGACATTTTCAGTGATCCACATATATAATTAGCCAAAAATCCATTCTCAAAGCACACTTTATCTCTTGCAACATATGTGCACCATTGTGTTCTGTGCTAAGTGAATGCCCTGATGCTTACAGTTAAGTGGCATTCCCGTTCAATAATCCATCTGCTCAAATGATGTTTCAACTGATGGCACTCAAGTTCAGTTTGACAGACCTAATAGGCTACGTCTTCTTTCCAGGGATACCTCCCTCACTGTTTTCCACAAGGATTTAGATGGACTTCTGTTTATCTTTGTTTTTTCTCAGGGAATATGGTGAAAAAAAAGCATGCCTGGGCTGCATAATGTGCACTGCACAAAACTCTTTTCCAGAGAAGGCTCATATTGTATCAGTTTAGTAATTTTCCCATGGGGATCTCCATCTAGGCATTCTCAATGACAAATCAGGACAAAATGTGCAGCTCTGTTGATTATGTAAGACTTTTTTTCATCATGTTTTGTAATCTATTTCAAGAGTTTCTTCAGGATATGGATCTCTATATAGATAGCTACTGAAGTAGTTTACATTTCAGGAATCAATACTGAGATGTTTAGACCATAAAATAAAAATAGGACAAATTACTTCGACTGAATCAAGTTTGCCTAATTTTTTTTAAAAGTCCAATTTTATTTACATATAAATATGCATTGCTGTATAGTTGTCAGCAGTGCCCATCTATAGTTATTAGACAAAAGCTAACAAAACATTAATTGATTTCAATTAAATTAATAAAAAAATGAATTTAATTAACTCCAATAAGAAAAATTAATAAAGTTAAACACCCAAGCACAGACAAATATCGTCTATCAAAGGCCATATGTGTTTGAAAAGTGACAGTGTATCAAAAGTCAGTTGAGAGACTGATGGCAAAAGTTGGTGATGCACTGATTTGTATTCATTCTTGAAATGTGACCTTTCATTGGAATTATTTCCAGAACATCTCTCAGAACATCTCTCAGAACTCAAGTCAAGAACAGAACCAGAATGATGAGCTAGTATGGGCCTTCCAGACACCTATAGTAAATTAGGAAATGGTCCTTCGCTTACCCTCTTCAGGGTAGACGAAAGTGTATTAACTCTGAACAACAAGTTCAACGAACTTGTTGAAGTACAAGGCTCATCTCATACCTATTATTTATCATACTTCTCCTTTAGCTAAAAATTTGCCTGCCGACTATACTGCTGAGCAACTTTGTTATAGTTTGCCCCTGTGATTTACCATGTCTCAGTAGCTTTTTTTCTTATCCTAGACTGTATTCGGTAGCACCGAGACTGTTTTGTACCCTTGCACTCCTGGGCACACTATGGTTCTGGTCCCCTGGGTCAGGTGTTACTTCATATAAGGCATTCAGTCATGTAGCATTATTATATAAGCACTCTGACTGCCTAGATAAATATTCTGTGTTCATGGCAGTGGAAGAGTTAGCTGAAGGTGTGCATACAATATTTCATTTACCGAATTGCAAAGGCCACTTGTATTGTGCATATAAAACAGGCAGAGCTTATAGTAGGGGCTTGCATAGTGCACTTGTTTTTTGCACCCTAGAAAAATTCTCCAAGCCAAATCTACATTGGCTGCTACAGAAGGTTGGCGTAATACCTAAAAAGAGAGGCCAGGGCACTTGTTCAAACAGATCCAGTACCCCTGGCTCTCAGCGCAGCTAGCACAAAGGAGACATAACCGGGCCATGTTTTGAAAAGCAGCTGTGAAGAGAGGGGTTATGCAAACGGCATGTATTCTGACTCTCATCTTGGCAGGGGTGATTTCCAGATCCTCAGTTCCATTGCGCTCCACCTAAATAAATTCCAGCTACTTGAAATTTATGCAACTAGACCAAATTTTTCTCAAACTAGCTGAAGAGGCATGATGAAACACAAGAGTAGGCATAGTAATGTTAGCGTGCGTTGTTTATTTATCTTTAGCTGCCATGTAGCACGCTATAGGATCTGCTTTTTCTTGCCATATTAATACAGTCTTCTACTGGTTGTGTCATTTTGGCTTTACTGTCTACAATATAGGCAACACAAGATTTATGAAAGATCATATTTTATGAATTTTACCTTCCTTCTACACACACTTGCAGATGTATCACACTGTTGTTCTACTGAATAAACTTTGAAGTTCAATGTTAACTTGTCTGCTGGCATAGGAAAACCTGGTTTTCATGCAGATTATTCAGACATATCACTAGTGTGCAGAAGGCAATAGAGAAATTTCCAGTGTCTCTCAATTCTAGAGGCATGGGATAGACTTTGGGCTTCCCAAGACTGTCAAACATGATGAAAAAGCCTGATCCTTCTTGTCTGGAGGGGGGTGGGGTCTTGGGGTGTGGTTTTATTTGTCTGTTTCTATGTTTGTTTGGTGGTTTGCTCATTTTTTGAGAAAGGAAAATGAGCAAGTTCTCTTTCAAATACACCATTGATTGTTACTATGATGGTAGCAATTTTAACTTTCTCAGATATTTGAGAATGACAGTTTATGATTTATTTATTTATTTAAAAATAAAATAATAATATTGGGTTAGTATGCCTTATGGAAAAATCTATTTCAGAGTGTGGCCTGTAAAAAGAACACATTAAATGCAGAAATCAAAGAACTTTTTTTAGCAGTAGTCTGGTTAAAATCCACCAGAACTGCTGAGACTCAAAACAAAATTTATCAATAGTGTTTATATGGAAAGAGACATTTCAGGCACTGATAATGAATATAGCAGGTTCTTGTGTTGCACAACTCAGCGTGACAACTAAGGTTCTTTTACAGTGGAGAAATTTCCAGGTAGTCTAGAGTCAGCATAGCTGTTTTATATCATTTCCAGGCTCAAAGTTGAATATTCATCAAAGGTTTTAGGGAGTATTTTGTGGTGGGAATAGCCAGAGACTATCTTTTCTCAGTGTCTTTTTTTAAATATTCGTGAGCATAAAAAACCAAAACATGTTCATATTATTATTGCCAATGTTTTTTTTGGTGAAATCTGTGTCAGCTTCAGTAGCAGTAAAGTACAAAAACAGGTGAGCGGATGAAAACAATAGTATTTCAGCAAGGCCAGCAGGTTGAGTGAGGTGATTCTACCCCTCTACTCTGCTCTTGTGAGACCCACCTTGAATACTGTGTCCAGCTCTGGAGCCCCCTACATAAGAATGTCATGGACCCGTTGGAGAGAGTCCAGAGGAGGCCAGAAAGATGACCAGAGGATTAGTACATCTCTGCTGTGAGGACAGGCTGAGAGAGTTGGGGTTGTTCAGCCTGGAGAAGAAAAGGCTCTGGGGAGAACTTATAGCAGCCTTCCAGTATCTGAAGGTGGCCTACAAGAAAGCTGGAGAGGGACTTTTTGCAAGGGCCTGTAGTGATACGATGAGGGGTAATGGCTTCAAACTGGAAGAGGGTAGATTTAGAATAGATGTTAGGCAGAAATTTTTCACTATGAAGATGGTGAGACACTGGAACAGTTTGCACAGGGAAGATGTGGATTCCCCAACCTTGGAGGTGTTCAGGGCCAGGTTGGATGCGGCTTTGAGCAACCTGGTCTAGTAAGAGGTGTCCTTGCCATGGCAAGGGAAGTGGAACTATGTGATCTTTAAGGTCCCTTCCAACCTAAACCATTCTATGATTCTATTAATTCTTGCTTTGGTACCAAAATTATTTTGGTATTGAAGTCCTTACCTGAATTTATTTTATCAAAGCAACAAAGAATCTTTGGAACTAAAGAAGTCCCACATTTAAATTTAAGAATGTGCTGAAAAAAATAATAATTTTATCCTTGAACACAAATCAAAAATATATTGAATCAAGGCTTAAATCCTGTAGAACTGAAAACTGGAATACTGCAGAAGATGGAAAAAATTCTCATTTATTTTGAAGATAGAAAGACACTGAAGTAAAATAAGATCTTAGCTGGCAGAAGTTTTGCAGAATAAAATGAATATGTGAGAGATGACGTAAGAAGCGTGAGTAGCTGGATTGAAAACATATAGTATAAACAGCAGCTTATAACACTGTTTTAGAAACAGGAAAAGACATCTGGGCTTCAAATAATCATACTGAAGAAAGGAGACAAATTTAAAATGTGTTCAAAAAAGATGACATTTCGGCAACTTTTTAGGGTCATTTCTCAGCCACAGCTCCGCCTCTTACTGTCTTGGTTCTGCTGATTTTCAACAATACACACCTGGCAACATCATCCTGAAACCTATTTTGGATACAAAATATAAGATTACCAACTGACTTAGAAGAACAAACCCAACACGATGCTTTTAAAATTTCAAGAACCATGGTATTTTGGATTCTATCCATATGAAATACTGCTCTTTTTCAAATACGTGAGAGCATTTACTGGTATTAAACAACTCTGGGAATTGTCACTGTCACGAAGGAGATTACTGTCTTGCACTCTCCTTATGGTATTTTCAACTTCTGAACCAGCCTGTGACTAAACCTTTATAATGAAAAACGTTTGCAGCACTAATGTTGACCTCATTTGTCTCTTAAATGCTAAATGAACTTTAACCTGATGAATCTAAGAATTCTACCGTAGAAACAAAAATCTGATCATTTATACATAGAAACAGAAAATATTGGACTTACTGGTATCCAAGTAAAACACTGTCTGTAGAACAGAAAATGAACAGGTGATAACACTGTTTGCATCTTTCTCTTTTCCTTTCAATCTTGTTAGACTCATTCTAGCAGGTTTATTTTTAGTCACATTAATAGAATCCAAAGGAACAGTCTCTCACAAAGCTTGATTTACTCTAGAGAAAGCACTACTATCTGTTATTCCAAAACTGGAGTTTCAAAACTAGATTGATTGATGTGAACATCTGTTTTACAAGGTAAAATGAGGTGGTTTTGAATATTAAATAATACCCAATTCTGCATGTTTTGCATGTCTTAGTCATCATTATAAACAACTGTATTTCAGAATTCAGGGCACTGAGGAAGCAAGTGTTAGTTCCCTGAAAGACTAACTTTAAGTATTAAAGCTCTAGTCACTCTGTTGACTATTAATAAACATGTTTGTGTGCACACGTTTTTTTGAATAACGTAAGTGAGGACAATGGGCACAAACTGAAACACAGGTGTCATCCGAACATTAGTAAAGACTTTTTTACTGGGAGGGTGACTGAGCACTGGCATAAGTGCCCAAGGAGGTTGTGCAGCCTTCCTCCTTGGAGATATTCAAAAGCTGCTTGGACTTTGCCCTGGGCAACCAGGTTTAGGTGGCCTTGCTCTAGCAGGAAGGCTGGACAAGATGACCTTCAGAGGTCTCTTCCAAACTAAACCATCCTCTGATTCGGTGTGATTCTGAGTATATCGTATGTTTGTGCTTCTATTTTCCCACCCTTACTGGAAACTCCTGTTTGCTCTCAGTTTCCATAATGCTTCAAAAAGACTGGGTAACTAGTAATTGACTGCAGCAATTATCCATATGCAGCAATTCAGCCATAAGATAAAATTAAGAGATAAATTACTCCCTATACCATTTATCTGTCAATATTCTCATTTGTAGTGAAAACTCTTAAGACTGAATGAAAAACTGGATAATTCTCATTAATACATATTTTGGTTGTAAATCAAACATAAAACCTGTTTTGTTTCAGTTTGTTTTTCAAATATTGTTCATAGGTACTACAGTAAAATATAAGCAATGCAGACAGTTCTGTCTGCCTCTTGTTTCATGTTCCTCTAAACCTATGTTTTGAAAAACTTTTCAGAAGTTCAGTCCAAAAATATTTTTCAAAATTCTAGTACTTATTTTAACCTTTTGCAGTTGAAATCTTATGAAAGTTAATCTGGACTGTTTTGGAAAACTAGCCAACGCCTAATTCTAAGGTTTTGCTGTTTTCCACATGACAAATTTATTACCCCAGTAGATACTGAATTTTCATTAATACTAATTGATCTCAACACGTCTCTCTAAAAATAATTTTAAAAGTTTTTATTTTAAGAAAATTTAGATTTATCCTTATCGAAATCTTTAATAAGAATGGACAGAAAGCCTCATTTCCATTTAATTTAGCTTTAAGTGATGTTCATTGTTCAGATCTGTCCTGAACTGTTTTTATGATAAAAGTAATGGTGGGGAGTTACTGATGTGGTTTTCCACATACATGTAGAATATTATAACAATGGACTTAGTCTACACACTAATGCGAAAATTTGAACCTACTTTAAATTAAATCAGTAAAGCAGAAAAATTATCAATTATCTCAGTTTGTAAGTGATTAGCTCCAATTCTGTTCTGCTGTCAGTGGATGAAGATATACTTCATTAAAATGAACACTAGGTAATTGACAAAATTTTCTGAGCATTCTCAAAGACAAGTCAAAATCTGACTGCTCATAAATTCTGAAGTTTCTCCTGTGCAGAGAATAAGCTTCCATGGGTTGTGTTTGAGATGTGTTAACAGAAAATTATTGGGATATTTTAAGACTTCCATTGTGTTACTACTTCATCAGAGTTAGAGACATTGCAGAATTGCCCCTGAGTAAAAACTAATGATCAAATTTTCACTTCTATACCTGATTTATCTTCAGTAGCTCTCTCCTGGCCAGTGTTTTGACTCCAGGGCAAACCCATCTGTACTTGCTCCTAAATGTTAATATGATATTGTCCCGTGACTGATTTAAAGCATGCCAGACGGGATGGTCCCCTAGGGACATTCCTAGGTCCTGTCCTAGGAGAGTTCCTGGATCATTTCTTGAAAGGCCATGATGTATGTCTCTGACATAAGGCAGGCAGGGCTTTTTTCTCTCAGAAAGCTCTTGTCATTCATATTTCACCAGTTACAGAGAAAAGGGATTGGAGGAAAAAGTATCACCATTCACATGTTTCTTCAATAAATTTAGAATCAGTTACACATGGGTTTTTCAGGAAAACAGAAAATATTTATTGTGAAATGCTTTCTTTCCCCATGGAGAAAACATTCTTTTAGGTTGTTGGTTCATACTTTTTTACATCAATTTCGAACTTAATATGCTGTTACTTGTAATGACACTAGCACCTGAAAAAAGCATAGATAAGAACAGTTAGGTAATTTGAATTCATTCCTTGAGTACTGAAACATGATTTTTCTTTAATATAATATTTTAAAGGATTTCACATTCATGCCACATACTTTGAATGTTCATAATTTATGCAATTTCGGTGGAACATAATTAAAAAGAATAATGCAGAAGTCCATTGTATTACGCAAAAGAAGACTTTTGGGGCACAGATGGGAGGTAAGCTTTCCCTTTTCTCTCATTAAGAGACTCATATGTCTTGGTTTTGGTTTGACCATCAATGGCATCAATGGCATAGTCTGGCTTTGGTTGTTCTGAATCAGTTTTTAATTATAAATTGCAATTTAAAACCTAACTTGGAACCCCAAGTTTTAAGAAAGTAAAAATTCATGAAGGGCATGTGGGCTTGTAGAACTAACATTCTCATAGAATCATAGAATAGTTTGGGTCGGAAGGAACCTTTAAAGGCCACCTAGTCCAATCTCTCTTGCAATGAGCAGGGACATCTTTAACTAGACCAGGTTGCTCAGAACCCCATCCAACCTGACCTTGAGTGTTTCCAAGGATGAGGCATCTACCACCTCTCTGGGAAACCTGTTCCAGTGTTTAACCACCCTCATTGGAATAAATTTTTTCTTTATATCTAGCCTAAATCTATCCTCTTTTCATTTAAAACCATTACCCCTTGTCTTATTGCAACAGGCCCTGCTAAAGAGTTTGTCCCCATCTTTCCTGTAGGCCCGCTTTAAATACTGAAAGTCCACAATAAGATGTCCCCAGAGCTTTCACTTCTGCAGGCTGAACAACCCCAACTCTCTCAGTCTGTCTTCATAGGAGAGATGTTCCGACCCTCTGATTATTTTTGTGGCCCTCCTCTGGACTCGCTTCAACAGATCTATGTTTTCCTTGTGCTGAGGGCCCCAGAGCTGGATGCAGAACTCCAGGTGGGGTTTCACAAGAGCAGAGTAGAGGGACAGAATCACCTCCCTCCACCTGCTGGCCACGCTTCCTGCAGTGCAGCCCAGGATATGTTTGGCTTTGCAGGCTGTGAACACACACTGAGAGCTCACGTCCAGCTTTTCATCCACCAGTATCCCCAAGTCCTTCTGGGTAGGGCTGCTCTCAGTCTCGTCATCCCTCAGCCTGTATTGATACTGGGGGTTGCACCGATCCAGATGCAGGACCTTGCATTGAAGGGACTTCTGTCTACTTCTACTGTCAATTCTGCATAAACTTATAAAAAGTTTCCCTTATTGAAGTATGCTGTAGTGGAATAGGAGCCTGCTTTACTTGATCATGCTTGTGGAATGTCTTTTGTAAAAAGAAAATATTTTGGAAGCTACATCCATGGAATGAACACAGATTCCAAATCTGACTCTGTCCAGTGAAGATGCTAATCAGAAATGTACTTAAATGATTGAGTAGAAAGTAAATCCAGAACTCACTCAAGTCAGTGCTGAATTCTTGCAAGTTGCCAGCGGTTCGGTAAGAGGTTTTTTCTGCCAGCAGTAATAGGATCATAAGTTCGGCATAGTTCTGTAGCAACAGGCTTGATCTTACTGAGATTCACTGAGTTAGTGATAATACGAGATCAGCTGTAACCTTAGAAACCAAGATAAACAAAGAGATTGGAGCAAGTGAGGACCTTTCTAAAGGCAGAGGAAGATAGTGGAATCTTTGTAACATAACAACTGAACTGATCTTCACTGTTAGAAGTTCTTCCCTCTAGCATTGATTTAGTCTCCTAGTTGAACATCTTATTTAGGCACTGACTGTCATGCACCAGACCAAACAGCTGCATCAGTTTAAGGCATAAACCCCTCATCTTTCTGCTTTGTTTTTCTGCCAGAAGTTATGCAATGGGACTGGGGTAATAGAAGCAAATGTGTTTATGTCTCAGTACAGATTAATTGGTGCAACTCCACCAATTCGAGCTTCAGAGGTGCAAACACACATTTCTTCTGTCACCCATTTTCAAATTGTCCAGCAATTGAGAATCTGAAAACTATCTTAAACAACCACAGCTAGATTTGCCAAAGATTCGGTCCTATTGTTTTTAGCGACTTATATAAGTCCCCTTATTGTTAATCCATTTTTTAATGTTCCGGTTTTTTTAATTGTTTCTCATGGTACATAAGACATCAGTCCTGATTGCAATTTTCATCAAAAGGATCCAATGACAGCACAACTCATAAGAAAGGAAATTTCCAATGCAATTTATGCAGAGCTATTCTCTCTGATATTACAGTCATAAAATTAATAAAAAATCACTTAGTTTGTATATTCTTGCAAAGTCATTAGGCTCTTTATGACAACCAGGGACAAAACAGTAATGCTCATATCCTCTATTTTTTCCTCTTATTCAGCTACCAAGAAGTTAACTTCCAAAACCAAATTACTACCTTGCCTCTTTCAGTTAAAAGTGAAGAGGTACACCAAGAATTTGCAGAGGAAGGAGAACAAACTGAAGCTAGTGAGCTGTTATCTCCAAGTCTTAAGTCTTATTTCATTCTCAGAATGTCTACATTTTCATAAACAAGATTAATGATATATCCAGGGCCTTGTTGCCACAGATCTAAAGCACTTGGACAAAATGAAACACATTGAGCTAGATCTTAACCAGTGTTTCAAGGAAGCAACAACAGTTTGTGCCAGGTCAACATGTAATATTTCTTTTGGATGTTTTTAAGCATAATTTACATTTTTTGTTTGAACATCTAGTGATTTTCTGCCCTCAAAGTGCAGATAAACTAGCCTGTTCATATCAGAAGATCAGGGGGAAAAAAAAAAAATCAAAACTGCTTTCAAACCTGCTCCTGCATGAAACACTTAGAACAACTGAATGTGAACTCACGTGTTCTCCTGCTTCCTGTATATGAAATTGCTTAGAAACGGAACATAGTTGAAACAAACACTTCAGTAAGCTCCTTGAAATGACCCAAAGCCAGACTTTTTTTGTTTTTGCTAAGGGGCTGCAAATACTTAGGTCATGTTACAGTTGATAGCAGTTTGTTTTGTTTGTCTGCCATAGCTGCAAATGACAGAGATCCAAAACCGATTGACTTGAATAGGCTTTGGATTGACTGTGGGGAAAGGATTTCCACTGTAGATAGGAATGCTAAAAACATAATCATTTAAGGCTCCAGTTTCAGAAAAATGATTCCAGCCTCTGTCTCTCTGTCTTGCACATACATACATTTGCTTAGGATCAAATTCTCTCTCCTTTGTTCATGTTAGATAACTATAAAATCACGGAAGCCATTCAAAGAGCAAGATGCAATCCAATGTGAATAAAGCTTTAACAACTTGCCTAAAGGTGGGAATTTTCCCTTCAGGCCTTGTTGAAAAGCTATCAGGCACACCCTCAAATGAGGTCAGCAGATTCCCATGTGTTTTTACATACAACATTGCTGTAAAAAAACCCCACTTGTATTTAAATCACATTAGGTTGGAAAGTCAGGTACTCCATGGTTAGGGTAAACGAGAACTGGAGTTGTCCTTTCTTTGCCAGATAGAAACAGCCTAGCCTCATGCTGGCTGTGCTTTTCCAGGAATGATTGGTCCAGACAGCACTCAGCAACACATGCATGTCTCAGACTTCCTCAGAACAGCTGAAAACAGGATTGATTCAGTTACCAAAAGGACAGAAGCACGGCAGCCAAGTAGTTTGCTGCTATCAATCATTTATTTTCAACTTTCAAAAGAGACAAAATAATTTAGGAGGGCCAGGGCTGCATGAGAGGAGGAGAGTAATGGGGAGGGAGAGAGGAAGGAGAAAGGAAAAGAAGCTCTGACTCAGTCAGTGAATCACTTTTTTTTTCTCTGAACAAAAGTTGAGACTTACTATGAGCAACTGAAGATCTTCTGAGCTGATAGCTTAAGTAAGTCAAGGAGACAAACAGTAATTTTCAGTTTCACCTTTTTTTGGTTTTTGGTTTTTTTCCCGTGGTAATCCAAACAAGCGATAGTTATGAGATTAATGAAATCCTTACAAGGTGACTTGGTGAATCCATCAGAACTTGCTGGGGATTCTGGAGACTGTAGGTGCTCTTCCTGGCTCTGTCACTGGCCTGCTGGATTAATCATAGAATCATAGAATCACAGAATCATAGAATGGTTTGGGTTAGAAGGGACCTTAAAGATCAACTAGTTCTAACCCCTCTGCCATGGACAGGGACACCTCCCACCAGACCAGGTTTCTCAAAGCCCAATCCAACCTGGCCTTGAACACCTCCAGGGACAGGGCAGCCACAGCCTCTCTAGGTAACCTGTTCCAGCGCCTCACCACCCTCACAGTAAAGATTTTCTCCCTAATATTTAATCTAAATCTACCATCTTCCAATTTAAAACCGCTACCTGTTGTGATGATGCTGCCTGACAAAGAGTCCCTCCCCATCTTTCCTGTAGGCCCTCTTTAGGTACTAGAAGGCAGCTGTAAGGTCTCCCCAGAGCCTTCTCTTCTCCACGCTGAGCAATCCAAACTTTCTTAGACTGTCTTTATAGGAGAGGTGCTCCAGCCCTCTGATCATCTTTGTGATGCTCCTAATATGGACTAGCCACTTCTACTTCTGTCAGTTTATTAATTCCCTTTTGATTCATTCTAGAGCTGATGTCAGAGAAACGTTATATGAGATATATCTCACTCAATACTTTAAAATACCTGTTCCCTGATGAAAAGGACATTGGTTTAATGTACACAAGATCTTAGAATCATAGAATCATGGAATGGTTAGAGTTGGAAGGGACCTTAAAGATCATCAAGTTCCAACCCCCCTGCCATGGGCAGGGACACCTCTGACTACAGCAGGTTGCTCAAAGCCCCATCCAGCCTGGCCTTAAACACTTCCAGGGATGGGGCCTCCACAACTTCCCTGGGTAACCTGTTCCAGTGCCTCACCACCCTCACAGTAAAGAACTTCTTCCTAATATCTAATCTAAATCTCCCCTCTTCCAATTTAAAACCATTACCCCTTGTCCTATCACTAGACTTCCTGACAAAGAGTCCCTCTCCAGCTCTCCTGTAGGCTCCCTTCAGATACTGAAAGGCTGCTATCAGGTCTCCCCGGAGCCTTCTCTTCTCCAGGCTGAACAGCCCCAGCTCTCTCAGCCTGTCCTCATAGGAGAGGTGCTCCATCCCTCTAATCATCTTAGTGGCCCTTCGCTGGACCTGTTCCAACAGTTCTTATTAAGACATGTGACACATGACAGTCACTGGAGCAGACAGACAGATAAGAGGCTGAAATGCATCTCACAAAGATACTTAGATTTAAATGATAACATGTGAATAAGGTAAATAAAGATGTAGTCAATGGAACCTGGAGAGCTATTTGGGATGAGACCCATGCATAGGAGTAGGGAAGCAGTGCCACTGGATATACTCTGGGGTAGCCCAGCTTACCTCCAGTTGCCAGAAGGATACGGATGTCCCAGAAGTGCTGCCAACTCCATGCAGGTGACCGAGTTACAACAACACTAGGTGTCCATGTTTAGTTAACTGAGTCTTTCCCCAAATAAGTGTTTACTTTGAAGATATTCTTTTTAGGATGAATTGAACAACCCATAGGTGTCACTGAGTCCACTGTATAGGGATTCAGTTCAGTTGCCCTTATATCGGGGTGCTCAGTGCCATTTAAGATGTTTTCAGGTGTCCTACCTGGACTCCAGCTGAAGGTCCAGAAGGGCACAATGTTTGCATGGATCTTGTGTCTTACATGTCTCATCCATGTGTGCACTTGGGACACCCTAGAACTGTCATCCCAAATGGCGCTAGAAGCTTGTTTTAGGTTAATAAATGTCAGTGACTTTCATGGGAGGTGAGATTCTTATCTCAGATGTAGACACATTTAGATGCCTCAGGCTCTGAGTTGAGTCTTATTTTCCAAACTTCAGTAGAATTTAAACTTAGGATAGGTGCCAAATTTCTCTGCAGAGGCATTGAGGCAGTTCCGTGAAAGCACAGCAATGGAATATGTGGCACCTGTAGCATTTGGGGACTGAAAATCAAAATATCCATCGTGTGGTGATCACTGAAGTCAAAAACCAATAGGCCTGTAGTTTCTAGAATTGAATTTCTGTCTGTAAATTTTACCTACAACCTCAATTTATCAAAGTTATTTTTAAAGTCTAATCCTAATTCACTCATGAACTAATGACCATTATTCTCTCTATTAGGACCTGTTAGCAATTTAAATATAGCTTTAAGTAACTAAGGTGGTAACAGGTGTCAAGATTTCTGTTTATATACTTCAGTTCATAGACATTTTCCATCATTTTAGACAGCTAGGATTTATTCAGAACTCTTCATGAAAACTTTCTTCTGAAATATAAGTTTCCTGTAGTTGCTCTTTTCTGCTTCTAAATCTTTAGGAAAACGTATGCCACAAGTGTACTCCTGTTCTCATCACCTCTCTGAGTAAGATAAAGAGAATGGATTGAGATAACTTTAAAAAACCTCATGTTCTGACTCTACACATTATTTTGTGAAATAATATACTGTTTAAAACCAAAGCTTCTTGATTAAAAGCCAATGTATCTGTTGCATCCTGGGGACAGTTAATATTACAAAGACGCATGCTTTCAGTACTATGGACTACATGTGAACTAAACATCTGCCTAGTATTATAGCATCAATTTAAAAAACTATTAGAGCATCAAATTATCATCTTGCAAAGCTGGGAGACTCATTCTATCTCTGGGGACTTTCAGATATTAGACTGATGCAATACTTGTTCTTAGCCAAGTAAACTCTATGCTACTTTCTTTAGTTTATTATGTAAAAATGTATACATGCATTGTTTATAGGCTGTGTATACTAAGCTAGGCTAGGTCTGATTCACAGCTGTGAAATTAATTATGCTCTATGTACAGGGCATTTCAGGGAAAATTGTTTTATATCAGTACTCTGGCTCTTCACAGAGTTCTTTTTCTTGTGCGGTAAAGCTTTAAGCCCAGGCATAATAACTGGTAAATTAAATCTACGATTATGTAACAGGCTGAGAGAGCAGATTAATGGCACAAGCAAACAAATGAGCACAATAACTTAGAACATATATTGAAACAGAAACAGACAGCCTTCAAAGCATAAGTCAACAACTTAATGCATTAACTGTTTAACATAAGACATTTACCCTATAAACTATTCCTTTGGACATCTCCTTCTCTGATGCAAATAGCAATGCACAACAATGCAAAGCTGGTGCTCCTGTCTGAATGTGCATGTGACAGGAACTCAAATGGAAGAACATCAGTGGGTGCCTCTCAAAGTGTGAATCCAGATTAGACTGTGAACACCTTCCATGAATCATAACAGCAGCAAATGCTTTTTATTGCTTCATAGCCCAAATTGCCATTCATAGAGTTGTGTCATTAGTGATTTTCTAAACTTAGTTTGACCATGAGGCAGCACAAACCAAAGGGGTTAAAAATAATCTTTTATTTTTTTTTTTAATAATCTGGGGAATAAAACCTCGGGGTTCTGAACACAAAGATTTTTTTATTTTTTTTTTTTTTAGCAAAGTAACATCTATATCTTTCAAACGTGGAACAAGTTCCCTTCCAGATAGAAGTTGTGTGGAGATCTTGGAAGGAAATTAACAATCGACAAGGACACAATGGGATTCATTGCTAGTGCTTTACAATACCATAGAAAATGCATGCCACAGGACCTATGGGACCAATGTTCCCCTGTGTCGTGGGTTTGGGCCGGATCGGCCCAAGCAAGCCGAGTGACAGATGTTCCCTCTCTCCTGCCGAGCAGGAGAGAGAAGAAGAGAGACTAGTTTAGTAAGAACTAAACTACTTTAATGAAATATAAAGAATAAAATAACAAAAGAAAAATAATGAAATATNGTTTAGTAAGAACTAAACTACTTTAATGAAATATAAAGAATAAAATAACAAAAGAAAATAATGAAATATATACAAAACCGTATCAAGCTCCCAGGATGACAATCACGTCACCAGCAGGCACTGGGGAAGTCCCAGACTGGACTCAGCGACGGAAGGGAACTGGATCCAGGAACACAAGGGTTGGGATCAAAGGCAGACGAACCGATGGAGTCCTCCTCGGACGCCGGCCATTGAAGAAGGAAAGCAAGAGTCCCAGCAAGAGCAAAAGCCCAAGCAAGTCGGAGAAGAAGGTGAAGCCGTAAANCTTGGCATCAGCTATAAACATGGGTCTTATCACCCTGAGAAAGAGCAGTTTTCTGCACAATATGCTGTTAATTTCAGCAGTAAGAAGAGGCCTAGTTAGAAAGCAGAGTTACTGAACAAAATTGGTCCTGTTTTACCTCAAACCAGGACATTTTCAATCTCTGAAGTTGGTTTTCTGGCATGACTCCTTTGAAAAGACGTATATAAAAAAAATTTTGTTCCTCTTCACCTCAGGCCATTTATGTTTAGCCTCTTGCATTGAAGTGTAGATCTTCATGGGTTACCACTAGTAACATTTCACTTTATTTGTTCTTATTATTTGTTTCCTAGATTTTAACTGACTCTTAATCTGTGAGGGGATCTTTCCTGTTTGGTTAAGAACTTTGATGAGGAACTTTTTGAAAGTTCTTTGAAAATCCATGTATAGTATGTTAGGTAGCTCACCTGTAACCCTTGTTTCACTCAAACATTCTGTAGTGAAGCATGATTTCTCCCAGCAAAACTCATGTTGAGTACTCCCTGTCACATCATATTTATTCATGTGGTTCATTCTGCGGTTCAGTTGCTTGGTCCAGGACAAAAGAGGATCATTAGTGCGTAGTTTCCTGGATTCCTCCTGACAGGTTCTTTGAAAACACACCACTTTGTTCAGCACCTTAAGTCTTTCAACATCTGAGCAGATTTGAGCAATTTGGACAATCTCAAATATAATCTGATTTTGAATTTTCAAGGGAAAACTATTCTGCTTTTTTCATGTTAGCAATGATAAAAAGCTCGTCAGAACTCTAAAACCCTTCTAAGCACACTTCAGTTTGAGTTATGTCCTTGGATTTCTCTGCCAAAAGGAAAGGCTTACTGTCATAGCTTACCTGTGTTCCTCTATAGTAAACACCAATGAAAATAATTCACTTAGCATTTCTGCTATGACTGCATCTTGTTGGAGAAATTCTTTTATATCTTTTATATCATCTATCAACCCTGAAGACAAACTGGCATTTTTTCCTGCTTTTGTTATGTTTAAATAAGTTTTGTTCATAGTTTTCATCCCTCATGTAGTTATTCAACAAAGTGATTTTTGGCCTATCTTATTCTAGACTTGCCAGAGTTTATGCTTAATTCCACTGTTCTTGCTTGAAAGCATTTTTTCACTTCAAGAATGCCTTTCTGCTTCTAATACTCTGTGTTATTCTTCAGTGATGACTTTTTTGGGATCTTTTAAAGTCTGATTGGGTAGGTGGTACATGCTCACTCTTACTCTTTGTTATAATATTTTAAAACACTTTCCCTGCCACCTGTAAGCAGTTTGCAGAGTGTGCAGGAGGCAGACATGTGTTAATAACATATTTGAGGAAAAGAGGGATTTTGTATTACAGATGCTCATATGTTTCACCATATTTGAGATTAGGATTCACAGCTTGGAAAACTCCTTAAACTATCCCTTTCAAAACAAAACAAGACAAACATTAATGGTTGGACTCGAGATCTTAAGGGTCTTTTACAACTGAAATGATTGCATGATTTTATGATTAAAAGAGTGATTAACAAAACAATAGTTGAAGCATTGTTTCAGGTCATATGAAATGTTAGTTCTGTGTTTTTCCTACTACTGAAAAGATTACTATCTTGTCTTCTATTTTTCAGGAAAACCTTCAATAATTTCTTGAATGTGAAAAAAGGAATATGATTTTCCACTCTGAACATCAGCAAAAGATCGCAAATTTTATTTCCTTCTACAGGGCTTTTTATCCTTGTTATACAAGGAGGAATCATGTGAAACACAGAAACAATAGTGAGAATAGAGTCTCTTCTTAGATGAACAGAGTGCTTGCAGACTGGGAGAAACGAGTTTCTTTGCTCCTACTCCAGAGAGAGGCTATTTTAAAAGCTCCACTAGGAGGACCAGGCAACATCCTAAGAGTCTGGTAGTTGAGGCCCTCTTCTCGAAAGAGGAAAATATCGTAAAGTTCACATTTAAGGAGATTTGAATCCAAGTTTCTTGCCTCTGAGTGTATGATCTGGCACCAAGAGACATCAAGAAAAGAACATAACTCCTTCTTCTCTGACAGCTGTCCTTCTGAATGAACGCCCATGGCATTTATGTTTGCAGGAGAAGTCAGCACTTCTAAGTAGAATTATGTTTTCCAAGCCCAAGAAATGGCACTTTCAGGATACAAGCTTTTACAACAGTTATGAGAAATGCTTGACATAATGTCTTTTATACCAGTTGACACTCAAATGTGTGAATCAAAAACGTGATGAATACTTGACACGGAGGATAGGGGACAGCTCTTCAGTTTGTAGGGATATTTCCAGCACAACAGGAACATAACCTGGTTCTGAGTGCTCATCTTACTTTTATTAAGTAAAATGAAATGTACTTTTACCATGAAGAAGACTGTTACAACCCACTTTTTCTGTCCTGTGACTTCAGACTAACATTTCTCAGCATATTACTCATTTTCCTGAATGTCTTCTTCAGGATGAACCTAAATGAGATCAAATCCTGCTTTATGCAAAGTCTGATTTTGACTCAGTGGCATTGTTTGAACTAGAAAAGTGAACAATATTTAGACACGTGGTAAATAGGAAATGTATTTTTCTTTGTCAAGAAATGACATAAGGTTTTCTATATAGCAATAATCCTTTGCATTTTATTAGGGGAAAAACATTGAACATGAAAACCATAGTTGGGGGGGGTAGTTGCTTTGTAATTAAAACAGGATGATTTCACCTACTTAACTGCCATGAGCCAAAAAAATAAGCATGTTCCAATTTCTATTTTGTATGGCACATCATGATTTCAGTATGGATTGGCTTCAAAAGTCTGAAGCAGTAAAGTACTAAAATTAGTCTGGATATATGGAATGGAAAAATACTAACTTTAATGATCTCTTGTTCCCTACGTGGGCTTATGTCTTCAGAAAGAACAATGAGTTCTACAAACTTCAGCTGTTAAGTTTATGATTTATTTTTCTTTTTAAGATCCGCTCCACCCTACTATTTTGCAACCAGAAATCTAGATCTTCCTATAAAGTGTTAAAGAGAGAATTAAGAGAAAAATTTATTTCTCAAATATGTTTGGAGTTGCTGAAGTCCAATGCTCAATGGTTCACTTGAATTTCAGGTAAGAGTTAGGGGCTGATTCAGCTTAGCACTGCATTGCCTAAAATTCAAGTACCATAAACATGGGGATGACATTCACAATGTTAAGTTAGATTTCCACTCTGTATCTTGTGTACTCGGTTAGAGATAGTCTCTGAAACAGGCTCATCAGCACTAAGACAGTTAATAGGAAATGCCCAAGACAACAGTTTGTTTGAGCTTCTTGCACCAAAGTCTTTTGGTGTACATCTCAAGGCTGCAGTTAAGAATGCCTATGAAACTACAATTTAGTGCATGAAACCCTCTTCTGGTTTTAGGTACCAAAATTTTTTTGGTTTTCTTAGCATAGTTGTTAGTGGAGTGATTTTCTCCATTTCACATAATGCTCGGTGGATCAGACCGTTGCCACCATTGTCTTTCTGTGCCCAATCTGTCCCCAGTGAAAGACAGTTCTGTAATGAAGGCTAAGAGAGGATCCCGTGTGCTGGTAACCTCCCCTTCATACACTGGAGCTGGGTTCAAAAAAGAAAGATGTTGGAATGAGAGGAAGTGGGAGGAAGCTCTACTCTGTAATTAGTGGTTAGGAAGAGGAAAGATGGGAGTCTTGCTCACACAAACTTTTTTTGGAGAGAGCTGCCAGATCTCTTCCCAGTGTTTCTTAGAAAGATGCTAACCACCTGCCTCTAGAGAGGACCTAGTATGCGGATCTCAAGCACAGGGACATAAAAGTTCTGTGGCAACAGGATCTTTGCACGGCATACAAGCTTTCAGAATTATTGTTCAGACTTTATTAAGTCTGGGTCAGCCTGCTAAATGTGCAATGCAGGCTGATTGGATCTTCTCTGAAGCTCCTGATCCTGTTCTTGTGTCTCACTTAGGATTGTTACTGGAGCAAAGCCCCTGATCAGAGCAACTCTGAACAAATCTTTCCTTAGTGGAATGGTGAAAAAGAATAGTGAAAAAAGAAGTTGCACAAGAGTTGCTGGGGACTCTGCCATCAAACACCTAGAATTATAGGAACATGGAATGTTAGGAAGGAACCTCTGGAGATCATC